>JAOTIZ010000008.1:7785209-7829155 GCA_027123425.1 Erythroxylum panamense | reverse complement strand
ATTATATTTTAATTAATTAATTAATCATATTTTAATTATTTATATTGTAATTAATCAATTACAATATATTGATTAATTAAAATATTTTAATTACTTAATTAATTAATGGATTATATTTTAATTAATTATATTGTAGTTAATTAATTATTAATAATATTTTTAATTAATAGTCTTTAGAATCCAAGTGAAACACAAGAGAGTGAGAAGTGAAGTAGTCCAAAGAATAAAAGAGCAAAAGAGCAAGATCCTATCTTTGAATGGTACAGAGTAATTCTTGATAAGAAATACAGGGCAAAGAATTATACTCAATAAAAACCCACAATAAATCTCTAAACTTTGATGAATGTCTGGTTATAAACTCACAACAAACAGCTTTTTATTCAAAGGTGTCTTCCTTAAACTTTAATGTAATTAAATTCTTATACTTGGAGGAGTGAATTCAATTTATAAATGAGATGTGTTTCAATTACATGCATGAATTGAACCCATCTATTTTTTGTATTTTAAAACATGTGAATTGAATTTAATTGCAGTATTGAATTCAATTCACACATTTCCAATCACCTCCTTATGATAGAATGTAAAATAATAAATATGTAATACTTAATATACTTTACCCTAATACCAAGCAAGACAATATGTTTGAGTGTCGGCAAGGGAAGAGCACCGTCTTTAGGTTGTAGTGGACGGTTGTTGGCAAAGACATTCGCACTTTTCCAAACCTAGAAAACGCTCTGAAACAAAAGAAGCATTGGCCCATTCTTCATACAAGGAAGAAAGCGTTATTATTGTAACTTGTTAAGTCATGGTAAGTCAATTGTGACTTACCCAGACATTGAATATATTGGATCATGAGAGAGAAATAAAGAATGGGGGAAGAAAGGCGAAAACAGAGAAATAAAGAGTCAACTTAAGAATAAGAGGCTATAATAGTCATTTATTATTAGTATATATACATTACATTCCATTCCATCTAACATCTAAACAATATTTTACTATATTATATTATAAACTCTTCTATCTTTTCCGAATAATAATTTTATTAAATTACATCTATTTACATTTCATTCAATTATAAATAATTCAATTCTATTAAAAACTTTACATTCAACCAAACATAGCCTTAAAAGGCAAGTGGAGGAGTTGATGGGTAAGATACACGAGACTAAAGCACGAGTCTATATGTAATTCCAATACTTTTAATGTCTACAAATGATGGAATTCAACCAATGTTTGTTGATTATAGAGCTAGTTATGATATAGTGATAAAATACAAACATCATATTCATAGCTTAGACTATACCCTTAGTAAATTGCACGATTCTTGCATATTTTTCAAATTTTATTTGAAAAGTAGATATCATTGTGGTAAGACGAAAGAGGGTGATAAATGAAAAATATCTTTAAGAGTAATTTTGATTTATATAAGTGATTAATTGTGTCATTGTCTTACTAACGCACTTGACACTTTTACGAGATTGATGAATTGTGCGTTGCGTGCATACGTAAGAAAATTTGCAATTATTTATTTTGATGATATTGTAGTGTATGATAAGAATTTAGAACATACTTATCTTTTAAGATATATGCTTATTGTACAAAAAAGGACATTTGTAAGCTAATATTAAAAAGTGTACTTTTTGCATAAAAGAATATGTTTTGTATGTTGTTGGTTAAAACGTTCCTTGAGGTTTGTTGTTAGTAAAGCATATCTCATTAAACGTTAAACTTGATGTTATTGAACTCAACTTGATTAGTATAACCTCAACTCTCAAGTTAGTTTTTCATCTCTTTGTTTTTACGAACCCTTCTTACCATTTAGGCCTTAGTCTCTTATAGTCATCACTTTTGGATAATCTTTTGCATCACATTTTTATTGTCACATTTGTATGTGAATTTACCGAAAATAATTTCTTTACAGCGTAGGAGTAAGGTTGTATACTATCAGGCCTTCCATATCTTGCTTTATTGTGAGATTTTGGATTAAGTATGATGATGATAATGATAGTGAAAAATAATTAAGGTTGAGACCTAAACCAATACTTGAGGTAAAAAGTTTTTACAAAATGACCAATTTTTATAAAAGGCCTATTAAGGATTAAAATAACTATTGTTGCACCACTTACACAAAATGTACACTTTGAATGACCTGATTCAAGATATATATGTAGATCAAGTTTCGAAAGGCACATTAAACTTTATTTTGGGAAGCTCATTAAACCCAAAGGAAGATTAAATTCTAATTAACATAATTCAAATTAAGGTTGAAGAACATTTAGATACTTAAAACCTATGTTATTAGGCTAATTTAGTGTATCATTATTTATTTAATATTTTAGTATTTATTTTGTTGTTATTAGACCAAACTTTTTACTTTGATTATAAAGTACAAAACGTGATTAATATGTTTTTGTGGCCGATTGCTAATTTCTTAATTGGATTATGACTTATTATAGGACTAATATCCAATCTGATTAAGAAAAGCTTTAAAAGTGGTACTTCCCTTGTGAGGCTTAACCTTAATTGAAATATCATTCATATAGTTCTAATTAAAGTTTTATAATAAAGTCCAAGTTAAAATAAAAGTAGTGGTAAGTTCCCTAATTGAACCAGAAATATAACAGTTTCGATCCAAATAGCTTTAGTAGTTGGTGTTTTAATTCGAATAGAAACCCTTGTTACATTCCTAGTTCTTCTACATGCTCATCCACTCTTTTTTTTTAAATCTAGAAATATTTGGCGGGTAATACTAGTGATACTAAGTGGGAGTTGTTCCCGCCATTTCCCCTATTTATTCATTTCCTCCGCTGCCTCTCGTGCCACTGGACTGAATAGAAACAAAAGCTAATCCCCCAACTATTGATCCAATTGAATCGGGATAAATTCCGAGTCGACTCGCCGTAACTACCAGTCGTTTTCTAATTTGTGCGTTATTATTATGTTAAGAAATAAAATATGCTCTATGGTTGTAACTATACTATACATCTTGTGACCTGTCCAATCTTAAAGCTAGTGGGCCCCGTTTCGTTTTGTGTGGTTGTGATTTATTCCGACTTTTAAAAGGGTGGCTTTTAATACATTTTCTTTATGTTACACCTTTTTTAATTCCTAAATTATAAATTAGAGCTTAATTATATATAATAAAATCTATAAAAATATTAAAATACTAATCAAATATAAGTTAATAGCAATCAACCAATTGAATTAATTAAAATATGACTATGTTACATTAAAATAAAATGATAATTAATTTATTGTTAATTAAATTAAATATATAAAAGTAACATGAAAGGGGGGTAAATACATCTTACGGAGGATAAATAGGGGTTTAAATTCGGTAAAATGAGCTTATCTCCATACAATAACCACCTTATCGCCCATTTTTTATTCAGGATAAAAGTCTAAAAAATTATCGAGTCCAACGAGCCGACTCTTCAACTCGTAAAGCTGAGTTCCGAGTCAAGGCGCCCAATGGTGCTCAGTGCTTTGTTAGTAATGCGCAAAAGTTATGAGGCCGTTGTTGTCTCTTATTAGGGCATATCTCTCTCGACTACACATACCCACTCTCACACAAACAAAATCCCCAATCTCTTCTTCATCGGCGGTTAATTAAACCCTAACTAGGTATTTCTACACTCCTTTTTTTAACACATATACGTGTATTTGTAGTGTTAATATTGTGGTTACCGACGCTCCATCCAAGAGGTTTCGAGGATTTACGTTCGTGATTAGAGTAACTCCCTTGGTCCGGTACGATTTTTGAATGCTGTAATTTGTTAGTCGATTTTTTGCTTGCTTTGAAGAATAATCTTTTTACTGGACCTCAGGTTTTATAAAAAATTTTCACTCATCGATTTTGTTTTTGTTTTCTCTTATGTTTTTTACTCGTTTTATAGGGATGCGCGACAGACCTCAAATCGACGGTATATGTGAGCAAGTATTGGGGGTTAGAGATAGATAGATAGATAGGTACTTCAGGTTGATTCTGGAACGACTAGGGATTTATTTTCTAGTGGGTACTGGATTGGGGGTTTTGATCTGAGATCCGAATTCGGTTCGTCAATGGAGTCTACGGAGGTAAAGAAGAGAGGTCGAGGGAGGCCAAGGAAACGCAGGCGAGAGGAAGAGGACATTAACAAAGGGTTAAGTAGTTTTATTAAGAAGCAAGTTATCGAACTTACTTGGAAGCCACTTGTGGGTAGATATGTCTTGAAGGAATTTGTGGGTAACGGGATTTTTCTTGGAAAAATAGTGTCCTACGATACTGGATTGTATAGAGTGGATTATGAGGATGGTGATTGTGAGGATTTGGAAGGTGGTGAGTTACGTCAGTTGCTCTTAGGTGATGATGATTTTGACGATGATTTGACTGTTAGAAGAAAGAAATTAGATGAGTTTTTGTTGAAAAAGAGTGCACAGAAGAAAGAGTTGGAGAAGAAAACGGAGGATTTGAAAAATGAAGTGGATGGCGTTGAAGGTGGAATAACAGGTGTAAATGAAGGGGTACAAGGTGAGAGTGGTGCAGACTCCTTTAGTGGTTCATTAGAGGATGTACAGGACAGAGATTTGGGACAAGAGGTGGAGACCTCATTTGTCCCACGTCCACATTTACCTCCATCATCGGGAAATGTAGGTGTTCCCGAGGAGTATGTTACCCATCTTTTCTCAGTATATGCATTTTTGAGGTCATTTAATATCCACCTCTTTTTGAGTCCATTTACTTTGGATGAATTAGTTGGAGCAATTAATTGTTGTATTAAGAACTCATTGTTGGATTCCATTCATGTTGCTTTGATGCGTGCCTTGAGACGCCATCTTGAGATCATGTCGTCCGAAGGTTCAGAGCTTGGATCGAGATGTTTGAGGTAAATTTGGATACTTGATTGTGGTAACTGGTGCATATGATCTATTTTTAAACCTGTGATATGGAGGTGAGTAATTTTTAAATAGCGGTATGTTCTGTTAAATTGGGCTTTGAAAGAATGAGTGTTTAGTGGCATATGAAAAAGAGTTGTTACTATTTGCTTGTTTTTCTTTTTCTTGTGTATTGTGATGTTTCAATCTTTTTCTTTTGATGTTGAAAGAAATCTTAAGACTGGAATTTACTTTTGGTACATGCTTGTCAAATGAATATTGCCTCGGGCCCTTGTTGCGTGATGTATGCTTTGGTCTTTATTTGTACACCAGCACAGATTAGTTATGCTTTTACTTCTATATCTTATATTTTTTAACATGTTGATTTTCCTATGTTTGGCCCTCAGATGTTTATAATTAAGCTGCACCTCCTTCATGCAGGTGCATTG
The DNA here is from genome assembly GCA_027123425.1 of Erythroxylum panamense. Taxonomy (NCBI): domain Eukaryota; kingdom Viridiplantae; phylum Streptophyta; class Magnoliopsida; order Malpighiales; family Erythroxylaceae; genus Erythroxylum; species Erythroxylum panamense. The sequence goes on along the minus strand of JAOTIZ010000008.1, from coordinate 7,823,852 downwards.
ACTGGAGCTTGCTTGATTCATTTACATGGCCTGCATATTTAATTTATTATTTTACAATAATGGGCTATGTAAAGGGATCTGAGTGGGAAGGATTTTATGACCTTTTGAAGAGGGAGTATTATTCCTTACCAGTGGGTAGGAAGTTAATGATTCTGCAGATTTTATGCGACGATGTCTTGGAGTCCTCAGAGTTGCAAGCAGAAATCGGTACGCGTGAAGAGGTAGAATTTGGGATAGATCCTGATACTGTTTTTATGGATATTCCTGAAAATGGTCCAAGAACTGTCCATCCCCGATACTCTAAAACTTCTGCTTGTAAGGATCAAGAGGCTATGGAGATTATTGCAGATAACCATGGAACTAAGTCTGCTAGCTCTAAATATGGGGGTTTCAGTGCTGGTGTTCCTGATGTTGGTGTAGATGGGAATAGTGATGAATGCCGACTCTGCGGGATGGACGGGACCTTAATTTGTTGTGATGGTTGCCCATCGGCGTATCATTCAAGATGCATAGGTGTTTCAAAAATGCATATACCAGAGGGGCCATGGTATTGCCCAGAGTGCACAATTAACAATGTGGAACCTTCTATTACAAATGGAACTTCTTTAAGAGGAGCTGACATGTTTGGTGTCGATTTATATCAACAAGTATTCTTGGGAACTTGCAATCACTTACTAGTGTACGTTTTTAGCCTCTTGTTTTGAATTTTCGAGTTAGTTCAAAGCAGTACAATTCGTGAAAAATTACATAATTAACAAAATTATTGGTATTAGTTTTCTATACAAATCTCTGTTTCACATTTTTGAAGTTCTTACTTTTTTACCCTTGTGCCATTATATTCATTATAAACCATACTGTATGTTTGCTTGTTGATTCATTCGTAGTTTTTTTATTTGAAATAAAATTTCAGGGTCAGGTCTTCTGGTAGCAAAGAGTTGAGTGTCAGATATTATAATCAGAAGGATATCCCACAGGTCTTGCAAGCACTTTCTGCCTCAATACATTATCGATTGGCATATATGGATATGGTTAAGGCAATTGCTGATTATTGGCAAGTCCCACAAACTGCATTCTTACCGTTGAAACACGAGGGTCATAATATATCGTTGGTAAGGGAACATGGAAAATTTGCAGCTTTTCCTTCTTGCAATGAAAGCCATAGCATTCCAGAAGCCATGGAGGCTGAAAATGGACCTTGTATAAAAGGAAATAATGCAAATAATGTGCCCGCAACATTTCCTGCTATGCCTATGGGTTCGTCTAATCAAGCCGAGTCACTTTGCATCTTGGGCAACAATGATATGATGAAACTGCACAGTAAAGAGGAACCTAGTAATTCAGTTAACCAACAAAATAATCCATCTGATGTTGCTCACCAAAGCATTGTTAACAGGTCCAATGATGTGAAACCCGAAAAATACAACTCAGCAGATAGTGATGGTACTCATATTGAGCATTTGGACGATACTTGTATACCTGGAATTTTGTCCTCTCAAAACAACAATGACATTCATGCAGGTTTTAGAAGGTCTGATAGGAATTTAGCTAATTGTTGCTTGTATATGGGCATATCTTTTAAACCTTATGCCTACATTAATCACTACATGCATGGGAATTTTGCTGCATCTGCCGCTGCTTATTTGGCTGTTCTCTCAACTGAAGAAAGTCGGGGATCTGAGGCCTCTAAATCAGGCAGTGTAAAGAAGGTTGCCTCTGACATTTCCTTGCAACTAAAAGCTTTCTCATCAGTAGCATCTCGATTTTTCTGGCCAACTTCTGAAAGAAAGCTTATAGAGGTGCCAAGGGAGAGGTGTGGGTGGTGTCACTCCTGTAAGCTTTCTGCTAGCAACAAAAGGGGATGTATGTTGAATGCGGCTGCTTCAAATGCCACTAAAGGAGCCATCAAGATCCTCAGTGGTCTTAGACCAAATGTGAATGGAGAGGCTAGTTTTACTAGCATTTCAACTTACATTTTATACATGGGTGAGATTTTGTCTGGTCTTACAGTTGGTCCCTTTCGGAATGCAAGTTACGTAGAACAGTGGCGTAAGCGAGTAGAAGGTGCTTCAACTTGTGCTGCCATTAAAGGCCCCTTGCTTGAAGTAAGTTCATTTGATTTTGCAAATAGTTCAAGTTTTTGCTGTTGCTTCCCTTTATTTACTTGAAATATATAGTTGTATGGTAATTAATGTGTGTTGATCTTTAAAATCAGTTCATGACATGCTTTTTGCATGCAATTTAAATCATGTTGTGTTCATTACTGGAATTTTATGCTTTAAGCAGTACAAGAGATTCACTGTATGAACACAATCTAAATCCATGAAAGAGTCACAAAAGATGGTCATATTTTGACCTGCTTTTGGACCAATATCCCTTTTGATAAGTCTCAGTTGCGCCATCCCTTGTTTTATCTATCTAGTAAATCAAAATATCATACTCGTATTCTTGGAATAAATGTCAATTTTTCCTGAATTTTCATATGTTGCTACAATTTCATGTGTAGCTGCGCATTCTTCGATCTCACGATGATTGGATGGATTCATTAGTCTTTTATTGTTATAATTTGTGGTGTAGGTGCTTATCGTTTAGAATCTTAAAGATAGTACCTGTTGCATTGTAATTTTCTCTTTGAAGTCAAATTCAAACATTGTTTCAAGAATTATGTTAATTTTCAAATTTATCCTCAATTTGGAATTCTTTTATGTGTGATGCATGGCCAGAGCTTCTATGCATGGATATGGATCATGATGAAAACTTTAATGGTATTTTTTTTCTGGTTTTGTATTTCATTGTTTTTGCTCTGAAATTCAAATTTGTTTGTTGAAGCCACTTTTCTCTTTCCATCTACTTTTCTCTTTCCATTCTTCTCCTAATTCTTGACACTTTTCTCTTTCCATCTACTTTTCTCTTTCCATTCTTCTCCTAATTCTTGATCGATAAAATTTTTTCACATTTATCTTCTCTTTGACTCAAGCTTCGAAATTTGTTGATGGGTTTTCTTAGTTCCTCTAATATATACTTTCAATGGTCTGATGAGCACTTGTTCAAATTCATTCTTAACACTTCTGGGACTATATCCATAAGGTGCCTCAAAACCTTGGATTCGTTGAGTAACTCTCTATTCCTATATTAACCATCTGGGACTGACAATGGTGGTTCATTCATATTTTCTATAGTAGTTTGTCAATGAAGATACTTCTAAGTCTTAATTTGGATAAGTGAATGTGATGGTCCCATTATTTTATTACTTGATAATGAGATGCCTGTGCATAGCATTTGAAGTTTTGGCATTTCATGAACACTCTACTCTGTGCTGATATTACCTCACGGTCTTATTTGCAGCTTGAGCAAAACATGCGCTCTATTGCTGTTTCAGGGGACTGGGTTAAGGCAGTTGATGATTGGTTGGTTGAATCTTCTGGGGCCCAAGCTGCTGGAAACATTGTTGCAACCACACAAAAACGTGGTCCGTGTGGGAAACGCCAGAAAAAAGAATATGTAATATCTGACATTTCTCATGACAACAATGAAAAGTGTTTTGTTTGGTGGCGTGGGGGAAAGTTATCAGAACTTGTCTTCCACAGGGCAATTTTACCTCAGTCAGCTTTGAAAACGGCAGCTCGGCAAGGTAATTTGACTCTTGTATGAGTCCTTTCCAAGCTTCTTTGCATACGAGAAAGTTTGACTTGGATTATACTTGTTTTTCTTGATAGTTAGATGATAATACTACTTTCTAGCCAGCCTGTTTGTGGCCTTCATCCATTCTGTTGTACAGAGCTTGTTGACTCTGCAGCAGAAAATCTTTTTTTATATATATATATTAAATATTTGCATATATATTGAAAAATTGAATTTATACTTTGAATTATAGGTGGCTCAAGAAAGATTGCTGGTCTCCAGTACACTGATGATTCTGAGATTCCTAGAAGAAGCAGACAGTTAGTGTGGAGATCTGAAGTCGAAAGGAGCAAAAATGCATCACAACTTGCACTGCAGGTTTGTTATCTTATGGAACAATAATAATTTATTACCTACATCCTCGTTTCACGTTTTCTCTGGGTCTAGCTGCAAATTTTTAAGTTTATATTGTTGTATAACTTCTGATAGCCCTATTGGAATTCACTTTCAGGTTAGGTATCTGGACTTGTATGTGAGATGGAGTGATCTTGTTTGTCCTGAGCAGAACCTCCAGGATGGCAAGGGTCCAGAGTCTGAAGCGTCTTTTTTCAGAAATGCAAATATCTGTGATAAGAAACTTGAAGGAGATAAGATTAAGTACGGAGTGATATTTGAGGGTCAAAAACATGTCCCTTCCCGCATCATGAAGAATATAATTGAAATTGAACAAACCAAAGATGGAAAGAACAAATATTGGTTTTATGAAGCACATGTTCCTCTTTATTTGATCAAAGTGTTTGAAGAAAAACGAGAAGTAGTCTTGCCTCTGGCTAAGAAATCGACAAATAAATTATCCGAGTTTCAAAAAAGGCAATTGAAGGCCTCTCGAAGAGATATATTTTTATATCTGATGCGTAAGAGAGATAAACAGGAGAAATGTTCTTGTGCTTCATGTCAACATGATGTTTTACTAAGGTAATTGTTTCACCACATTCACTTTCTTGTTGATTTTGCTTAAAATGATTGTTGTGAGTTAACTATTTTTCTTTTATGGTGTGATATTCAGGATTACAGTAAAGTGCAGTGATTGCCAAGGTAAGCTAGTGCTAACCTTCCATTTTAGCTTCTTATCTTTCTTTAATGGTACGATTGGAAGTGCCTAATACATTGGCAAAGTAGAAAATGGAGAATTTGTTCTTTGGCGGATCCTGTTATTGGTATTAAACTTGTTTTGTTTGTTTGTTTGAGTGGACTGCTTTTCCGGAATTGCAATTGAAGCAACTATAAATGCTTACTGTTTGAAGCGATAGCTTCTTTTCTGCAATTTTTCAAATTGTTTACCTCCGTTGTTGATACTAACTGCTTTCTTTCGGTGTATTGTTTTTATTAGGTTATTGTCATCCAAATTGCACTTTGAGTTCAACAACTCATGTAAAGAACAAATCTGAGCACTTGATCACCTGCAAGCAATGTTACAGTGCTAAAACTATAGGCCATTATAAAAGCAGCAATGAATCACCCACCAGCCCCCTTCCCTTGCCAATGCAAGAATGTCAGAATGAAGTGACAGCTATGAAAGGCACAAAAGCTAGAGTTCATACTCATTTAGGACCTATCAGAACCCAGAAATGTCGTTCTGGGAATAAACAAATTGCTTCTGCTTCTAGTTTGCAAACAAAAAGGACTAAATCATTCAATCTGGGTCTCATATTTAAGAAGAACGATGAGGATACAGGTGTTGATTTTAGGCGGAAAAATATTCTTTTCAGGGGAAGTTCAGCTGGGACACCTTCATGTGTTATGTGCAAAAAACCATACAACTCCAATCTCATGTATATTCATTGTGAAACTTGCGATCGTAAGTTTCTATTTCTTTATCATGTTTTGTGAAGCGCATATTTTCCTTGGGTAATGTATACTTGAGCAATTTTTTAAACATATATGTTGCTTTATGCAGATTGGTATCATGCCGAGGCAGTTGAACTTGAGGAATCCAGACTTTCTGATGTTGTGGGCTTCAAGTGTTGCAGATGTCGTCATGTAAAAAGACCCCGCAAATGTCCTTATGCCGATGACACTGAAGGTGAGAAGCCAGAAGGACAGAAGTCACAGAAGAAGACATTGAAGCAAGGACATATAGAGGTGGACTCGTATTCTGAAGCCATCACTGAATTTAAGGAGTGCACGCCGTATGCACCAATGTTTTCTGTGAATGAAGATTTTATACAAGATGATGATCCTTTGCTTTTCTCTCTGTCGAAAGTCGAACTAATTGATGAACAAAATTCAGAAGTAGATTTTGAATGGAGTAATACTGGACAGGGGCCACAAAAGTTACCAGTGAGAAGGCATGGAAAAGGTCAAGGAGATGCTGAAGGTATCTCCAACAACATTATTTACCATGATGAACCAACAGGTTCAATTGAAACATCTAACATCATGAACTCGAGAGAGGATTTATCTTGCATTGGGTGGAATGTTTCCTCTAATGGACTTCAAGATGGGACGCTGATCGACTACGAGGGTATGAGCTATGAAGACATGGAGTTTGAACCACAAACCTATTTCTCATTTACCGAATTGTTGGCACCTGATGATGAGGGCCAACTGGACGGATTGGAAGCTTCTAATGTGTTGAGGAATGGTGAAAATCATTATCGTGCTGTTTCATTGGATGGCAGCGCAGAACAAAATATGATGGTTACATCTAGTGGTCAACCGGAGTCAACAATATCATCCAAATCAAATTTTGATACAACCCCGTGTAAGATATGTTCACACGCGGAACCGCCTCCCAATCTTTTCTGTGAGATTTGTAGATTAGTGATACACAACCATTGTTCCCCTTGGGTAGAGTATTTGCCTCCAGAAGGCTGTTGGAAGTGTGGAGATTGCCGAGAGTGGCGTTAGCTGACTTGATTATTGTATGTTGTCTGGATTTGATGTGTTCGAGTCTGGGAGCGATATCTAAGGTTGTAAACTGAATGAAAGTCTAGAATTAAGCAGCGGTGTAAATAGGGCTCTTGCTTTGAGGAAAGGGCAAAGGCCTTGGCATGCTTGCATCTTTCATCTCAGTCAAAACGGGAGATGGTTTTAAAAAGATGGCCCAAACGCCCTCTCATGTGGATTTGGGTGAGCACAAGGGGCTTCTAATGGAACAGACTCGAGTGTCCTTTGGAATCATAGTAACGCCACTTTTTCCTTGTTTGGGTAAGTTTTGTCTTCTGGTATCGATCGGACACGTGCTTAGAAGGATCATTTTCTAAGTTGTCTCCCTCGGAAATGGTGAATCATTTCATGAGCATAACCATTCACCTTTCAAGCTTAAATTTTTATCTTTTAATTGGAGGATAAGCAGTTATTTTTGGATGTGCTTATCTGACTGATTTGGTTAGTGTAAATGGGAAATTCTGTCCTTTCTATTCTCGGTTTGCAACTTAAAGCCATGCTTGACGCCGCTGTTCATGAGCTTGATGGATGAGAAAAATGATCACTGCTCGTAAACTTGCAAGAGGACAAAAATGTTCAGGCATTTTTACATTGGACAGAAACAGTTGGGGAACTCTGATATGTTGATTTATTGCAAAAGGATTCAAAAAGTTGAGATACAAGATTGGGTTTTTTTTTTGCGTTTTAGATTAAGTGGCCAATTGCAAAAGCGGTTAATTGAAAAAGCAAAGTGCAGGGTAAAGCAAATGAATGGCATTTTACTGTTTCATTCCAATGCATTGACAAACAAATAATACAAACTACTATTACAAGCTCCCTCTATTTCATGTAAATAACTACAAAAGCTGTAGAATTTCATACTACGGAAATCAATCCACTAAGACTGGGAGTGAATGCATAAAGGAAAAATGTAAAATACAGTCAAAAGGGGAAAGAAAAACCCTCACCCAATTCCGAAAGAAAGAAATATAAAAGAAAAATAACAACTCAGCTAAAGCACGTTACAATTGTGCAAAAAAGAATTATCAAAATCCCGACCAACCCTGCAGGGAAACCAATCAATCTCTTTATGCTGATCACAAGTTAGCTCACTCGATTCCGCCAGCCCTAGCATCCTGAACTTCCCAACCACCGGTTTAACGTTATTCGAGTAAAAGACGGGGTAGGCCAGTTGTATAAATCAGGTAGGTTTTACAAGTATACAATCAACAAATTTTCACATAAATCTCCTTCACTTGATCACAGCAATCCAGCTAGAATAGCCCCAGGATCATTGGATGGTGTAGGTGGAGTTGGTTGCACTACTGGAGGTGCTGGAGCTGGTGCAGGAGCACGTGGTGTCATAGGAACACTAACCAGTTGTTCTTTGATGAATTCTTTCAACCTGCAAATTAAAAGGTCAGAAATACGTGATAAATTGTGGCCGGAGAAGTGCATCAGGTCCAGAAATCAAAATACATACTCGAATGTTAGTACTGGATCTCCAGATGCAACTGTCATTCGCAATTGTGTTCTGTCCGCTGGATCTGTCTCAATTCTGACCTGAAATTTTGTACCAAAAAAGTACTCATACTCTATTGCCAAATTAATCACAAACCAGACAGTGAAACACATCAAGCTACTTATGCAGTGACTCCCAGAATATGATTGGTGAGATTTCAAATAGAAGGAAATAAGCAATTTCTTACCAAGCATAGCATAGCTTGTGTACTCTCTGAATAAAAGGTCGTACATGCAACCATGTTATTAGGATTTGGATCCTAGATACAAAAAGGAACAGTCAGAATCCATGTTATAATCCAAAGAAGTGGTCAATCGGGTGAATGGAAAACACAAAGTCAGAATCCATGTTATAATCCAAAGAAGTGGTCAATCAGGTGAATGGAAAAGACAACTTACAAGCCCTGGACAAACCATCAACCGAAAACTGTTAAATAGGTTTGTCATTTCAACAAGAGGAAGCGGTCTTACACCTCTAACCTGTATGATAATTCAGAAAATTTTACAGGTGTTAGTTGATTTAGAAAATAACCAAGTAAAAGAATTTATTGACAGGTTGACAACAGCAGATGGATGATTCCATATCATTGTCAACTATAACTGGATGCGAAAATTATTATCCTGCTCCAATAACTTTCACGGATGCTTGACATCTTATTTTCTACCAATTTGACTTGCATCGTCATTAAAAACACATTGTAAATAGAAAATAGTTTAATTAATATGTAAATTTCAGTTGGACTTGTTCTACAGTGGCTAGATCCAGTATAAAGAATCATAAGAACCAGAAATTCTCTTATGATATAACGTAACCTAGAAAAACTTGCACAAAACATGCTGCAAAGTACACTTACGACTTCTTGAAGCTTCAGAGGTGGCCCTGAAAGTGATCTCCATTGAGGAAAAAACTCTTCAGCAGACACTGATATAGGCTGGAGAAATTTGTTCGGGACAGCTGGAAGACGAAGTTTGGCATTGACCTAATTAAGTGGAAAGTTAACTAAATATGATTTGATGATTAATATACTGTCCCTGAAGACTAGCATCAAATAACACAAGAATGGCACAGTACCATGTTTGTACCAAACTTGTAGAAGAAGTCAAGTACAGCAACATCCCTGCTTGGACGAAGATTAATTACTTCAAGTGGGCATTGAACCTGTACAACCAAAGAAGAACAATCAGTGAACAAAGAAAGACAGAAAAGTAGTCAGAAATAGTTATGAACTGTTAGCAAATGGCGGAAGCACACTCACCTGTGCCCTGGGAGGAATAGTTTCAGGTACTAATGAAAGCTCCAACTTTAAATGTGCAGGAGGCAATATCAGAGCCTGGACAGAAATAAGAGGAGACGTATTTTTGTTTCCCAAGAAAAGGACGAGACGACCATGATGTGCTCGCCACTCTGCTTTAATCCCAATCTGAAAACATTCAGGAAGTTACACACTTTCTAGACGAAATTATTCAGATATAGTAAAACCAATTACATATGTGACATGGTATTGTGTTTTAAATATAGAATCATGAGTAAACTATGATATCAAGTTGGAGAACAATTAAGGACAAAACAAAAGAAAAATAATACCTGAATGAATGGATCCTCATATAAAACACCACTGTCCTTTAAGCATAAAGCATAAAATCTTTCATTAACATTTCCAATTGGCTGAAATCAAAAGAAAATTAGCTAAGTTAAAAGTCAGAACAATGAACTTGGAAACTTCATGCTGATATAAATTGTTGATGGGTTTACCAACATATAATTTCCTAAATTTGAAGAAATGTTAGACTACAGCTACATCTTTGATCGAGAAGGGAAAGCAAAATGAAAATGGATTCTACAAAAAGATAGCAAGCTACCTGAACAGAACTTGTTTGCTCTCCAACAGGTACAATAGCAGCACCATCTTCTTCAGCAAGAATGCCTTCCACTCCAGATATTGCATTTTTCTCAGACTGGACATCAACTGTTGGAGGACCTTCTATAGCCAATGGACCCAAAAGGTCACCAAGCAAATCCGCTGAAGGAGGTTCAGGATCTGTATTACTCAAAATCCCATTTGGTTGTGCTAAGCCCTGATCTGCTGGAATGTCCTCCTGACAAGATGCATAATGCAACATTAGTAATGCAGGTAATTTGCAAGTTCTCAGCACATACATAGAGAAGACAGATTCATTTGAGGAAAAACTAACTGCGTTGCTAGTCATGTCGGGAACTTTCACTAGACTAAGTTGGCCAACAAGTGCTGGTGTCCCATTAGCAGGGCGTTGGTCAGTAACAACCAATGCATTTGACATTTGCTGCTGCATTCTTGACTTAATAGCACTTTGGTCAGCAATATCTACCTCTGTATCTTCAGCCTTTTTAATCAGTGCAGACTAAATCACACAAAGGCAATATTACAGTTAGAATGACAGTGTGGAGCTGAACTATTTAACATTAACAGAGTTCAGTAACAGATGGGACAATATCCTCAGAATGATACTGTCAACTGAATGACTTACCTGACGCTCAGGGAATTTAGGCATTTCAGCCAGTATGTCCATTAGGGCTGCACCTTTCCTGCTTAATGCAAAATATTCTGTAGCTCGTTGTTGTATCTCAACATCAATGCAGCTCTCATACCTATAAAATTGCAATTTTAGTTCAAATAATGCCAAAAATATCAAATACCGAACCTAAAAGCTGAACATATGAGAGATAAATCTCACTTGTTGAATATGGTCCAGATTTGGTTTTGTAGTTCTGGGTCAGGGGGCTGAGTGTGCATCAAGATCTTAGCATAGGATGACAGAAGGATTGGAATGGTTGAAGTTCTGAATAAAAATGCACAATTTTTAGGTATGAACTGACTGAAAACAAATACATTTACTGTGACAAGGACAATAGTTAATTGCTCTTACGATACGGTAGGAAGCTTCTCATGTATGATGCTAAATACTTCCTTTGGACTACATCCAGGGCGTCTAGCCAAAAGATGGCTGTACTCTCCTAGAAGATAAGCGCTGACCTGTAGCATGCATGCATTAGAGCCAAAGTATATTGACTTGAGCCTTTCCTGAATTTTACCTCGGATATTATTAGTAGGACCAATGCATGTTTGTACTAAAAACCCACCTTAACCATTGTCTCATGAACAGCAGGCTTGTCAAGATACTCCCTAGCTTTGGCTGCTGCATAAGGCTGATCAAAATTTCAATTCTAAGATAAGGATTCATCAAATCAGTATAACTACTATCAACTGGATGAACTATGCCTATGGAGTATGCTTATTACTTGTAGGTCTTCGTTGTTCGTAACAAACTGCACAACACGGAACCATATATCATCACTGACAAAATCTCCTGCCTTGTCAATCAACTGAAGGATGACATCCACATACCTGCAATCAATACAGAAAATGTTACATGCAAATATAACTTATTAGTCATCATTCAACAACATATTAATAATTTTAGTAACAAAACCAAGCTTGACTGACAAATGCCCTGAAATTCCATGGAGATTACTAATTGATGAATAGTCACACTACAAAGACTTATTTTAACTTATAAATTCTGAGGACATATAGAGTACTAGTGAATCTGCCCATCTTATAAAGCAATCTCTACCGGCTGCACAATGAGCTTAAGCTGCTACAGCAATTACTTTTCTGCTTTGGCACAACAGTGCAAATAGTTGAATATAAAATGGGTTGGTTGCCAGAAAGAAGCATACAATTTTGTCCACAATGATGCAGAAATAAATGCAACTAAGATATAGCTGGTTGAACATTGACATCCTCTTAAGAAATTGTTTCACAATTAACTTATTGATCTCTAAAAGGACCATCAATACGCATCTGGATTAGTTTCAAGCAGTTATATCTCTCCTTAACCAGCCTACTGGAAAAATAATTTTGCAAAATTCAGTGAAAAAATTGTTTAAGTAACACATCATCAGGTCATCTCCTGCAAAAGTGGCTAGACCAGCTCAGTTAATCCAACTCCAACATATCCATTAATCTACAGAAATTTTTATTTCAGAAGTAACATATATTCCTTTTATCCAAAATCATTGTCCTCCTCATTGTTTTTCCAAATGCATATGCATTTTTCATTGTTCAGAATTATTTCTCATCTATGTCCTAGGCTCATATACCAGTGATCTACAAGTGCTTTGTCCAATGGCCCATATCTTTCCGGGTAACTGTTCTTACCAAGACAAATCTGGAGCAAACTTCTCCGCAAGAATAGCAGCTTTCAGTGACAATTCTTCACGCATTGCAAAGTCTGCTGTGCTGAGATACTAAACATCAGAAAATGTCAGGCACAATAGTCATCTCATTACACTACAATTTCACACAATAAAATATGAATTTCATTCATGTAGTACAAGTAATCTACAAATTACTTTTACCTGCAATAGTTCTTCCACTATGTCTTTTGCATTTGAAACATCACACATACCATAAAGTAAATCAAGAGCACGACGCCGAATACTGTATGAGTAAACACAAGTCAACAAAAGTAAGTTTGGACCATAATAGTTTGACCAGAAACACAACATATAGCTGATCTAATCCCATAGTTTTATCCCATGCTTGACTCAAACTAGACAATTCTGACTCAAATTAACTGCTAAAATGAAGGAATATTTAATATGAAAGTGGTCATAGCTTCAGAATGGGCAGAAGTAACATCCACCAATAGCAAATCAATGAGCAAGAAACTACACCTGGCATATGGATAAGGAAGAGAGAGATGAAAGTATTATTAACTGTAATATACTTCAAATACCTGATGTCAGGATCTTTCAGTGAGGTTATTATCTGTGCTTGATGCCTTTTAATAATATCTTGGACATCTGTAACCATCAACATCCGAGTCATGTTTTCCTGCAGAAGTCCAACAGTACAAAATAAGTCAATCAGGCAGATATAAAGCAGTAATTGAGAAATCAAATATTAACAAGTTACATTTACAGAAGTTTTTTTGAGTTACATCACTAAGGTTGGAAAAACGTCACAGAAAAAAAAAGTATTTACCCTGACTTACCAAGCCAAGATAACGGATATTTGGTTCACGGACTGCGATGAATTTTCCAAGGAGAGCGACGCACTGAGACATCATCTCTTTTTCAGCATCAAGATGCATCACCTGTAATTGAATGATTGAAGTACACCATAGACAAAACAGAGCTCATCAAAACGCCCAGAACTTAAATGGTTTGAGAATCTATGTGCGAAAACCAGACATAAAATGCAATCAACTAAATTTCTCATTTGTAAAGAAGATGAGTCCATGGCACAAACTACCTAAACTGAGAGAGAAACAAATCATGCTTTTCCATATTTTAGTATGTAGAGTTTTCAACTTCTCATGCATCTATGTGCCTGTGTGTGTGGGGTTTTCCCCTTTCGGAAGGATGGGAGAGAAAGGCACCAATCATCCAAATAACAAAAGAAAACTTCATAAGCACAAAAACTATGAAAGATGAAGATCAAAGAATTTTCATATATTTGAAAAGGTTTGTTTTCTTAAAAATTACTACATTAATAGCATTGCATGACGCTTATCTTCTTAAAAGTAAACAATCCATAGGTCTATAAAAATTCAAATTGTTAGTTGCCAAAAATTGTTGCACATTAGAAAAGGACTGGTGAGGAGAAAACGAAAGGACAACGAAACATAAATAGTGCACACATAAAAAATATATAAGTTCAACTAGACAACAGATTTCTTACAGTGACACCTTTTCATGGAAAGAGAACTTACAAGAGAAAGTGCCTCAAAGAGAACAGCATGAGATGCATTGTTCTTATTCACATTTTTAACAACATCAGTTCCCATTAATATCCGCTGCAGAACCTGAAACCATGAACTTAGATGTAATTAGAATCAGAAACACAATATATCATTAAGTTAAATTCATTGAGCATAGTCTAACCTCAAACAGTGATCTTCTTGTATTAGGATCTTCAATAGTTGGAAAGTACTGAAGAGCCCTCATTGTTTTAACCTGTGTCCAAATGGCAGAATCCATCAAGATACATAAGTTGTCAACGGTATCATCATCAATGAATTGCTAAACATGTCATTTGAGGAAATAAAGAAGTTACTACTAGAACAATAAGATCCAGATTTACTATGGTAATACATTTCTCCATGGTAAATTTTAAGAAATAGATAACAAACAAAAAATATACAGACCTGAAGCCAAGGTGTTGGGATACCATAATAAGTGTATTCTTGTGGAATATCCTGATTCCTGGCCAGTCGCTCTAATATCTTCACACATTTTGGAAGACAACTCCAATAAGCTTCATGGTTATTTGATACTAAAGCAACAAGAAGACTCATAGAAGATGTCAAAACACCAAGATCACGTTCATCCAAGAGTTGCGCCATGCAGTCCGCCCTAGAACATAAAGCAAAGGAGAAGTCAAATTTATACAGGTAAGTTTGGAACATAATAGTCACAATGTAGAGATTAAACATACCAGCCATCTACATTTACAACATCAGGGTTTTTTCTAAATAACCGCAGTAGACATAATGCAGCCTTCTTTCTCACAAGAGGTCTGCAGCTACTAGAAATCTGAAATCCAGTAAAAGGAAAAATGGTGTCAAGATAATATTTTAGGTGGATGCCAGTTAAGCTAACAATGCTATGTCATATCTTACGATTAGCTTCTGAACATCTGGTGCTAATGATTCAGCAAATTCTCTCCCACCAATATTTCCAACCTACGAATTATGACATAAAAATTTTAGTGCACAGGGTTGAAGTCCCAATGTCCTAAATTCATAATTGTGTCACAATGTAATGTTTTGAATACAAAATTATGTTGTACAAACTCTAATGAAGCAATATGAATGAGAAAGGAAATGAGAGATGGGGCAAGCAAGCCTGCAAAGCACACATAAACATGGAGACAAAGGGACAGACAGCAACCTACAAGGTTTCCAAGTGTTTTTTCCTAAATTCGTAATGATCATGCTAGATAATATGAATGTTTCCACCATCACAGCTTCAAAATTTTAAATAAACAACTTTCAAGATTCACAAACAACCTGGGTAACTTTAGAAAACGCAAACAGTGACACTATATTTGATTATAACAGATCATAAGATGTTGATCAATATTCAACAAGTCATATTCTACCAATATAGTGGGCAAAAAAAATGTTCTAACAATACGGTGAGCAAAAAAAAAAAAAAATTCTACCAATACAGTGACCAAAACAATGACCTACCAATACCAGAGCATCCCAATTTATAATCAATAGGATCATCAAGGAAATGTCAAGATCAAGACCAGTCTACCAAATGTATCCATACTAATGATAAATAGGTCTTTTGCTTCGGAGAAAAGAACAGCAGACAGCTAGCTTTTGCAATTTAAAACGTATGGTAAACATGATATCTGTAAAACCTAAAATATACCAGTTCATCTAGACATGTAAGAATAAAAAGAGACATACATTGATGATTTTCTACAAAGAAATATCAGATTTTCAACCATTTTATAGGTGATAATTTTCCGTTTATTTCTAAGGGTGCTCTTTGAGAAGGTAGTGACTATAAGTAGAACTTTTGCACTACATTTCAAATAAGACAAGTAGTATCCTAAATCCAAGGAAGCAATTAAAACCAACAGTAGAACCCCAGTTAAACAGTGCACTACCAAGTTGATAACAATGATAATAATATGCAATTACACAAGTAAAACAGGATGACTGCCATACCATTGTCAAAGCCAAGCACTGAAAGGTTTCGTTTCGACCTATGATATCATTTCGCACAGTATTTATCGCCAATCTCAAAAAATCATGGTTCTCGTTGAGCAAACATGATGTCACTATGTAGCCAACCTGCAGTAATTAGCAGCAAAGAGGTGAAGAATTGGAGCAGTTTGTCCTAATAAACTTGCTAAATACATCAGAACAAAATTACACACTTAAGCATGGCATGAAAATTCAATTACTAAGCACCAAATGAGGGTTATGCTACATATCTCCAAATGATTAGCAGCTAATGATCTTGAATCAGGAGTTTTTCTTATTAGTTTCTTGAACCATAATACAGAATGAGGAGTTTTTCTTATTAGTTTCATAATGCTCAAACATATCACAGACAGGAATCTAATAATGATAATGATGGATGAAAAACTCTTTAAATAACTAGTTTTCATCATTCGATCAAGATAAATCACCATTGGTGTCATCGCCATTAGTTGCATTGTAGGAAGCCATAGAAGAGCAGATGATTAAATTAAACCCAAAAGAAGGTTACCTGCTTTTCTGGATACTTTGGTGCAGATATTAAAGAAACTGCTTCCATGTGACCGAAATCCACATCATAACCCAGCATATAAATATAAAGCATTTTCCAAACATATTTCTTCTTTTCATAAGGAGACAAACCCTGATCAACGCCAAAAAAAAAAAAAAAATCCTTGTATCAGTAATTGCTAATCAGTTTACTGGTGAATCCACAGAAGAAAAAATGTGCATGTAGAGCATGAACAGCTTCAATGTCTTAAAACCTAAAATAAAGAGCATGACAACTTTACAAAGAGGATTGGTATCAAAGTTATGGAGGTAAGTGGAAGACAAAAGATAACTGGAGTAAATGTTCAATCTACTTAAAATGATAGATGAAGTGGACGCCAGAACTTATTGACCTAGCTAGTGATATGGATGCATTGTGGGAAGAACCTATGAGGTAGATAACAGCTACTTACAAAGAGGCGTGTTTTATTAGGAGTCTATTAGAGGAGTGTTTTAGTAGGAGTCTATTAGAGGAGTATTTTATTTTTAGTAGGAAATTATATTTCTGCACTAGTTTTTATTATAGTTATGTTAATAAAAACAGCTTAAATAGGAGTCTTTCTAGGAGTCCTAGTTTAGGTGGGACTTTTTATGTTTCTTTGCCTATATAAGGCTATTACGTTATGCAATAAAGTAAGCAAGAAGTTATCACAAAAATTAGCTTAAAAGTAGAATAATTTAGTCCAATCTCGGCAAGCCTTGTCCTTGACAAGTGCTACTAGTTTTCATCATCAAAAATAGGTTTTGCGAGGAAGGGAACCAACATAAAGAAGAGAAAAGATATGAACTTCCCTGAGAATTGTCCTTGGACTCGATCCCAAGCACAGGCACATAACAATTTGGTATGAAAGCAGGAGTTCAAAGACGAAACAGGCCATTTAGCTACAGAGCAATCTTCGACAGATTGACAAATGGATCAGAGGATGCGGGCATTGGAGATGGGGTAGCAAGAATTAAAGGCTCAATATGCTGAGATTATCTGCATGCTTGCAAGGTTGGAAGGTGCAAAAGCAAGCAAGTATCAGGCACCATCACTGCCACCAGGGGAGGAGAGGACCGATAGGGGCAATCGCGCAGGAACGGTGCTTAAATGTACTAGGATAGAATTTCCAACATACGATGGCTCAATGGATCCGTTGGTTTGGCTTCACAGGTGTGAACAATTTTTCCTAAGCCAACGAACGGCGGAGGAGGAGAAGGTAAGATTGTCTGCCTTTCATTTAATTGGGGAGGCCCAATTGTGGTTCTTTCAACTTGAACAAGAAGAACCAAAGATGCATTGGTACTCTTTCAAAAGCCATTGCAATATGAGATTCGGCCTCACCTTAGCAACAACCCTGTAGGGGAATTAACAAACCTCAAATAGACAGGGAGCATAGAAGAATATCAACGCCAATTCCAAACACTATTGGCTTGAACCATAAGGCTTCCACAAGACCTACAAGTAAATCTATTCACGGTTGGGATGGTAGAAAGGTTGTGAATCGAGGTGGAGATGCAATATCCTATTAATCTTGGGGCTGCAATGAACTTAGCAAGAACATGCGAAAGAAAATTACAATGTATGCAAATGCAATACACCCAAGGGGTAAGAGGCAGTCAAAACACCACCCTATGGCCATCTTCGCAGCTGGACAGTAGTAGTAACAGCACCAGCACGAGTGCAGCCACATCTTTAGGAAGTAAGGTAAACTCGGGGGCTAAAACAACAACCTCTAGTATAGCAAGTACTCCGCTCCCGATGGGATGACGCTTCACCAGAACAGAAATGACTGGAAGAAGAGAGAAGGGGTTGTGCTACAATTGTGACAAGACTTATTCGGTGGGGCACAAATGTAAGCAACTATTTTGGAATGAGCTAGCAAATTCTGAGGAAAAAGGGAGGAACTAGTGGAGAGAGAACTTGAGATATCTTTGCATACCATCACTAGCATAACCTGAGTTCGAGCTTGAGGGCAAGCTCAATGTCGAAGAGGGGAGTGATGATATGGATGCATTGTGGGAAGAACCTACAAGCCAGATAACAACTACCTGCAAATAGGAGGGTTTTATTAGCAGTCTATTACAGGCATGTTTTAGTAGGAGTCTATTAGAGGAGTATTTTATTTTTAGTAGGAAACTATTATTTCTGCACTAGTTTATGATATAGTTATGTTAATAAACACAACTTAAATAGGAGTCTTTCTAAGAGTCCTAAAATAGCTTGAATAGGAGTCTTTCTAGGATTCCTAGTTTAGGTGGAACTTTTATGTTTCTTTGCCTATATAAGGCAATGATGTTATGCAATAAAGTAAGCAAGAAGTTATCATAAAAATTAGCTAGAATAATTTAGTCCAATCTTGGCAGGCCTTGTCCTTGACAATTGCTGCCAATTTTCATCATCAAAAATAGGTTTTGTGAAGAAGGGAACCAACGTAAAATAAGTGAAAAGATATTAACTTTCCTGAGAATCGTCCTTGGACGATCCCAAGCATGGACACATAACAACTAGCCAGTAGAACAACATTAACGGCATAAAGAAAAGAACAAACAGCTCTTCAGTATGAGCACACAGTTAACACCCTTTACGCCAAGTTTAGATTTAAGTAGATATGAAGAAAAAAAATTCCATAGACAACAGTGATAACTCATTCCAAAGATGTTCTTATTCATTAAATAAATCTAATAAAAAACAACCTAAAAAAGGATTTTTGCATTCAATTGCCTCAAACATTAAATCCTTTACATTTAATTTACATTAGAAATTATATGAAAATAAATTTTGATAAGTAAGCCACAGGAATAAACCTCTCTAAATGGGAGGGCTTTGGATCTTGAACTTGAATACTGAGGGAATTAAAATCATAATTCTATAGTTTAAAATTGCAGTAAATATGCATAGTATCTTGATAAAATCGAGTTATAGACAATTGCAATTCTTTTCCCCCAGAATTATAATTAGCATTTGTCAAAACTTACAATGTAATTATTCAAGTTAGATAAGCAAAGACAATCCTAATTTAGAGTGACATGCAAAAAACCCAAATTGAGAATATTGCTCCCAATTTTGAATTTTAATTCTGAAGAGCTGAAGACACGAAACTTTTGACATACAAAGAATGGATTCAAAAAGTAGGAGAGTACATATTATCAGCAATGAACTTGCTTGGTAGTACTAAGAAAAACCCATGATTAGTTACTAAACCATTTGAGCAATATGACTAACCAATGTTAACCTTAACGGTATCATGGTCCTCATAGACATTGTCCTCAGCCTATTAGAGACATCCAATTGATTACACTTGCTTTAATTGCTAGAGGCTTAAAAGGTTAAATATATGGAGAATCGTAATCCAGACCTTACTGTGCCTACTCCCCTAAATCCTTTCAGAACTTAATAAAAATTTGACAGCCAGTAACACAAATATATAGACAAGAAAAATTTTGCACTTATTTTATTATTCAATAATCTGCTTTTCCATCACTTACTCATGAGCCCCTAATATTGAGTTTTTTGGCCACAAAAATGAATAATATCAGCCATCACTGATGCAACCAAAATGTCAGTTTTCAACACACCATATAGAAGCTGCTTGGTGTACCAAAGTAAATGAATTCTTACTTACTATAGTCATAGCTTGTGGTCATCTCCAATCATTCTCCAAATAGGATAATTAGTAGTTAAAAAGTATCCTCAGACTTGTTGAGGATCATTTATATTAAGTGTTTCTACATCCCAATTGCTTGTTGGAGCTTTGCTAAGACCAATAAAATGTAAAGGACACAAGCAACTTAAACGTCCAATATGCCAACAACTCAATTCAAGAGCATGGCCACAATATTTAACAACTGATCCAATATATTCCAATGTCTTGAAATCAATTACAGTACCAACACTCCGAGCCCAACATTAACTATGTATTCTTACCTGACAAGCAGATTATTAAAATTATATCAGCAAGAAACTAGCATTGTAGATTGCTTGAATTTTACAAGCATCATCAAGTCAAAGGTCCATAACCAGTTCATAGCAGAGTTAAAAGTTTAACACCAAAGAAGCCCAGGTATAACAGTTGAGAGATGATGGCAATAGGAGTACTGGCTTCAATGACGTTACCCCACAATATCTTGGAAAAGCCTTGTGTTGAAAAAAAAAAAAATCTGTTCTCGCTTTGATTCTGACAGTTTAACATTTGTGCTAACAAGCAACAGATTGGCACAAGCCCTTGGTATCCGCAAACATTATTTCAGTAATTTTCAATTTTTGACCATGGTCTCATTAATTACACTAATCAGCTAGAAATGCCTTTTGGAGCTCCTCCCAATGGTATATTCTTTACTATCAACCAAACAATGGCAAGAATTTTCACTGGAACCCATCATTCGTATCCAATCAGCCCCATCAGGGAACGATTTTGGATGTTTAAGCGCTGCCAATCCCCCCAGACAACAAGTCCGCGTGAAGGTAAAAGGAAACCAAGATAATATTGAAGATCAGACATCTATGTTCCTTGTGATCCATTCATGAGCAACTCCTCAAAAAGAGAGAGAGAGAGAGAGAGAATCGGCTAGCTGCTCATAAGATTTAAACGAGCTTTCATAAAGAGCTTAAACCCCTGTACTGCTCACTCGTACAACCTTTGTTGACCTAAATGGCAAATAAAATTCCTCCCAAACTGCTCCAATCTCAAAATTATAGAGAACTCATTTGTATCTTAAGGCAATTCCTCAACAACTATAGCTTCATAATATCATTACATAGAACATACACTCAAAATTCCAAGTAGGCAAGCTCAGTCGAATCAGCGAAACATTCTCTTCTTAAAATTGAATTGCAACAAAAAAAAATCGAAACGAAACGGTTTCAGTTGTTTCTGGAGATTTCAAGGAAAATTCAGGAACGAAAACGGTTATTATCCAAAGCAAAAACGCAAACAAAGAAGAGAAAAGAAACCCTAACCTTCTCGTTCTTGAAGCGAGTACGGACGTTACCCAGCTCTTTATCGACGCGGAGCCTCTCTTGCTCTTTGTTCTGGCAATTACGAACGTCGCTTATGAATACGGACAAACCTCTCATTCCCGAAAGCGCCATTTCCCTATCAGATCCAGCAAGAGAGAGGAACAGACTCTCTCTTTCTCAGCTCCACCAATCACAACCTCTTGCTAATAACTCCAAACAAGCACACAGATAATGAGATCTAATCAGATGAAAAAATTAACAGCGATCGCAGGGTCTGAAGATCTAAGACGGTAATTATGAGGAAAAAAACAGGAGATGGAAGATTTGGTTCTTCAGAGAGAAAAAGAGAGAGTGGCTGAGACCGTAAGAGGAATGGAATGGTCACGGTGGGCTTGAGTAGAAATTTTGCAAAAGCCGTCGGGGCAGTGCGGGAGATGACTTTGAATTTGCATTTTTTAAGTCGCTTCCTTCCGTTTTTTTCCCTTTCACATTCACTTTTACTGACTTTTCGAAGTCCTTCCTTACACCTCAAGTGACAATAACTATTAACTCCTACTGTTAACCAATTAATTACCAGTTTTTTTTGTGTTATATAAACGGGGCGCAAGTTCAGAAAAGAAAATTACAAGGCAGTAACACGGATAAAACAACCCCAACGACATCAACAAATAAAAGCGAAGACATCCCCTGAATATCATCACAAAACCAACAGGCAGAGTGTATCTATGTTTTGGGGACCCCAGCTTCTCCTGTCCGCAAACCTTCCTGTCTCTTAACCATAATGTCCTTTGATCGTGTTTGTTATTACTCATTGGGGGTAACAGGTCTTTCTTTCCTTCATCGCTTTGTTCGTAGTTAGTGAAAAAGAAAATTTCCACATTTATGTGTTTCCTTGTGCGATTAATGCATGCATTTGGCAGCCCATTTATGTGATACGGTAACACAAAAGGCTGCTCTGACTCTGAAAGCGTTTGGCGCACCATCGCCTATTTAAGTTGCCGGTCGGTTAATAACATCCGAGGCAGGATGTGTCAATTACAATAACTGAAAGGAAAGGAAAAGCAATGACAACTTTTGGTTTTTGCCAGTGTGTACTATTATAAACCCTCTTGCTGGGATTATATATACTTTTTCCTAGCGGAGTTGATATTTTTTAGTTTTCGTTTTAAATAAGGAATAGAGGAAGGGCTGGGTTAGTGCCAGCAAGAATCATATCATCCTCATTCAATGGGTCAACAAACTATTGCAC
Organism: Erythroxylum panamense; assembly: GCA_027123425.1. Classification (NCBI taxonomy): domain Eukaryota; kingdom Viridiplantae; phylum Streptophyta; class Magnoliopsida; order Malpighiales; family Erythroxylaceae; genus Erythroxylum; species Erythroxylum panamense. The sequence goes on along the minus strand of JAOTIZ010000008.1, from coordinate 7,801,281 downwards.
CCCACTCCATTTTGCCCAATCTACAAATTGCATTCCGCCATAAATATTGTTGGCAAATCTCACACCCACGGTGAATGCCATTGCAACCGGTGGGGCTCGCTTTGCCGCCGGTGATGACTCGACTAGTTGCTCCAACCCGTTGATAATTTGGTAGCGAGTGTTGGACGAAACAGCAAGGAAAACGCCTGATACAAACACAGAACGGGGTCACATATGTTGATAAATGGAAGGTAGTGAAAACACGACAAAACTCAATGAGAAGCCTTCTCATATAAACGTAGTTTGATGATTAAAATCATAAATGAAAAACGACAATCTTAGTATATTCTGTAAACCCTAAACCAGAACTGAATAGAAAATTGCAGACTGTGTGGTCAATGCAACAATTAGAGAGTTAAAGAATTATAGGAAAAGATACCTACCCCAAAGAGCAGCACTTTTAACAAGAGGTGGGACGGGAATATCTTCTTCAGATTTCTTTATATTCCTGATGATACAAAAATAACAGTAACCAACATCAAATGCAGAACTAAGAAGCTTATACTAAGAGGCTAAACAAGGATAAGAAAAGTACACAAATGACCAACTAAATAAGTTTACCACCACCTACCTGACAATGAATTATTCCGAATTCAAGTATCAATAATCTATCCTCAAAAGTGCAACCAAAGATTTCATCATTCAATTATGAAATACAGAGAAACATACCGTTTTGCAGTCATGATCAAATTAGCAATGCCTTGACCAATCAGTCCACATACGAATCCAACCGAACCATACAATACACCCTGCATTTAGAAAATGCAAAATTCAGAAATAGGAAACAGAAAGGTAGTAAAACTACCATGTCGGAATATACCATCATACTAAGTAAGGACTGCAGTTCAACGATTCCCTTAAAAGATAAAAACATTAGTTATTGCACATAAATTAGATATGTATTACCTTATAGAAGTATGTAGCAACTCGCTGCCTCACAGTGAATTTACATCCTGGCCTTTCTGCTTCAAAGATACTGAAAAGGTAATAACCAGTAATGAGCAACGTAATAAATAACTGAAATTCTGGGTGATATTTGAAACTTTGTAAAGCCTTAAGACTGAAGTTGCAGTCATAATTCCTAAAGTCACCACAATCCCGGATAAAAGAAACAGGAAAATATGATGGCAAGCTTTCAAATATTACCTGGCAAAGAGGAGACACCAAAAGGAAATCAAACCAATGAAATCATATCTAAGAGATTTCTGGTTCTAGAAAACTTGACTCACGAAGGATCATAATCATTTTTTTGAATTAAACGTATTTGTGTTCAGGGTAATCTTTGTAGCATAATGCCAAATCTCTAGCAACCACAATCTGTTTGAGAAACATATTACATTTGAACTGCTGGGAAATTTTCACAACTTTAGCACGAAAAGGTATGAATTTCCTTACCAAGACAATTACTAATTAAACCTAACTTCATTCAACATAAAGCAGTTGACAGGAAAAAGAATGATAAATCAAATTATTTGCAAGCTCTAGCAATGTGGCTGAGACCTGCTAGGAAGAGCTGCAGAAGCCTGGTGCAGACCTTCAAGCAAGCCTCTTGATCTTGGCACAGAGGGTTGTCTTTGCCCAATTCGGGCATAAGGGGCTAACATCCCAACCAAAGCAATGTCAACCACGATGCCAACCAAAAGATCAGCAGCATATAACTCAAACTCAGACCAGAAGTCCTTCCCTCTTTTCTGAACCTCAGCAAATGTTGCACAGCAAGAATCGATAACTATCTGTAGCATTCCATATTTAAATAAATAAGATTTTTGACAAATCAAGACACACTATTTACTTTAAAGTAAGCATTACCTCAGTTCCAACTTTAAAAAGAAAAGAAGGATCAGCCAGCATTCGATTACGCAGCAAACTGCAATATCTCATCGAAAACCCCAATGGCCAAGCCGAACCCTGTAGTTATCCCAAACACATTATTCATACTAAAGTAGACCATCTTCAGGACACAGATAGTCGCATGAATTCCAGTAAACAAAGAACCTGCAAATCAAGGTAGCGAAGAAGGAACATCTTGCGAATACCAGTAGTCTTGGCGGCTTCCAGCATATCACTGGGAAGGTGAACACCTCGCGCTTCCGTCTCCCTTAAAACTTCCTCCAATCTCATTATTGGCCCAAACTCCTTCTCCTCCCAAGAGTCGTCGCCGTCATCAGAAGAATCTCTATCATCGCCGCCGGCGCTACCTCCGTTGCCACCTGAAAAGTCCTTACCACCGCCACCGCCACTACCATCAGCAAGGGCGAATACCGGAGGCTCCTCCTCCGACAGGCCTTTCCGAGGCAGATCATCAGCCGGCGTTGGGACGGAGTCGAAATTGGAACATTTAAGAGTAAGAGTGGGAAGAGTGCGTATTTGGCTGTGACCAACTAATGGAAACTGGGAGAGGGTGGGTATGGGGTAGGCGTCGTCAGAGAAAGTGGTAGGGAGGGAAAGTTTAAGGCTTTGAGAACAAACTGACATTGTGCTTCTCGAAGTTTTTATCTTTACTTGATGATGATGATGTGAAGAAGAACACAACTATAACATATGTAAGTTCTTTCTATGGTGTCTTGTAATGTTGTTCTGTTGGAGAAAGAGGACCAAATAGGTTTTGTAGCTATAACTAAAGCCTCTAAGGGGTGAACTCAAAAGTCAAAAGTCTCTTCACTTTGATGGACTTTGAGTTGTTATTCGATGAGGTCGACACCAGCTGAATAGGGAAATGAATGAGCTGGTGGACTGTTTTGGTTGCCCAAGACACAGACTGTGTTGTATCCGATGAAAAAATCGAAAACGAAGACCAACAGTTTTAGCAGACGTCGCCTGAGAGATTCGAACTCTCGCGGGGAAACCCCATGTACTTAGCAGGCACACGCCTTAACCACTCGGCCAAAGCGACGACTGATGGGCATGTGCTTTCGTAACTCAACTTATATATGTCAAAGTCAAGTCAGGCGAGCCATATTTATATCTTCAATTTAGTTTTCATTTTAACACTTCATACTTAGCAATTCATTTGATGCTCCAAGTTTTGTGCTAAGTCCCAAGTCTTGAACATGTATCGTAGCGTTTCTGGGTTCCAAATCGACTTGATAGCTTAATATGCACGTTCCAGCAATTCAAGCAAAGGTCAAACAAATGAGCAGTGGATTTTGTGATTTTGAAATGTTATATAAGGAGTGAGATAACTGTACATCAATACATACATTCTTGAAGGGGAAGCAAAAGGAAATGAAAAGAGACAGCATATATGCTACAGTTTGCAAATCTTCCCTTTGTATGGGAGCTCCATTCTAAATCTGATGTTTTGCTTTCAACCCCAGATTCGGGATGGAGCGTAGTGACTTGCAACTTATTCAAAGACTGCTATGACTTTGTTACTACCACAACATTTTCAGGATACACGGATGAACACCCTTTTCTGCCTTCTCTTAATGAAATGCTTAAGAAGTCTAATTATAGAAAATTACTTCAATGTAATTTGGAAGAAGCTGCAATCGCGATTCCATTTAACTTGAGACCACTTTGCAACAAAAGATTGAAATTCAACTGCCTTTAGAAAAGTGCCAAATCCTTCTACCAACCATTCCTTGGTTTCCATTGTCTGAAAAACTCTCTTTTCTTATTGTTTTCACAGGATAGCTATCCAAGGAATGAAAAACTTCTCCGATGCCAGGACTGTCGGGAAGAGCGTGCTTTCTCTACCGATGCCCTGGGAGTATGTCCAGTGCTGTTAACGACGTCAGGCTGGGCATCCACAGAACCTGGAAGAAGATTGCATCCAATTTTCCTGCTAACCAAGTGAGGGGAACTAAGTGAGCTGTGTGATTTCGTGACCCTCTTCATTTCTTGCTTTATTTTAGTAACCTCTTCTTCTAGTTCCCCAACTCTAGACCTCATATTTTCCATATCAACCTTTAAAACCTGGTTTTCACGCACAACTGAAGCCCATCCATCTCTCTGCACAATCTGACCAGCCATGTCGGTTGGATCAGTCCCTGGACCTCCAGGTGCACTTTCAGTGTCCAAGACATGTAGACAGCTGGCAAGGGCAGTTCTCAGTTGCATCTGTTCAAAGAACAGGACTTGAAGAATGACTCGAATTGGTAGTCTTCCGTTCTGGGAAGCATGCACACAAGCATCAATGGAGAGCTTCTGGTAGTCAATGATGTTGCAAAGTTCTTCTTTCTCTTTCTCTGACAGCCATGGATGTGACTGCACAGTTCTATGAATAATTAGATATATTTAAGATCAAAGAAAAGCTTTCATTTAAGTAGAAGACCAAATAAATCAAACCTTGAAGTATATATCCAGTGCTCTGTATAAACCATCATGTAAGGATCTCGAAGAATCTGGAAGGGCCTCTGCAAGAGAACGTATCTTCTTAGGTTTCAAATTAACATCAGAAGCAACCTCTGCAATATAGTTATCGATCAATTTTGCAGCTTTTTGCAGGGGCTGAGAAGACGGTGAAGTTTCCAGATCAAAGGACAACGGAGAAAAAGATGCTAATCTTGATTCTGAACTTGTAAAGTGGCCAATGATCCTTTGCACACAGTCAGTATCATATAAAGCATTGGAATCAGAATAAGTAGGAATTAGAAGGCTGTCTAGGGTTGCCAATTCCAGCTGCATCCCTATTTTCCTCTCTAAAGAGTCCCTACATGTTTGATTGACATCCAATATCAGTGCTGTGCGGAGAAGCCCCAACAAAAATCGGCAAAAGGATTTACCCTTCTTTTCTGGAAGAAGTTTTTCAATTGTTTCGATTAAAACCCTTTGATCAACTGCAGCAGGTGTCAAGCTAAAACTGGCAACTGTTCTTGTTTTGCCACTTTGCCCACAATGCCACCGGGCTAGACCTGGTAGGTACTTCCTTGCATAATACATAATTGCACCAGCAAGACTCTCAGGTCTTATGCCTTTTGTTTTCATGGCGATCATTAATCTCTCAAACAAACCTACACTGAGGTATGAGATGTCTTCAAACCACCAGTCAGATTCTGTGCTTAGGATTCTTGCTCCCGTGTTTATTCCATTCCACAGGATGCTACCGCCAGGACTCTGTAAACTTCCATACATCATCATGGGCCATCCAAACAAATTAGGATCAGTGCACGCCATCGTAGACAAAGCATTCAAACATTTGTTTACTATTTGGAGCCTTTCAGCTCTTTGCATAACTGGGTCGGAACTTTGAAGAGCCAATATACAGTCTTTCCAGTTGCAAATTACATTCTTATGTAAGAAATTCTCTGATTTTGAGAGTAAATTCCCCTCTCCATATTCCTCTGTCATTTCAAGGTAGTCTGCTGCACAATACACCGCTACTATGTTTCTTGGGGTAAACTCCATCCGCATGCCATAGCAAAACTTTGCTGCTAGTAAGAAAGTGTCAGGACCACCAGGGAAATCATCGATGCTTGCCGTTAAAGCCTTTTCAAGCGACTCTTCACATATGTGTGCTATCTTTCCACATTTTGCCACCAGTGGGAACTACATGGTGATCATATTTGATCAATGCTTAAACAAGGAAACTAGAAGACGAAACATCTATCATTTCTGTAAGAACTATTGCAGCCTAATAAATAATGGAGTCCAATGTTTCGGAAATAAATACAGACCAATTCCACTGGACAAATGCTAAACGCCTTGAACACTTGATTACATCAAATATTAATAAAAGAAATCAGCAAACTGAATGCAGACCATATATCTCAAAGACTGGTAATTCTGCGAGTTGAAGGACATAGGCCACATACAAGACCAAAGGTCTAGAATCACATTTATAATGTAAAACAAATTTCTTAATAAATAATGGATTGCAATGTTTCAGAAATAAATAGAGACAAATTCCATAGGACAAATGCTAAATGCCTTGATTACATCAAATGTTAATAAAAGAAATCAGCAACTAAATGCAGACCATATATCTCAAAGACTGGTAATTCTGGAACTGGAAGGACATAAGCCACATACAAGACCACCTGTCTAAAATCATATTTAAAATGGAAAACAAACAAATATCATTCTTAAAGAGCTTTCTCTTCTTTAAGAGAAACAAAAAGGAAGAAAAGTTCATAAAATTTTGTCTTTTCTTTTTCAGCAATTAGATATAAAAAATGAGTCACCTGCTCGTTGCTGTATAACTCAGCAGTCATCAAGTTGAGACCAATCTGCAACAAATTCAATATAAACTCTCCCTAAATATGCACTAAATGTAGTAGCCAGAAAGACAATACGCATTATAGTAGTACATGAATATGGCAACCAAAAATCATAATACACACATGGAAAATGAAATTTGCCAAAATCAGCTACTGTCTTCCATTAGAAACTTTTATAGCTGCTTAACTAAAAATCTTATTCGATATGCACATTCCTTGTCTATATAGATGCCAAAGAAAGTTCTCCTCAACATCTCTCTCTCTCTCAGGATTGCAGATCAGCCAGAGGTCAAGGAAAAGAATATTGAAAAACAAAAAGTTAATGGTTACAGGAGTCTGGAAACCCGCATAGCATAAGCAAAGCATATTTGGTTATATTCTACATTTATCTCACATCCCTTTAATTAATGCCTTCACATTGATCTACATTTCAGATATCTTACAAATTCAAACTGGAATGACTCATCAACCTATAAACTCAACTTCAAGAGTTTCAATGTTTTTGGCCTCTATGGCTGTTTTGACCACACGACAACTTGGATCACCAGATTAACTGAAGGATCTGAAATATCTGAAATTTGTCAAGTGAATTTGAAAACCAGATTCAGGATACATAAACCCAATGATAGTCTTTCATGGAGAGTCTCTAACAGGTTCTTCTTACAAGTAAAATTACCGTAACATGACCTTAGAAAAAAGTAAAGGCTGATGCCAAAAGTTATATCAATATGCTGCATTCAACTTTTTCACCAAAATCGCATCTGTTTGAGTCCATTTAATAATAAACAATATTACTGTCATGTTTGAGTTATTATTCTCCCATATGAATATGGTAATTTTTGCCCCATCCTTTCCTTGGTGTATTTGGTCTTCTCTTACCATCCAACAAAATCATCACTCTGTCAAACTGTCCACATGAACTGATCACTTAGGTCACTAGCTGACATATATAGAAAGATAATCTGCTTCTTTGAGGAAACACCAAGGCTAGAAAAATAGCCGACTAAATAGCAGGTGAGATTAGAGGGCAACCAAAATTATAACATCACCAAGTTAACAGCAGGATCAGGCAAAGTAAATGCCCGAATTGATACATCATCATAAATAGATATCGGATGAAAAATATAATGTAAGTGCGCACATGTGGACGCACATTAATATATACATGTGGATACATAACTTGAAGTCTGCAAAAGCAGGACAGGTAAAGCAAAACAGTAGTCCTAGATCCGAAATTCTACACGTGGTTTACCATCAGCTTACCTTATGAAGATGGAAGTTGAAGTCATCCATGAGAATTGATATATCACTTGGCAACCCTGCATTGCAGAACCTACCAGACCCACCACATATCGAACTATCAGCGCCAATTCTCTCCAATTCCATAAAGAAAGCAAATTCAGTAATTAATGACTATCGTGGTCAACAACTGCCACTTTTTATTTGAGTCAGACAACTCATAATACGTACTGGCTCTGCGAATTTGCCAACAAAATGCGATAGATATGGCTCTAATAGTTCCACGACTGACAAACTACCATAGGGGAATTAGACTTAATTCACCACATCTTGATTCACATCCACCATCAATTAAAAAAAACAAAGAGCCCACAAGATATTTAAGTTGTAAATGGATTTCTTAGATAAATACTTCACATACCAGTCATTGCCCTCTTTGCGAAACCCAGTAACTTTTCCTGCAGGGGCCATGATCAAGCAAGAAAAACAAAGAGAACCCCTTTTCCTAAAAGCTCAATGGGGCACATATAAAACGAATGCCCACAAAAGTTCATGACTTCTACATCACGGTTTTTAAAACGGTAGAAAGTATCAGCCAAAGAAAAGAGGCACAAAACATAGGTAGTCTTAACGAGTCAACTGTGACTGTGTGGGCAAGTAATTGAAGTGGGCCTCTTTTACAGCTAAGGAAAACAACACCCAAATGCAAGCGAGGGATGTAAGTAAAAGGGTGTGTGTGTCCATGAAAAAAGCCGAATTTGCATGCCCAGTGAAATCCCCAACAAGAAAGCCACCAACCACAAAGACAAGGGACCATATTACTCTCAATGGACCAAAAAAGAAAGCTGCTTAAAAGAACGACCAAAAAGGGAGTATCTCACTATGACCGTAACAGAGGCCGGAGATTATTAAAAAAAAAGAGGCAAACCCAGTTCAGGACACAAAAGCTGGGAGGTGAAAGTGAAAAGCTTTGATGGATTGATAGTAAAGAAAAGTGAACAAAGCACAAGATTTTGGGGCGATGGCCGGCTGGTGAACATAGTAGAAATAATTACGGAAGATTAAAGGTAAGAAGAGGGACAAAGAAGCATAGGTAATGATAAGAGTAAGTGAAAAAGAACTTCCAAATTCAAGTTGTCTGACGCTTTTGTCGAACACTTCGCCTGCAATCATGCACGTTAACACTAAACGCGCGCGCTTCGGACGAATGCAACTGTTCCATTTTTTGGAGATAGATGCACAACACAACAGAACAGTCAATAATAAATGAAAGGGGTTTGAAAAAAGAAAATGAAAAGGAGAGTTTGGAAGAAAGTAAAATGCAAGAGTCACCAAGATTGCTTCCCTTTGCATTAGATAGTCTCGTAATTGCAAGAGTCACCAAGTCAAGCGTCTAACCTATTAAATTACTCCTTCTTTGTATTTATTACCGTCTTCAGTTTTATCTCATACTGACTAACTCCAAGCCATCGTTGAGTATGAGCAGGTAGCTATCAGTCAGCAGTGACGCCTCATTGTTTCCGTCAACCTTTTAATATACAGTCTCCATCCACGAAAGTTGGTCCACATTCTCGACTAATTACTCTATCTCTCACTGATTACAGTAGACTTATCGCCTTAGTACGCAGAATTTCTGAAATTAAATCAGTAAAACGCACAATCTTATAGGTAAGGATTAGATAATCCTAAGACTTGGAAATTGGAATTCAGACTCGGTGAAGAAGAAAAGATACACAAGTTTCCTATCACACCGGTTCAAACATTTTCTTATTGAAGATTATAAAAAAAAAAGAGCAGGTTGCTGTTCCAATCTATGCCATGCCCTACAAAGGACCCAGTTTAGTTAAAATTATATTGAAGGGTTGTCTCGGCCTCAGGAATTGTATTTGTCAGTTGAAATTGACATACGAAGGTTGTTATCGGTCAATTTAAGATACAGTAAAGTATTGTTGAGACGTAAATTATAATAAACTAGCTTACACTATCTGGATGGCTCCAACACTTTGCGAGTATAAAGAAGGGTCTAGTCTTTGGTGGTTCACCGAATAGAAGGATATGTTCTATGTATAGCATTTTCAGCCAAAAAAGGAAAACAAAGGTTAAAACTTAAAAGATTAAATGGACTTCTAATCTTTATGCTCATAATATCCTTAAAAATAAAGTAATTTAATTTAATTTGAATTAAATAAATTTAAAAATTTTAAACGGATTATTATTATGTATAAACATATATATCCAAGTAAATATAAATGATATATTATAAATATCATTAAAAATTATGCTCAAGTGATTTTTAAAACAATATGATTTCACTTAAAGTTCAAGTAATTTTAAAATTCTATTCAATAATTTAATCAAGTATATTCAATTAAAAATATGTCATTTTTAAGTCATTTAAATCACACACACACACACACACACACACACACACACACATATATATATATATTCACATTACTTAAATTAAACTTTATCCACATTTTTTTACATATATTAGTTACCATTTTAGATAAATTGGAACCATATTGTTCTGTTTAATTAATCTTACATACTTAACCAAATTATAATTCATCTTGGATTCCCTTTCAGAAAAAATTTCAATGGAGTGGTTGAGAAACTAAAGAAAACCAAAGCGTTACGGACTGATGAAGACAATCATTTTGATCCACCCACCACGTTGACCGGACTATGAAAAAGTGAAATCAGACATTAACATAAAAATTAAAAAAATAAGAAATGTAATCTAAATCTAATAAATGTATAAATATTACGAGTTGAACGGCGTTTGGGAATTTAGGGGGAAGATAATGGTTCAAACGTCGACCACTAAAAGTCATATTTTCATTGAGTATGTGATTTAACCAATAAAGAGGAGCAAGCAAAGGCTAGTCCGGTTCAAACCAGATCGTTCAAAAGTGTTATCTGGCCGTCTGAAGACCAGATTCCAAGGCCTTATGATCCGACCCAAGAACCTAGGCTGCAAAAGCCACTAAGCAAGTAAAAGTGATGGGGTAATCTGAATGAATTATAGGACTTGGAAGTATCCAAAGGAAAAGTTATAGAGTGAATTCAATCTGGTAAAACCAACGAATGATTTTAAAACAAGCCTAATGATATCATTAGCTTCTTTATCCACAAATCTGAATAGCAGAATCGGTCAATTACCTTCCACCTTTGATATTAAATTGCTTCACCAAATCACCTCTCAACAACATAACTGAGAATGGGTTCTTTCTCCTAATAACTAGAATTGCATCATATCCGAATCTTATGTGAATTGATAGCATACCAAAGTTCAAAATACATTTAAAGTTCTTTGAAAGTACGATGGTATTCTATATGCTGTACATTGAAAAAAGAAATAGATTAGCTCCGCTAAGCATCCTCCTTTTATCAAGCAAAGGCAAATGGAAAGAGAGAATGAGAGGGAGAGGGAGACATGCAAGCCTTCTGGGTACATCCGGGCACGCCATGTAACAAGAACAATATACTTAATAATAACCACAAATAAACCTCACTTGATGCTCCAATAGTATCTAAATTATTCCTTAACTTTAACACGGTAGCTCACCTCGATAAAAAGTTTTCGGACTGTTAAAGTGAAGCTAGAAGGTTTGATCTGCAACAACTAATGGTTTCAGCCTTCAAAGTGTAAGACAACAAGGGAATGTATCAATTCTAGAAATGCTCAGACTTACTCCCAACGAAAAGAAAGTATAAATATTAAACATTTATTCGTAAGTTTGAGTTCTAGTGTAGCCTTAGCTAAAATTTCCAATGTTGCATCAAGAAAACCGTGTTTCTTCTGTGAAAAACTAAATTTTACCAGAAAATGCATGCTCAGAAAAGACTCTTCAGAAAATGAAGGGCGTACAAGCGTTGGATTAATGATTAAGAAACATAAAAGGCTAAGAAGGTCAACAAATCAAATACAACACATTTACCTGGGTTGAAAAAAAAATGGAATTGACAGCTTGACATATTACAGCAACAACATATACTTGCCAAAATAGATCCTACTATCTTCTCAAGATCATACTCCTTAGCTAGAGTGCACCATGGAACTACCCATAACCAAAGACAAAATTCATTGCGTACATAGAACTCAATTGGGATTTTCCTGGAGAAGAATTGGAAGCACCTGTTTGCACAACCAGCCCAGCCAAAAACATCCTTATCAAGTCACTGAATCACCAAACCCGCTCAGCTGGCCGTAGGCTTTGCCATAACCTTCTTAATGGCCTCAGCATATGTATTGTGTTGATACGTCAGGGTTGAGTCTAGCAGATCCCATAAGGATGTCTTGGGGTTCCAACCTGTCGCCAATACAACCAATAAATCAAGTTAACAAAAGGCTACAACAAAGGTATAAAAGATTGAAATATAGCCAATGGAAAAAAGGCACGACCAAGCTGTCTATTGATGATGGTCATATCTGGGATTCTCTTGTCACTATCATCATATCCCTCCCCATAAAATTCTTTGGAGCTGATGTCAATTGTTGGTACTTCCAATGGAGCTTCTCCGCTTACCTTTGAGTAGACCTGGTGACACATTTTGACCTCAGCATTTTCGGGACTGATTAAGAGAAACAATAAACATCTGATCACAATTTTCCTACCTCAGTCATCATTTCAGCAAGCTGCCTAACAGTAACTTCATTGTGAGGGTTGCCAACATTGAAAATCTGGCCATTGGCCCTGCCTGGATTTTCCTATAAAAAGTATACGGCTAAGCTACTCCATTATCTAGAGAATGTTTGGAAGCAGAGAGATAAGAATATTATAAAATACATACAATCATCAAGAGAACAGCTTCAATTGCATCTTTAATATAGACAAAAGTTCTCTGAGATTGACCACCATCCACGAGCTTGAGTGGCTCTCGTCTTAGTAGAGCCTGAAAGAAAGGGAACTGAGAATCAGAACAAGAGCCAACAGGAGTATCACACTAAGCACCAGCTATATACACCTGAAATCAAGTTAAAGGTAATTAAACTAACATTGCTAAAGCAGGCAAGGACCCTGGGTACACCCTCACTTGGACCATCAACACCGGGAATAAAATCCATCCTGGGTCCAATCCAGTTAAAAGGTCTCACAATGGTAAATTCTAATCCGTTTTCAGCACCCTCAGCTGTAATCAGTTCACCAAAGAAGTTAGAATGCGTTATAAGTGTGTTTATAACAGCCCATCTATAGAAAAGATGATTACCATATATAAGCCTCTCAATCAATTGCTTTGCACAAGCATATGACCACCTTTGCTTTTCAATGGAGCCAAAAATGCAGGGAGAAGCATCTTCTTTCAGAATGTAGTATGCTGGATCCTGTAATGATATAATACTTGAGAAAGGAAAAATAACAATAAACAGTACTAGGAAGATTCATATTCAACAACAGCAAGTCACGATTAATCTCTTCTTAACATCCTAGAATTTCAGTTTGACTAATTGAAGCCAATTTGCAAAGTCAAAACTAGTTAAGAATGTTGATGCCCAACAAAGTGAGTCCCATGATGAAAGACCCAAGTGAAAAATCAACAAGGAAACATGCACAAGCAACTAAAATTCCTGAGTCTTCACTCAGAAAATTACCAACTTAAATATCCTTCATTAGATAAATCCATCATGCCTAAGCTATCAACAATAAATAGAAGATGATTTTATTGCTCAAAAAAACATATAAATCTCTTCACCCTATAATTTTTTCCAAAATTTACAAAATCTGATCAAACTTATAATTTCGCTATCACAAGTGCTACTGGTATGCAAATACAGTAAACCTAACAGGGATACCATAAAACCACAACCAATTGCAACAAATAGGAACAGTCTTAGATGTAGAACAGTTTTTCCAATTTTAAGCATCGAGTCTGATGATGCAATATCCTGAACTGCATACAGACAACATCCATCACAATAGCAAAAATTTACATAAACATCCAAATCAGTGTAGGATTTGGTCATATTGAAGAGCATGGATAAGGAGGAAAGGCAACATTGTTGACCACTGTCAAAACCTCCAGAAGTTTTGTAAATCCAAAATTTCGCGCATGCAGGAAAAATGTGATGATACGGTTCATATTATGAGGAACACCTCTCCAACAACAATTCATTCAAACAAATTATGATGCATGTAACCAAAATACCACAAAAAAGCAAATTTAATTAACTAATATGCATAACCCAACAAAAGAAACATTATATAGGAAAGGCCTTCCAGAGGCAATTTGCTTGAACTGGAAAGTACAGATACAAGATGCTGCAAAAGCAGAGAATTTTGTCTAGAAAAGGAGATCGTCGTGTTATTGCACTAAATGGTTGTGATGAAAATGCATTCTAATACACCTAATATAGTTCTCAATAAATCTTGAGGAATCAACCATACTATTTTTATTCCCACTAAGTCAAGAGCACCAGATCTTGTCATCAAGAGACCACTACTAAACTAAACCGCAAATTACATAGACAACAATTAAAAAGAAGAAAGAGGATGATCGTAGACAACAATTAAAAAGAAGAAAGAGAATGATCATAGACAACAATGATGTCGAAGATTTACCTGACGTAGAGCGCTGTCTTTAGGAAGAAAGCTCCCTATCGTTTTCCCATACACTTCACAAGTCGAGAAGTGAATGAGACGTTTGTTATTCTCCGAACAGTACTTTACCTGATTATAACAAATCACATAAACTCAACATCAAATCACATGCATCAACTTCCAAACAATCATCAAATCGTGTCAAACTCAACTCAAATTGACATGAACACAACAGGATCAAAATCATCAATGAAAGCGACACACATTGGAAGAGCAAAACAAACAGGTAAAACTATAAGTGCAAAAGTACCACAGGAAGCGCATCGATGAAGTTGCTGTAAATCGTGTCCAACGGACGCGTGTTGTAATCCGCCGGAGTACAAATAGCCGCCAGATTAATGGTCTAAAAACAGAATTCCACCACATTACCTCCAGAAACAATAAGGAAGCCATAAGCAAGAGAGAAAGATACATAAAAAGATTGAGTGGCGGAGGAGAATTTACTAGATCCGCCATCTTGATGAGGCCTTCGAGGCGAGAGTCGTGTTTGATATTGATGCGGTGGAACTGAATCCGGTCGCCCCAAGACAAAGATTCACCTTCTAGAAGGTGCCTGATCTTGTCGTTGTAAACATCTAGGGCCAGGATCTTGTGTGCAGTCTCGCTCAAGATCTTCTCGCAGAGGTGAGAGCCAATGAAGCCTCCGGCACCGATCATACATATGGTCATAGGCTTTATCGGCCTTCCGTCCAGATCCAACCTAACCTCGGTCGCCATTGTTATCGTCTCAAATTCAACACCCTGTTTCTCTTTATCCTCTCTCTGTCTCACTACACAGTAACGAGAAATCTGCTATTAACCCCTCTATTACGCGCGTGTATACGTGCCGTGAATGAGGCCTAGTGGCGGTGGTAACAGTGGTGGCAGGGGCTAAAATGCGCAGGGGATGCGATATGAGGGAAAGAGAGATTTTCGGAATTTTGTGGGAAATGACTGGCTTGGGAGCGGTAAGCATTTAGAGGAGGAGAGACATGAGGCCTATATTCGTTTGTGGTTTTGCATTGGCCCCACTCACAGACGTTGACACGTGAATCATACTCGTCTTCTTCTGGAGATTTTTGGATGGATCACAAATATTGGTGAATATGTTCGGTTTTGATTTTGTTTTTGTTATAGTTTAGATTTAAGCGTTACTGTAAAATTTACTTAAAGGGGAGAAGGAAGGATAGTTCTGATGCATTTTTAATTTAGTAATCAGGAATCTGCTACGATTGCATAATATTAGTAGCCAGCATACTTAGTATAGATTACGATTTTATATCATAATCTTGGATTGAGTGATAAGATTGTGATCCATCTTCCACTAGTTGACAGATCAGAACAAAATGGTCCGTGTACGTACATTACTTATCACAACCATATCTTATAAATTTATAAAGATTTCAACCTTATAAATAATTATCTCATAATCATTAATAAATTTGTTCTTCATATACTTATTAAGGTTTTAATCAATGTTTTAAAAACCGAACCGGACAGTACGGTCCGACCGGTAAAATTTTGAACCGGTCAATGATCCGATTCGGTTTTTCCTAAAAACCTTTATGTATAAAAACCGGCAGGTTTCGAACGGACCGTACGGTTCGGTCCGGTTTTTTGCAACAACGGAACCGTTAGTCGACCAGAAGTATACTGAACGGACTGCGTCGGAGAGGGTGATCTAAATCTTGACAAAGGCAGAGGGAAACAAGGAATGAAGAGTTGTTCTTCTCATCTCTAAAACCGGTTCCATCGGAAGTAGACGGTTGACGGCAGCCCAAGAAGAAGAGGAAGTTTCAGTTGTCGAGTTCTTTCTCAGTAACGTTGAAGAGAAGTGAAAAAGCGCGACCTTTAGTCCTGATGATCGGCGTTATCATTGTGCTTCTCTCACGGTGATGCTTCTCTCACGGTGAAAAAGATAATGAAGTTGTTTTATTTTCCAACAAGTCACTAACAAAGAAACATCTACATCTTAGAAGAAGAGTCTAGATTGAAGGAGAGGGCACCATAATCCTAAACATGAAAGGAGTCTTAAGATTTGCGTGAGGATGA
>JAOTIZ010000008.1:7742225-7760419 GCA_027123425.1 Erythroxylum panamense | reverse complement strand
ACCTTTATCGTGGGATACGTGTCGGAATGACCTTCGGGCGTCCCGATGTGTACCCTACGATGAGGGGGCGCTACAATCACATAATTCAATTTTCTTTTAAAATATCACAAAACTCATTTAACTACATTTCGATAGTCCATAATTAGGTTAGATAAATATCTACTCAATAATCCAACAATAAAGACAATGTTCAATCTAGTACAAACCTGACCATATATAAGACCATTGATTGAACTAGAATATGAGACATTCAAAATGGCCCCCTCTTTTAACATCATTATTTCAACATGGCGTCTGAGATAATTTCTTTTTGAGATATTTCATTACTAAACATTTATAACACAAGCTTAATGTATGCTCTCTAAAAGCTACTCAACAAATTTCAATATTTGACATATTAAATATTAGTACTAAGGATAAAAGATGTTTCACCAAGATCTTTAAGGGTTAAATGTTTGGACAACAAGTGCTTAACCTCATACAACATGAACAAGTCATTTGATATAAGTAAGACATCATTTACAAATAAAAGTACAAAAGATAACCTTGTACCCCTTAAACTTGTAATACAAAAATTTGTCATTTTTATTTTTATTTTTCAGAAAGTCAAATGAGGTGATTACCTCATCAAATTTGAGGTGCCACTAATAAGAAGCTTGTTTTAATTCACATAAGATTTTCTCAATTTATAAATAAAATAACTGTCATCATCTTCTTAAAACATTTTAGACTGTACCGTATTAATTTTACCATAAAGGTCTCCATTTAGGACAACTTTAACATTCATCTTATGTAGCTCCAATTCATAAAGAATTACTATTGTCATTTTCACTCAAAATATCTCTTTGAAAGATATAGGAGATAAAGTGATATTAAAGCCTATTCCTTCTTTTTAAGTAAAACATTTGATAATCAACCTATCTTTAATTGCTTAAACTTACCTTAGGAGTCCTTTCTAATCTTATAAACCTATTTACAGCCAATAAGTTCACCATTTTGATGTAAAATAACAAATTTCTATACTTGATTATGCTTTATTAACTGCATTTTATCTTTCATTATATCCCACCATAAATTTGTACGAGGAATAAAAACAATATCTAAAAAATAATTAGATCAACATTATGTCCAATATTATACTCATTCTTACAAAAAAAACTATATAATTAGATGAGAAAACAGACTTTCTCTCCCTAATATATCTCTTTAACAAAACAAGAATACAATTTATTTTCATAAAAATGATACGAATATACCTTAGTGGGATAACTCAAAATTTGGACATGAATGAGACTAAGTTTCTAATATTTTCATAGCTCAAAAGGTATATAGGCACTTGTTTGATTAGGACTTTGTTTGAGATATACAAATAGTCTTCATAGCCTTAAAGGTAATTTGGAAGGTTAGTCGTATTTTACATGTTTATCATCATATCTTTTAAGGTACAATTCTCTTTAACATATCAAATTTTGTTACTACTTCACAAGTTTCTAAGTATTTAATAAATATACATTTTTATTTTTTGAAAATCCCACATTTGCCATAATATTCACCTTTGTGGTCAAGTTTGACAATTATTATTATTTTCTCAATTGATTTTCATATTCAATTTTAAAGATCCTAAACCTATCAAGACCTTCAAATTAATCAATAACACATATCTATGTCAAAAATAATCATTAATAAAAGTTAGAAAGTATATAGAATTACGAATGGTGTGTGAATAAGAGTCACATATATTAGTATTAATAATTTACACAAAAATGGAATTACATGTTAACTTATTTTTGTTTTATTTTGTTCAACTTGCCTATGTAATAATCATCTCTAGATCATCAAAATCAAAATTTGAAAGAATATTATCTTTATCAATCTTTCAACTATTTCTCTAAAGATATGAACTAATCTTTTATGCTATAACATATAGGATTTTTTTTCTTTGTCAAAGACATTTTACTAACAATCTTTTAAAATACACAAAGAAGTATATATTTTATCAAGAGTTAAACATATTTTATATGAACCATATTGTAAAAAGATTGTACTAATAAGTTTTGTATCAAAAAATAAGTGTACACTAAAATTTTTCTATTACAAAACTATTTCTTCTTTATCTAAAACCCATCAAATCTACATCAACTTCTTTATCATTGCTAATCATTACTTTTGACTCATCTTTAGATATGAACTCTTGCACCATAAAAGTAATACGATTAGAAGCTCCATTATCTGGCCATTAATACTTGATGTGACTATAACAACATTAAATTCGTAAATGACAAAAACAAAAAAGTAACTTGATTGTTCCTATTTTTCTCAAGCCTTATAATTTATATAGTCCTACTTTACAACCTTTCTTTTTTCAAAATAAGCTTCATATTCTATATGATATCCCCAAGATTCCTGGTTATTAAATCGGAGGATCTCTAAGAGCTTTAACTTTTGGTTTTCTGGGGTTGGCTATAGGTTTTGGTTTAGTGGTTATTAATGATGATTGTATTGTTTTTTCATTATGTTCTTTAGTTTTTCTTCCTTTGCTACATCGTGTGTAATAAGGTAATTAACATCTCAGTTTTCATCAGATAAATTGTAACTAGTAACAAGAATATCAAAGTTTGATGGAAATGTATTCAGAACCTAGTGAATAATACAAGTATTAATGATGACTATATTTAAGATGAGTTTACTCTCTAAATGAACTATATTGATGATATATCCTCTCACTCTCCTAACCTTAGTGTATCTCATAAAATACAATTATTTCATAATAGTTCCAATCTCAGCATTGGAAGAAACTTTGTGCCAGATAGTTGGTTTTGGATCTTATAATTAAGGGTTGCAGGAAGAAGAGAAGTCCTAGAAGATTTACTAGAGTCAAATGGTAGAATCTAAAAGGGGATACAATGGAACAACTTAGGGAGAGAGTAAAATATATGTAGAAGAATGGAAATTGGAAGGAGACAGTAACAAGATGTAGGAAAAAGTAACAACTTTTTTAAGAAATACAACTTAAGAGATATTTGGTGTTTCTAAATTGCCTAGGGGTATTAAAATAAAGTCTTAATGGTGGAATAAAGATGTACGAGAAAATATTAGGATTAAGATGGGGCGTATAAAGCTCTATTGAATAACACCACAGAGATAGAGAGAGTATTTAATAGAGAAAGTGACAAATTGATAAATAAATAAAAAAGCAGAGAAGATAATCTCATAAGCTAAAAGCAAAGCTTATGAGAAATTATACCAATGATTGAAAAATAAAGATGAAGAAAATGATATTTTTAAGTTGGCGAGAGCTAGGGAACAAAAAACAAAAGACTTAGTTCAAGTTTGTTATATAAAAGATGAAGCAGGGTGGGTACTCGCGGCTAAATATAACATCAAAGAATGATGAAGATACTTCTATAACCTTTTTAATAAAGGCGTAAAAGATAATATCTCTTTAGGTACATGATCAAAAGGTATCGTAACTTTACTTGTTGCCGACAGATTAAGGGAATAAATTAAAAAAACTTTGGCAACAGATGAAGAGATACTCATAGAGGTGTAAAATAACCTAGGCGAAGAGGGTCTTACCTGGCTAACTAACTTTTTAAAGTGATCTTTAAGTCCGCCAAAATTTCAGATAAGTAGAGACTTAATATGCTAACTCTTCTATGTAAAAACAAAATGGGACATCCAAAGTTGTAACAACTATAGAGGCATCAAACTACTTAGTCATACTATAAAGTTATAAAAGAAGATGATTAAGAAGACAGTATGGAAGGATGCTTCTATCTTGGAAAACGAGTTTGGCTTCATGTCAGGAATGTCTATGATAAAAGCTTTCCATCCTTTTAGAAGATTAATGGAATAATATAAGGAAAGACAAAGTAAGCTACATTTGATTTTTATTGATTTAAAGAAAGCATATGATAAGGTATCTATGGAAATTATATGGAGGTGTTTAGAAATTAAGGGAGTTCATATAAACTTATATACGAGTTATTAGGGATATGTATGAAGGTATAATGACTAAAGTCAGGACAATATAAGGAGATATAGAGTATTTTTCTATTGATATTAGGTCACATCAAGGCTCCTCATTGAGCCTCTTTTGTTTATAATAGTGATCGATGAGCTCACCATGAATATCCAAGAGATGTGTCATGATATATGTTGTTTTGTTGATGATATTGTTTCAGTGAATGAAATAAAAGAGAGTGTCAATGTTAAGCTAAAAGTTTGGAAGGATACATTAGAATTGAAGGTCTTTAAATTGAACAAGACTAAGACTGAGTACTTAAAGTCTAACTTTTTGGATCATAGGGTGTCTACCTATGTGGAGGTAAAGTTTGGTTCAGAAGTTATACCATAAAATGAGTATTTTAAGTATCTAGGATTTGTCATCCAAAGCAATTGAGATATCCATAAATACATAGTTCACCGTATTAGATTAAGGTGGCATAAATGGAGAAGTGCATCGGAAATTTTATTTGACAAGAAGATACCACTCAAGCTCAAAGATAAATTCTATCGTTTAGTGATTAGGTCGACCAGGCTTTATGGGATGAATTGTTATCCTATTAAATAGGTTAATAGTCATAAGCTAATAATTATTGTATGAGGATGTTCTATTAAATGTACAACCTTACTATAAGAAATGAAGTTATGAATGTAATAAGAGACAAATTAAAAGTGACTGATATTAATGAAAAATCGAGAGACAAGGCTTATATAGTTCAGGCATATTAAGAGGAGATACCTAACGCTCTAGTGAGAAAATACAAAAAGATTGTACTTAGAGACTATAAGAAGAAGGAAAAAAGCCTAAGAAAAATTGGAGGGAAGTAATCAAGAATGATATGACTCTGTTGAAACTTACCAAAAATATGACCCTCAATAGAAAATTTGGCGTACTAAGGTACAAATAAAGGATCTCATATACAGAGATTCTTGTCATTCCCATAGGTCTTTTAAATATTTTTCATTGAGTCTTATGTCTTATATTTAGCTTAAACATTTAAACATATAGTACTTCTTTTCTAGTTATTTAACCTAAATATTTTCTTATTTAACCTAAATATTTTTTTATAATGACCTATTTAATTAATTAATTTACTTTTCTTTTTCTTGTGTATGTATTTATTTACTTATTTTATCTTTTTATTATTATTATACTCTTTACCTTGTTAACTTGTTTTATTTTTTATAGTATTATGTATTTCAGTACTTATTTTTATATTTTATTTATTACATATGCAATTATTTTATTATTTTATTTTATGTTTATTTTTTATTATTTTGATATGTATATGCATATCCCAACCTCCCGTTGCATGACCGGTACACTAGACGCACGCTTCCTAAACCTTATGACACGCATGACCTCTGTATGCTGCAATTGTCTATTGAGTGTGGAAGCACGCGCTAGACAAGCGTCTCCAGCTGATTCTTCATGTTAGCGATTTCCAACGACTGTTTCTAATAAATTTTGTCGAAATTTAGCAAATTTTTTGTTAAAATTTTATTTTTCACTTGTTTTTATTGTAATTTCAAATAGAAATTAATTAAAGTTAAAGTGTAAAAACAGATTAATTATTAATTTCCTTACATCAAAATTAAAAATCTCCATTTTATTTCTACAATCATAAACTTATTTTAATTTGATGTATTATATACGACATGAACAATATAATTAATCATAAATTTGTATTAAAAATATAGTTAGTTTATTGTCTATTTTTATTTAAATGATAAAAACTTTGAATAATTCTATGGAACTTTAAATAAGTTCCTATCTTTTAAAATAATGTTAGCAAAATCTTTTTGTATTTTTCTTAATACATTGATCTCTTAGCCTATCGTAGTTAGCCTAAGTGATAATTACGTATTATTATTATTATTATTATTATTATTATTATGTTTGATTATAATGTTAGTATGATTATTATAATTATTAGTATTTATATTATTATTCTTATGATTAATTACATAAAATCTCAAACTTTGCTCAATTTTGCAATTATAGCTCGAACTTAAAAATGTAACAATAAAATGCTCAATTTTTTATTTTTTTTCAATTCTAGCCTGATGTTAGTATCTTCATTAAGTTTACTGACATAGCTTGCCATATATTCCAGAAACATATTTTAATCACATAATTAACATGACGTTGTTGTTTAAAAATGACCTAAATCAGATTATGCAACTCCGAAAGCCTCATGCTTTGATTTCAATTTTTCTGTTCATTTTTAGTTTATTCTCTCGACACTGTCACCTTTTGATTCTTAAATTATCCAGCCTTGCAGCCCTCACGTTGAAGGCGTTAGGAGAACGAGTTGAAAGTGAAAAGTTTGCTAGTGCAGTGCATTGCAATGTGAGAGTAGTTTGAGACGTTAAAAGAACAAAAGGAAAACAAATGTTGATGACGTAGGGGAAAACAAACAAATAATGAAAGGCTAAGAATGCGTAAATTGATTTAGATATTTCATTTTTAAGAACGACATTGTTTCATTAATAACTTAACATAAACACTAACGTCGAGTTAGAATTAAAAATTTTTGAAAATTTAAGCATTTAGTGTTACTTTTAAAAATTTGAGCTAGAATTGAAAAAACTAAAAATTTGAATATTTTATTGCACTTTTTAAAGTTCGGGTTATAATTATAAAATTGAGAAAAAATTGAGTTTTTTTATAATTAACTCTTATTATTATTATTATATTAGTTATTTTATTTTATTTTATATTAATATTATGTTTATGATGTTTATGTCATTTATTTTAATTTTTTTGGTTTTCCTTCTAATTTTCTTTTCACTTATTATTCTTTTATTTACTTATTTAACTAATTTTTCTATTTTTATTTATTGATATCCGTCGTTTGAAAACATTCTCTTGACTAATTAGGGATAAGGCTGTATATTATTAGATCTTCTTAAATTCAGTGATTCATATTTTGTATGGATGTTGTTTTTATTATTATAAAATTAATAATTAATAAATATAAAATCCAACATCTGTAATAGTGTAATGCTCAATTCATCAGTTCGGGCTCGGCTCAACTACAGGTTGATCAGTCTATGGCTCGACGAGCTACGAGCTAGCCGAGTCAATCTGATCTGTCACATATTTTTTAAAATAACAGTCAGGCCATACAGAAATGTTAAAACTAGTTGGTGAGTCGCCTGATCCGATTTTGGCCATAGTTAACCTGATCACGGTCGGGGCTGGCCGGGGTAGTTTTAACAACTTTTATGTATTTTGACTCCTGTCCAATATGTGTTGGAGATACAGAGACTGAACTTCATTTATTCCTTCATTGTGATTTTGCTGTTGCTGTCTGGCGTCTTTTTAATGTGTCTTGGCCCTTGCCTCATACAGGCACACTCACCCACTGGCTTGCGTCTATTATATCCAGTAGTAGCACAGCCCAACAGGAGCAGACTTGCATGATTTTATGGAGCTTATGGACCTATCGCAATGAAGTTATCTGGCATCAGAAAACGCAGACCCCCTCCTCTATTTTTCGTAGAGCCACCACAACCTTGTTGGATTGGACGACTGCTCAATACAGGACACTTACTACAGCCACCACCCATATTCAACCCATACATCTCTCCAAATGGAAGGCTCCACTCCCAAATCAATTTAAATGTAATGTCGATGTGGCGATTCTCCCTTCTGGTTTTTATGGCTTAGGGATGGTGGTCCGCGATGGCAACGGGCTCAACTGTGCAGGAAAGCTACTGACTTTACCGGGGTGGAAGGATCCTCAAATCGGGGAAGCATTATGTTTTAGGGAAGCTCTAAGCTGGATAAAAAGCCTCACTTTTGTTCCCATTTGTGTGGAAACGGATTGTCAAACAATAACCCATTTCTTGACTTCCACACAAACCTTTCCTTTCTATTTTTCGATGATCATTGAAGATTGTAAAGCTCTCCTTAGATAGCATCAGTTTATTTCTACTGTTTTTGTTAAGAGATCAGCGAATCAGGTAGCTCATACTATCGCTAGGGCGGCCGATTCTATGTCTGATCTCGAGTGGGGGGTATGCCCTCCTTTTTTCCTGTATGACGTTTTATCTTTAGATATGAATAAAATGCGCTGAACGCCCACGTATTGCTTAAAAAAAAAAAAGGTTCACCCAAGTGGTCATACATTTCGAACGTTGAATTATTGCGCTAACGTACTTTTGGAGTGACAAGTTTTGGAGGGGTCATCAGTAAGATCGTCCAGTTAAATCCACTGTTTGAAAAGACAGTGATACTGAGCTTTCAAGCGCTGTAACCCATACTTGTCATGGATCTGTTTTCTCGGTTGCCGCCAGATCTCAACCATGCAATGATGAAAATAGGGAGAAGTGGGTAGGGGTACAAAAGACCTCTTACTCCTGTATTCAATGAATACGTTGAAACTTAGGACATTGAAGTACAATAGTATGGCAAGATTGGCCATCCAAGTATCCCTGTGCTACCTAAAACCTGTTTTGTTCTACTGGTTCGTTACAGATCTAGGAAAACAATTGTATCTATGAACTATTGAACCGAAGACATCTTCCAACTTACTTTTTTTTTTTTTTAAAGAGAAAGCCGGAGTTAATTACATAACAGTGCGTGGGACACAAGTCTTAGACTGATCCTCAATAAGAAAGTGATGACACCCGAAGGGTGTAGTGTTAAAAAAAGTAATTCCAACAATAGAGTAGGCTACCTAGGAGGCCAACCAATTTGCGCATCTGTTATACTTTCAATAGACGTGTCAATATGCAACAGACCAATTGCGAGAGAGTAACTCGTGAATGCCCAGGACAATAAAATTGGCCGCCCGAATACGGCGCACAGTTGAAGCGAACAGGGTGTGTACTGTTCCAAGTTACTTTTTAATATTAATTGTTGATTTAATCCAATTTGTAAGTATTGTCTGAACTCAAGTTTTCAAACATAGTATACGATGTTCTTGTTTGATCATTTATCCATTTTAGGGCAATGATGTTTTACTGGTATTATTAATATGGCAAACGGCAATGACCGTCGTCTTATGACATTTTCAGTTTCATTCTAGATGGTCTTTTCCATTAACAGACAACACTATTAGTTTCAAACAAACTAATATTAAATTCGAAATCTTAGGACTCATTAACTAAACGATACAAAGCTATTTATAATTATATGTTTAATTAAAAATTATGGAATACAAATTAGCCACGGCATGACTTGATGCTTTGTAGATGAACTGTACGGCAGATTAAATAAAAATATCGGACATTAGGTTAATATTTTAGGTCCTTTTGAAAGGTTATTTCAATCTATATACTTCTTTTTTAATAAAGGAAAAACCAAAAGCTCAAAAACAAGCTAACTAGCGCATGGGTCTGCGATACATTGCTCCGTGTTTATCTTGGTGAAGGAGCTCTGTTAATAGCATCGGAGGTTCCTGGAGGATATGCAATCCTGAACTGACGACGGCTGCGAATGAGGCTAGACTGTCTACACATTGGTTTCTTTCTCGATGTACGTACTAAAAATTCACCTCTCAATCGCGTTGGATTAATCGCTGGATACTTGTCACCAAAGAAGTCTCATCAGATAAAACTGTAGTGGAAGAGGACATGATGTTTATAACTTCTAAGAAATCCACTTCGACGATGACTCGTTTATAGCCGAGAGTTCAAGCCAGATTGAGTCCCGAATGAACGCCTCGAGGTTTCGCAGTAAGCCGCGAGCCTCTTCTAATATGTTGTAGAAACCCTCCGTACCATTGACCGTGCCAGCAGGGACGGAGCCAGACTCGACTCTAAGGGGGGGCCGAGGGTCAATATCTAAATACAAATTTTTTTTTGAAGTAATATTTATTACTTTAAAAACAAGTTCCTTATAAAAATAAGCATTTTATCGAATTATTTTAAATTTCCAATCTACCTTCATTCATAATTCTTTTTTATTCGTGATAGTATATTTTGATATTTTAAATATTTATTATGTCAATAGAACATTAGAATAAAAGTCATACAATATCACTAGGTACGGTACGATACCCACGTCATTGAGTAAGAGAGTTTACACAAGAATAAACTATTCTTATGCTATTCATTATTTTTAAAAATAAATAATATATTAAAATAAACATTTTATCAAATTATTTAAAATTTCAATCTATCTTCATCTTTTTATCATAATTCTATTTTATCCGTAATAATATATTTTGTTATTTTTAATATTTATTATATCATTAGAACGTGAAGAGCCGTTGGTTTGAATGAGAGTCATATAAGGTACCACTAGGTATAGCTTGTTACCCACGTCATTGAGTAAAAGAAAGTTGATGCAATTTGAGCCTGGTGATTGGGTTTGGTTGCATGTCAGGAAAGAGAGGTTGCTTAAGCAAAGAAAATCCAAGTTGGATCCTAGAGGCGATGGACCTTTCCAAGTCCTTGAAAAGATTGATGATAATGCCTACAGGATTGATTTGCTAGGTGAGTATTAAATATCTACTACGTTTAATGTTGTTGATTTCTCTCCATTTAATAATACAGGAGCTGATTCGAAGATGAATCATTTTGAGGAGGGAGAGAATGATACAAGAAGCCATGACAATTGAGATCAAGGTGCAACATGCCATGACAAGCTTACTTTGCCAAATGGACCTATTACAAAACAATGTGCAATAAGGCTTAAATAAGCACTTTAAGGGTTTGTTCAAAGTTACAACATCTCACCTTGATGACAAGACCAAACCATCCATGGAGAATACAAGTAGAGTAGTCAAGCTTGTGATTCTTCTAGAGAGGGCATATTAAGGGGATAATATTTAGCCAAATTTTAAGACAAGTTCAGTTATTCTTATGGACTTATTTTAATACATTGAGCTTGTTATTTATCATTTATTTATTAGGCCCAAAGAGACTTGTTATGGGCTGGGTATTTATCAGTAAGCATGTGCACTCATTAAAAGTTACTTGCCTTAATTTATTTTAAGCTTGTTTTAGACAACCAAACGTGTAGGCCTAAGTGGAGTGATCCATTAAGCCTATCTGCCCCCTTAGGTTTATTTAAGTTATTTTGGTCTTATTTAAGTTAGTTTAGCCCAATCTTAAGCGGATTAGGATCAGGTTGTATTATTGGGTTATAAACTTCTAAACTAGTTAGGATTAGGCTTGTTTTAGCATTAAAGGGTCTTGTAATCTATTTCTTTTAGGTTTAGGACATGGGCAAGGGTATAAATACCTTATTTTATCCTTGTAGACATCATATTTGGTTGATTAACGAAATTGAGAAATATTCTCTTCAAGAAAGGTGTGTTTTTCTTTTTGTTACTTCAAGAATTGCATCACTTATCTAGGTAATTACTTGCAGCGTGTTCAATTCTTCTATTTTCTTTGAGTTTGGGTCTCAATTTTGTATAATTGGGGTTTAAACTAGCATATTCTTATGATAGAAAGATTGAGGTTTTGATTCAATAAGATTAGGAAATTTCAAGAACCTTGTTTTCTTGAGGTTTCCATATTAGTATGCATAGTCAATAAAAGCTTGAATTAAAAAACTTAAGATTAATGAAACCATAGGGTGTTAATCGTCTATACATCCAAATCTATCAACATTACTCATTTATGCAGAACTGTTATTTAAAAAAGTGATTTCATAGTTAGATATAATAATCGTTATGGTAGTATCCATATTAATATTACAAAACATTTAATAATTAGTATACACGTTAACAATAGCACAAGGAGAAAGCATTGCATTATAACATATGCATACATTTATGTTAATTCATATGGTAGGGAAATATTTTAGTTGCAAGTGATGTCAAGTAATTTCAAGTTTCTACCGTTCATATCAACTAACTAATGACAATATTTAGAGACGCCTTAATAGAATTATACTATTTCTTCATCTAACCAACTATCTAAGCATTACATGATGGAGATGTTTACTTATAGATAAATAAATCATGCTTTATAAACATTAAAGGAAAACCTATTTCAATGATTAACATGAATTAACACATAAATTAGAAAATAAATTTTAAAAAAAAGACAATAAAGTGAGTACCTTTATACTCCAGAAATGGAGTAATGAACGCCCAGTAGTCAAATAAACTAGCAAAATACAAATGAAGTAGCACAATTAGCCAAAACAAAAAATGCCCAAGACAGAAGTTGTAACAAGTTCCTGACAGCAACCAACATAATCCAACCAAAAAGAAATTAACTTCACTCCAACCAAATCAATAAAACAACAGTTGTATGAATAAAATAAAATCATTTAGTCATTATTGAAAGAGAGGAAAAACTATCGTGATTCATTAAATTGAACTCCAAACGGTTAAGTGGGCTTATATTAGGTTGGAATCCACTTAGTTAAGTCCTAAACAACTTAAATAATGTGTCCAAGGCATAATCTAAGTATGCTCAAATAGATTACATCTTATCAATCATATTCATTCTTTATGTAATTCATTACAAATATCAAAGACTGATAGCAGAGTATCTTATATTATATCGTTGGTAAGGGAGCAGTTCTTATGTTAGGAAATAGAACATAGTTAAACGAGAAGATGACTCTTACCTGGTTTATACTCTAGAAATGAACACCCGATCGAGAAAGAGTCCTAACCAAATAGTCTTTCAGAATTGGGATACTGAAATTCTGACACCTAGTGTACCAATTGAAATTGAAAGAAAGTTTAGATTTTGACTCCTAGTGCACCAATAACAATAGACTCATTTCACTGAATAGTAAAGACGTCCACATTGTAAGTCATGCATTTGGTCAAAATGAATTTAATAGGTATCTATGTCTAAGTTGGTATATGAAACTTGGCATACTTTAAAAATCACATATGAAGAAACTAACCAAGTTAAGGAGAGAAAAGTTACATGCTTACATATTAATATGTACTCATATAGATAAAGTGTGATCAAAGAACCTTAAGCATGAGCTTTGAATTCAATGATATTATAAATTCTCTTAAAGGTTTAGCCAAATCTTATATTGATATTAGTCTGATAAGAAAATTACTTAGGTCTCTATATAAAGCTTAGAAAACTTGAGAAGGCATAAGAGGGAGAGAAAGTAGGGTGAAAGCTTAAGAAGGCATAAGGACGCCAAAGAAAGAGAGAAGCATTAATAAGAGTTTTAGTGGGGAGAAGAGGAGTGGGTAGAATGCCATGAATAGAAATAAGTAAAAACAAAGCAAAAGTCAAGATAGGAAAGGTAATGATAAGTTGCCAATGTAGAGAGGAGAAAGAATTTTTAGGTAATATTAAAGAACTAAAATTCCTTTAGATAAAAAATCTTGCAAATAACTTTCTTAAGAAAGAAGGAAATTAATATTCAAATTAAGAGAGAAAAAAGACAATAAATGTTAATAATTATTAGCTTATACTCCAATATATTAAAAATATATTTCAATATAATTAGAGATATTACTAATAATAAAAATGTTGAATAAAATTGTATAGTTGCTCACTTTAAAGTGTCATTTTCAAAGATTTTGAGATATAATTGTTTTTAATTTATAAGGTATAAATAACATATTATTTAATTAAATATTTCTTATTCTTTTTATTTCTTCTTTTTCAAACTTACACACCTAGAATATTTACCAAAGTATTAGAATGATTAGTAAAGAAATTATTTCAAAATAATTAGAATAAAATTCATATTTGATATCTCACCTACTAAATAGAATAAAATAATTATTAGAAAGAAAAGATCTAAATTAACATAGCAAATCAAAATATTAAAACATAGTGAACAAGATAATAAATTTTCTAACTTGAAAAGAATCTTGAAATTGAAAAAAAAAAGAACAACTAGATTTACAATATGAAAAATTCTTATGCAAATACTAAATCAAAGCTAAATCAAGAAATATACAACTTGTATATTAATAACAAAGTGATACAAATTCACAGAGATTAAAGAAAAACAATTGCAATTTTTGCATGAATATTTTTAAGTCCTAGTTAGTAAAATAGAGATTTAAACAATTGGCCTCATATTAATTAGAGAAAGCATCACTAATTTAATTATTTGTCAACTATTTAATATTAAAAATTATTTAGTAACTATTCACAATTTGTATCTATATCTGTACATGTATACTTGGAGGTAAACACACGTCTTTAAATCCTATAAAAATAATTATTTTCTTTTAAAAGTGACTAATTTAATTAATGAAACAAGGGATGTAAGATTAAGCAAGCCATAAAGGGGAAACACTAAGGAGTATACAGGAAAATTCCTATTACAAGTCCTAGCTAGCACATATTTCAGGGGACATTTGAATAGGCATATTCCAAGTTATGGCTTTCATCTTTATCTTATTTTTCAAGTTCCATATGGTACCATCTAAACTGACCGATTCATTGGAAAAGATCCTTATGTTCTTTTCATACCATATGTAACATATCAGATCCCCAAAGTATATTATGAAAAAACGCTTGTCAACCTTACAGCGAATCTGTAAACTAGAGGCCTAAGGGATAGAGTCTCATCCTAATTAGTAGTATTGCAAAGACCTTAAAAGTTATCCCAGATGATAGAAGTATAATAGCACCTGAAGTATAAATGATCTAGGTCCTCTTATGCATCTGAACATAAGAAACATAATAAATTAGTGATTGGAAACTTAATCCTATTTATAATGCCAAGTTTCTTACAACCAGCAAGTCACAAGATGAAATAGTGTGAGGGATATATAGATGTTTCCCATACAACTCCAGCCCATAGTTTCTTATTTAGATGACCATGTATTAACTTTTTACGTGACTTTGAAGTGAATTTTAAGGTCTTATATTTTTGTCTAGATGTTGGAATCCTACCTTCAAGAATTTGGTAGATATCAAGGCATATTGTCTATAATACCCTAAAGATGGGTCAAGACGTAAAGAAGATGAATGCAACTTATAATGATGTGACAGATTTTTTAGAAAACTTTCATCAAACACTTGGTAACTTTTATAAATTCATTTCTAATTTGTTTCAAAAATGCTATCTTTTCTATTATTTACTAACATTATTACAGAACAACAAACAATGACCCACTAACTTTTTATAAATTACTCCAAGAAGTAATTCAGCAAATATGACTTGTATGAACTGAAGTCTACGGTATTTATTAAGACTTTGTCATCATTTTAATAAGGTACTAGTAAAAGAAAAGTAAATTTACACAAAATATCCCTTAAAG
This sequence comes from Erythroxylum panamense, assembly GCA_027123425.1. Classification (NCBI taxonomy): domain Eukaryota; kingdom Viridiplantae; phylum Streptophyta; class Magnoliopsida; order Malpighiales; family Erythroxylaceae; genus Erythroxylum; species Erythroxylum panamense. Next base: position 7,745,240 of record JAOTIZ010000008.1, on the reverse strand, counting down.
GATAATTCGGTAAAATTATTTGTAAACCACTCGTAACACTGAATTCATAGAGTATTTATCTCCATTTTTAAGTAGAAGATCATCTACTGGGAGTTGAAGTAGATTTGGTTGGGGTTGGTGGTGCTTGTGGTGGTGAAGGTTTAAAGGGTTCAGTTTGTGAACTCAACATCACTGATTTCATTCAGACTCATCTTCTGTACGTTAAGGGGCGTGGTCAACCATTCTGGTTTGTCAAATAATCAATTTTGAATTAGTCTTCAGCCACTTGGCCTACAGCGATAGTACTTGCAAAGAGGACAAAAAAAAAGAAGAAGATGCGTGCATAACTGCATATTAATAAGTTATCTTTCTTGTAATATCTGACTTTACAGTCATATCTTTCTTCGGTAAGAGGTGACGGCTACAAGGAACGATACGAATAATTGACTCGTAAAGTCTTTGAGAAAATTGTTATTTGTTTTCGAAATTTTCTTAATGTTATCATTTTATTGATCGTGTAGATTATACCCAACCGACGTAGTTATAATGTCAAAGAAAATACTCCGCTACGGCATGTATTTTAATACCATATCTTTCTTGTAATGTCTAACTTTAAAATTATATCTGCTAGAAATATTGACTCTGTTTGCGTAAGAGGCTGCGGCTACAGATATCATGACGTAAGAAATGATGTTAAGCAATTGGTTTTCTATAGTCTTTGGAAAAGCTTTGATTAGTTTTTACAGTCGTCTTCTTTGCCCCTTTTTTTTTTTTACGATTGTCACTTTCCAACACGTGTGATTATAATCTATAATTGGTTTTTATCTTTGATTAGTTTTTAGTTTTTACAGTCGTCTTCTTTGCCCATTTTTCTTACGATTGTCACTTTCCAACACGTGTGATTATAATCTATAATTGGTTTTTATCTTTGATTTGATTTACAGTCGTCTTCTTTGCCCATTTTCAGTCCAATATTTGAACTTGGGTGCATAGATGAGAAGAAAATTCTCTTCACCTACCAAACTAGTCAAGGTAACCGCACTCGTCTTGCTCGAAATGGAAAAAAAATTTATGAAAAGATAAAAAAGTAAACTTATGAAGTCATAATTGGAGGCGGAAATTTGACATTAATGCAATCACTACGAAGTTATTTATTTTTAATCTTTTATAATAAAACTGATAATTCAATGTTCCTTATGAAGTCATAATTGGAGGCGGAAATTTGACAATAATGCAATCACTACCAAGTTATTTATTTTTAATCTTTTATAATAAAACTGACAATTCAATGTTCCTTTTCCAAGGTGAAGATACGGGCTGAAAAGTTGACATATTTTTCTAAAATGCTGAGGTGAAGACACGAGTTGGGTACGAGTTTTTTAATACGAAGGAAGATTTTTTAAAGGAGGACATGTTTGATACGCTATTGTCTTGTACGACTTAGAACACGAGCACTCGCGTCCATATTCTATAATGAAAAAGAGAGTTGCACATCTTAAGACACAAGAAGATCAATTGTCTTCGTCTAGAAATGTGTTTTTGGTTGATTTCAAACTCTGCAAGACTTTTAGAACTTATTAGAATCATATTTGGACTAGCTAGAGTTTACATATAACTATACTTATATAAGCCTAGTCTATGTATAGAAAATACGTATTCTTCATCAAATGAGTTTCCGATTCAATAGTGAAATAAGATGCTTTTGGCTCGTAAAGATATAGGCACGCCAGCTTAGTCAAACCTCATTAAAAGCGTCCTGTGTTCCGATCTGTTTCTTTGATTCTTCACTATTCTTGCTACACATTATTTCTCAATAAGAGGTAATACTTTAATTCGGTTGCAAGGTTGGAGATACCATTGGAATATAATTCTTGAGCATTTGAATATGCATTGTACGTGCTACACGTGGTCCAACATTATTACTTGGTCCTCAAGGTTATGCTTAAGTTCTAAAAGAGATCAAAAGTTGTTCAGAATCGCCTTTAGATTATTGGTTTATCACATTTGGTACGAAAGAAACAAAAGATTATTTAGTAGAGAGCAAACTCTTGTGAAAATTTCTGGAAACAATCTAATATATACTATATGAGCAGCAACAATAGGAAAAAAAAAAAATCTCGTACATAATAAGTCGTGAAATACTTTTTAAGTAGAGATTATAGACTCCTTTGCCACTTCATACTTTTACATTTACCTCTTTTGTTATCCTTTCTATAACTTTCTTAGAGATGTCTAAACTAGTTGCATTTTTAGCTATGTAATAAAATCCTTTTAACTTCAAAAAATAACAAACTTCTGTATCATAGTTGTGTTATGTGCTACTATATGGATACAATAGCTTATATTGCTAACTTTTGAAATAAGAAAAATAAATATAATACTCATTAGTCATTTCGGGTGTATACCAAAATTTCACACTAATAATAATCATACATATTTCCATTATTAAGTTGGGTAGGAGTTGACAAACCTTTCTCGGAAAAAGTAACTCCTCATTAATTAGCGACTCTAAAATTTCTTATCCACACATTTATATAGATTTTAAATAAATATATAATATAATATAATATAATCAGAGTTGGATGGTAAGTTAACAGATTGGCAGATAATCGAAAACAGGGCTCAATCTGACCAAAGACTGACAATAGGCGTGACGTTGGTCTAGGGAGCAAAGGGAAGAATTTGACCGCAGCCTGTCAAAGTGCCAATACCGGAGGGAATTTTTAAATGTAGTCCTGAATATTTATTTATTGACTCGATAATCCAATTCTAGTATAAATGACACCAGGCCTGCAAGGGCCATCAAACTCACAAGAGTCACAACAGTACAACACCTCTCTCTTTCTCATGGATTTCTTGTCAACATCACAGATATTACAAATTTTTGGAGCTCTGGTATGTGTTCTCTTCGGTACGCTGTTGTTGTCGAACAAGTACAATAGTGGGAAGACAAAAAAATGCAAATTTGTACCAGAAGCACCAGGTGGCTTACCTATTATAGGTCATCTTCATCAATTTGCTGGAACCAAAAACCTA
>JAOTIZ010000008.1:7691441-7714417 GCA_027123425.1 Erythroxylum panamense | reverse complement strand
CTTGCAGCTTTTGCAGTCAATTTTGATTTGGGGGTTACCACCTTTGTACATGCGCCTTTAGGGTGCCTTTCGATCCTTCTTGAGGATATGACGGGGTCTCCGCACCCACGCCGTCTTATGTAATTGGTTGTGCTACTTTCCCTCTAATGCAAAAAAAAAAAAAAGTCCAAGACTAGCGTCGTGGGAAAATAGACAAAAATGGTTAGGCGTGTTCTTACAAATTCACACGTATATGCAAACACTACCTCGGAATCATCTCTAAAACATCCCTTCCTGGTTAGCTCCAAAACATCCCTTCCTTTTCATTGCCATGCCAGATGAATCCTGTGCTTAGAAATTGAGATAAAAGTAAAAGAGGTTTCTTTCTCATTCTCTCTCTTGGCTCTTGTTTGAAGTGTTCGTTGCCACAGACACTACTTATCTCCTTCACCACGTGGTTTTACCTTTTCAGTGACGATCAACTTAAGCCCACAACCTTGCCGGCTCAACTGCTATTAACTCACTACCGCTTTCCTATCTCTTCTCGTCTTCCTTTCTCTGCAGCCCATGCTTTGCTTTCACCGCCTGTTGTGTTCTTGATTTCTTTATCTTTTCTGAACTCAAGAGAGTGATCTCTTGATTGATAAATGATCAATTCATGTTTCCTTTATGTGGGGTTCTTCGTAAATGATCCGAAGTTAAAGTGGCTAGCTTTCTCTACAGTTGCCACCAAGGCTCTCTCTGTTTCTCTGTTTTTCATTCTTTGAAGAGGGGTTGATCTTATTCTCCCACTTGGAGGTGAATTTGTAGTTGTTCTTATATCCAATGGCTTCGATTCTCCGATTTAGAAAGCTATGCTATGTAGAACCTCTGAAGTTTAAATCTTTTGATGAACAAAAAGTTGACAAGAAAGAAGAAACTTTAGCAAGAAATGCCTTGGAAATTAACAGGAAAGGGAATAGAAGGCAGTCAAGGGAATGGAGTTGTGTAGACTGTTGTTATTGGCTAATTGGATACATGTGCACCACTTGGTGGCTTCTCTTATTCTTGTTTCACTGTTTTCCAGCTACATTGCCTGCTTTCAAGTCCCTGAATCACCAGGGACGATACTCAAACGCCAAGGCTTGACTGCTCTTCATCCAGTTGTTTTGGTGCCTGGCATTGTCACTGGTGGCTTAGAGCTCTGGGAAGGTAAACCCTGTGCAGGTCGTCTTTTCCGCAAGCGACTTTGGGGTGGTAGCTTCACTGAAATCTTTAAAAGGTTTGGGGTCTAATCTAATCATACTTTTCAAAATCAAATTTGATCTTATTTTGAAAAAAATTGTTGACTTCTATTAATCTGGAATGAGAATCTATGCCATTGAGTTCATCTGAGTCGGTGTTTTGGTATGATTAAACCAAATTTGGACTGAATTTCTAAACTCTGATGGGAACTTCATCAAACGTTCAGCCCTGTTCCATTGTCTAAGTCATACAAATGACTCCCTTGGAATTGATTGTATTCTCAATTTCCTGTGCTTTGCATTTATTAACTGCTGCCTGGCGTTCCTTCGAATGTTAAGGGAGTGACATTTTGTTGGAGTACATATATTTGCATCCTAGCATGTTTAAATCACAATTTGCATTTTTCTTACTCAATACGTATGCTGTTTTGTTAAGCAACTTAACTGTGACTTGTGTTGGCAATTTTAGGCCTCTTTGTTGGTTGGAGCACATGTCATTGCATAATGAGACCGGCCTAGATCCGCCAGGAATTCGTGTCCGTGCAGTCCCAGGACTGGTTGGAGCTGACTACTTCACTCCAGGATACTTCGTTTGGGCTGTTCTTATTGAGAATTTCGCGAAAATTGGTTACGAGGCGAAAAACTTGTATATGGCAGCTTATGATTGGAGGCTCTCTTTCCAGAATACTGAGGTATAATGCTTTTTCTCTTTTCCTATCCATCAATGTGCATTATAAATCAGCCAGTGGGATATACCTATAACTTACTGGTATAACTTCTTTTATTATGTTTAGTTTCTGCAACTTTATTGATGATGGATCAACAGCCTTTTTGATAAAATATTTGGAGTTTGCCTTCTGCCAGCTGATATTGTTCGGTTCAGACTTGATCAGTTAATGCCTGCCGGGGTTCAAAGCTCATTATATCCAAGTTCTTTCTTGGAAATTTACTTAAAACATAGATTAGATCAAGTTCTAAAACCTTAAAAATGTATAATTTCCTTGTGCTTTTGCAAAAAAGATTCTGGAATCAAACATCAAAATATGCATAATCTTGTTTCTGAGTATGCGTCTCTACTTGCCAGTGCTTCTTTCTTCCAGAGGTTAGGCAAAAAGATCTAACCTTTCTTGTTTGTATCCAAGCCCCCTTAAGTTACTATTTTGGTTCCTTTCTACTTGTTGCAAAGCATTAATAACCTGCATATGAATATAATAGAGTCTCCTTTAATATGTTTCTTGCTCCAAACATGCAGGTTAGGGACCAAACTCTTAGTAGATTGAAGAGTAAAATAGAGCTTATGTATAGGACAAACGGTAATAAGAAAGTGGTAGTGGTGCCCCACTCCATGGGGACTGTCTATTTCCTTCACTTCCTAAAATGGGTTGAGACAGACCCTCCAGTGGGAGGTGGTCGTCCAGGTTGGTGTGCCAAGCATATAAAAGCAATCATGAACATTGGCCCAACATTTCTTGGTGTTCCAAAAACAGTTACTAATTTGATTTCTGCGGAGGCAAAAGACATTGCATCTGTCAGGTTAATATTTGCAAACTTCATTCTGATTAGCTAATAATGATATATCTGAATAGCCTGTTGTGCAAGACGCCCCTCATATGAAGAATAAGCGGATAAGAAAGAACTGAAGAGGAAAACTTCAAAGTGCATTGTTATTTATATGAACAATACTACAAATTAATGAAATTGATCATCTAAAATCCTTCATGTAAATGTATTAGGGCTATGGATCCTGGTGTTTTGGATTCTAAATATCTTGGACTGCAAACCCTTGAACATGTGATGCGAATGTGCAGAACATGGGATTCAATTATGTCATTACTGCCTAAGGGGGGAGAGACTATATATGGGGTCACTTGGATTGGTCGCCTGAAGAAGGTCATGCATGTCTGTAACTTGCCGAACAAAAAACTCTTGCAATTTTCTGTCAATGACAAGTACAACAGCAGTGAGACAAAGAGTGGCTTTCATGTGAAAAAGCCATTTAAATATGGAAGGATGATATCTTTTGGCAAGGAGGCATCTCAATTGCCATCCTCACAGCTACCATCTCTTGACGTGAAGGTACTTTTTTTTTTCCTTGACTGTATTACCATTTCAATTTGAATAGGACTGTACTGAAACTGATATAACAGGAACTTCTGCGGAAAACTAGCAAGAAAAAGACGAACTTATCATGTGGAGAAATTTGGACGGAGTACGATGAAATGAGCAGAGAAAGCATAGGAGACGTTGCTGACCGCTGAAAGTGTAATCGATTTGCTTCGTTATGTGGCTCCAAAAATGATGCAACGTGCTGAGGGACATTTCTCTCACGGAATAGCTGATGACCTAGATGATCCCAAGTATGCTCATTAGAAGTACTGGTCTAATCCACTGGAGACCAAGTGAGTGTTGCATGGAAAATTTATTCATATAATCCGGTCATATTCCATGGCTTCATTAACATGAGTCTTCTCTTCTAATTCAGACTGCCTGATGCACCTGACTTGGAGATATACTGCTTATATGGTGTTGGGATTCCTACTGAAAGATCATATGTCTACAAGCAATCTACTGACAGGTGCAGGAGCATTCCATTCCGGATAGACAACTCAGTTGATGGAGATGAGGATAGTTGCTTGAAAGGCGGAGTATACTTTGTGGATGGGGACGAAAGTGTCCCTGTAATGAGCGCTGGTTTCATGTGTGCCAAAGGGTGGAGGGGTAGAACCCGGTTCAACCCATCCGGCATTGCCACGTACGTAAGGGAATATCGGCACAAAGCACCGGCTAGGCTTCTTGAGGGGAGGGGTATAGAGAGCGGCGCACATGTTGACATTTTGGGAAATGTTGGTTTAATACAAGATATACTGACAGTTGCTGCTGGAGCTACTGGAGCTGAGATTGGAGGTGATAGGATTCATTCAGACATCTTGAGCATGTCGGACAGAATAAATCTTCGGCTGTGAATTTTGTTTGATTTCTACCGCAATTTACTACAATGAGAAGAGTCTAACACAGGGCTTAAGAGAAGAAGGAAATAACAATACAGTACTCCAGTTAGTAAATGGAGCATGATGTGAAAAGAAAAATATGTGAAGAGTGCTCTTCAAGCAAAAGCAGAAAATTTAAGAAGCAAAGTGCAACAATAATCAAAGAATAAACAAAATTGACAATAACAGCAAAAGCAACGATGACACTTATTTACTTTGCCTTCGCTGCAAAAAGACGAATCATCCATAAAAGAAGTGCCGCTGGTGGTCAAGTAGAGAAAATATGAGAAGATTGGTGAAATTATAAGTCACAACAAAATGAAGAGGTAAAAGTATCTATCAAGCAATATTACATATTTCGTGGCAAGCAATTATTAAAACGTTCATTTCTAAAGTAAAACTTAGAAATGATGAATTTATTTCAATCACGAGCAAAGAGACTGAATTTATAGAAAATTTAATAAGTATGAGGATATACCTGGTGATGTGGAAGGCAAAAACATGTTTAAAGTGTGCACTAGATCTAAAAGAGTAGCAAATGACATTATTATTAAGTGATATAAGGAATGTAAAATTATGACATGAAAGCCTCAAGACATTTACATCATGTTGGACTTCTATACATGCAAAAAAAATAATTTGATAAAATGTTTGTCGTTGTTGGAAGACACCCTGGTTGATTGCGCGATCTGTTAATATGAGAAGTCAGTCTGAAGACCCTTTCTTCAAACAGCATGGAGAGCAACCCACAAGTTATAGTTGGTATACATAGATATTGGAAGACCTTGTAAAATGCTATCTTTAAATGGTAGCAAATACTAGATGGTATTTACTGATGATTCTACCATCTTTTATTGGATTTTTTTTCTTAGATTTAAATCTGAGGTTGCAATTGTATTTTAGAATTATAAAACGTAGGCAGACAATCAGAGTGATTGCAAGATGCAAAAGACATGTCCTAGACAAAAAAAGACAGGAAAATTTTATTGTGTTCGAGTCAATATAATCATGAGAAATTTTAGTGATCATCTGTAATGGCGGAGCACCAACTTTATGAAATTAATTAGCCGTGTTCCTTTCAAAGTATAGCTGGTTTCTTCAGGTTCTGACGGTGACTGTAGAACTGTAGCAGAGTAGATGATCAAAAACTGAGGTTACCACATGCATGTAACTCAAAGTGCATGCCTCTTATAAGCTACGACAGCTGGATGGACATCTCAATAAGACACGCTACTTTGTTTTAGTTGGAACTACTGCTAATTCTTGTTTTTAATATCGCATCGGACTCTCAAGATCTAATCTCTTAGGTTGGTACAAATTGCAAGCTCACCGTTTCACTCCAAGACCTTTTCCCAGATCTTGTGAATTGTTGCTAGCTTCAGACTACTTCCTACTTTGTAAGTGTCAAGCTCTTGACTAGGTGATCAAAGAAATAATTAAAAGGTTTCATCTCATTAGGTGCTTATGTGAAACGTCAGGGACACTGTATCCTTCAGCAGATTTTGTTAACTAAGTCAAGTTTGTCTCTCAATATAAATTCCACTTCCAAGAAGTTATACGGCATCACCATTTAGCTTTCGCCACACAAGGGTCTTTGTAGTTCACTCTTTTATTCACACACAACAAAACGAGGATGAAAAATATGGCCTTTTCAAGGTGTATTCTGTCTTCTATTCTTCTACTTGTTTTGGTGGTGTCTGCGGCCAATGCTCAGCCCTTGGTTCCAGCTTTGTTTATATTTGGTGACTCAGTAGTTGATGCAGGAAACAACAACAACATTCACACCATTGTCAAAGCAAACTTCCCTCCTTATGGAAGAGACTTCAACCACACAGCAACTGGCAGATTCTGCAATGGAAAACTTGCCTCAGACTTAACGGGTACAAGAGCTATTAGAATCCCACCAACAGTCTGATTCTACGATTCACCAACTCACTTCTTCTCCTTTTCTCTTTGGTTCATAAACAGCTGAGAACATAGGTTTCACTTCATACCCGCCAGCTTATCTTAGCAAGGAAGCTCAAGGAAACAACCTCTTGATTGGAGCAAACTTTGCCTCCGGTGGTTCTGGTTACTATGACACTACTGCAAAGATATATGTAATTTCAGTGACATTACTTTTTTTATTAAACTCTCATCTGACAAGTCAATTTAGGGGACGATGCCTACTCATTGTGGACTACTAACGAAAGCTTTAATCTTTGCGTGTGGTAGAATACAATTCCATTGAGTGGGCAGTTAGAACACTTGAAGGAGTATCAAAAGAAGCTAGTAGGAATTGTAGGGAAGGCGAATGCTTCAGCAATAATATCAGGGTCGGTGTACCTTGTGAGTTCAGGGAGCAGTGACTTTGTCCAGAACTATTACGTCAATCCTCTTCTCTACAAGTTCTACGCACCTAATCAATTCTCAGACATTCTTATAAAATCCTACTCCCATTTCATTCAGGTAGTTTCTAATTACTTTTCTTCTATTCGCTCCATATGATAAAAGCATATTATTGAAACCGCATAACGTGTCTAGGGCCTATATGAACTTGGAGCAAGGAAAATTGGAGTAACAACATTGCCCCCGCTAGGATGCTTGCCGGCGACCATAACCATATTTGGAACAGATAGTAACGAATGTGTGGTCAAGTTAAACAAAGATGCAATGTACTTCAACAACAAGCTTAATGTCACATCTCAAATCCTGCAAAAAAAGCTTTCAGGCGTCAATCTGATTGTCATGGACATTTACCAACCTCTCCACGACCTTGTTACAAAGCCTGAAGATTATGGTTAGATACATTCTAATATAAATACGTAAACCTATGAGATTCTCTATAAGTGATTGGAACTAAACTCTTATTGGGTACATCCAAGAGAGTTTCAGGGGAGAATTAAGTGATATATAATTTGTGGTTTGCAGGATTTGCAGAGGCAAGAAAGGCATGTTGCGGAACAGGGTTACTGGAAACATCAATATTGTGTAACGCTGACTCAGTAGGAACATGCAAGAATGCTACAGAGTACGTCTTCTGGGATGGTTTCCACCCATCGGAAGCTGCAAACAAACTAATAGCAGACGATTTGCTTACCGCTGGCCTATCCCTCATCTTTTAGTTTTAGGAACATTTAATGGATTCTAGTTACTATATTTGATCATCCTATTACAACTACCATCTCCTAAAACTTGGTTGTTCTTTGCAAAGTTGTATGTATTGCTCTCTAAAAGCATGATTCAAAGTTGTGGAGATTTTCCTCTTTGATTAAATCATATAAATCAAGGTTTTATTTACCGTGAAATCAAAAAGATGTACTTTTTCAGTGTTTCAACAAGATGTCTCGATACCATCCACAAACCACAGCATATCAAAATTTGCCCAACTAGCCCAGCCCTTAGAGGAGTGGCGTTCGATTTCCGGTGATTAGGTGCGCTCAAGAGAGTTTAGAGTTTCTCGTCAAAACATAAAAACTGCAGTTTCTGCCCGTACTAAGAAAAGTTTTCCAACTAAAAAATTCAATCTTACGGGTGAGTTCCAAATTTGAAATGGCAGCCCAAGTCCTTAATTTGAATTGAAGGGCTTCGACTCTTCAGCCTAAACACATTTATTTCTTTGTGACCAATCAAACTTGTCCATAAAGCTCTGCCAGATGGATTACAGCTTAGCGGCGCTGAAGGTTTTCTGCGTCCAACTGAATGATGCCCGCCAAACACCTTCGCAGAACGCCTTCACTCTGGGTGGCATTCTATTCCAACGCGCCTGGTTACAGGGCGTTTTGGTCTCCAACGACGGCCGTCTACTTCTTGATGACTCCACCGGTATTATCGAGCTTTCCCTGGCCGGCGAATTCCTCCTCCGCCGCTGGGATATAGGTATTGTCCCGACTACTCTTTGGCGCATTTCATCATATACATTGTCTGTATTAATTACAATAGACATTTTCCACCTTACACGCACAGGAATGTATGTGATGGTGGTTGGTGGTTATTTTGTTCGCACGGGTGACAAGCCCATGATCAAGGTGAAGGCTTTTTTTTTTTTTCGCTTTCCTTTTATTTCATTATTGTTCCAAATCCAATCATCACTAAATAATTAGTTCTTTCGGAATGAATGTTTTAAATCCATCAGGTTCATAAGATGGTTGATCTTTCAGCATTTCCAGATCGAGAAGCCATGTGGTATCTTGAAGTTATGGAAGCATATAAACTTTTCTATCAGCCTTTGATTGAAGATTTCGTGTGAGTCTCGGTTCTTAAATGGCCCACATGTCCAGATGCTTCAGTGCCCAAGTTGGTTTGTTCTTTGCATCATTTTGTCAATTTACAAGTTCTTTGGTTTCGTTTCCTTGGGGAAAAGACAAGACTTCATGGTCTTGCTTGACCTCTGAAAGGAATGCTCAGTTTGCATAGAGTCACAGATTCTCACAAGTATGCCCTTATCTTTGCTGTTGCTTTTTATGGTTGTATCAGATATCAGACAAGCTTTGGTTGCATGATGGAATGTGGCAATGTAAGGTTACTGGTACTAATACAAATGCTTAAAGATTACTGAAACCAAACAAATTCTCTTCATTTACAGATGTTCAATTACTCAAATCTGTTACAAAGCAGATGGTGAAAGAACAGACTACATACTAAACAAAAGGTATATAATACCTAATACACACCTTACTGTTAAAATAAAAGGTCACGGTCATTTTAGGAGTCTTTCTAATAATGACTGTTGAAAAAAAAAAGAACCTGGTTGGGCATAGATAAGGATTTCAATTTCCTAATATAAAGTCTACAAAAATTCCCCCATGAATTCCTCGTATCAAAGCCTTGTGTCTGGAATTTTGGGGGCAAGACATCACAAAACCTGAGATTTCTGGATATAAAAGCAATTGCAGGATATTTCACGCATTCATTTACTAAATGTCAGCAACTGTGGACCTGGGAAAAAAGGGCACAGATTGTTGTTACATTTAGAACATTATTCCAAAACCCCAATTTCTGTCGCCTTCAAGTATAAGTCGCATGTGAAAGGAAATTCCATTTATAGTATCAAATGTTTGTCAATCCTCTCCTTATCTCATGGCTTTCTTGCCATTTAAAATAGGAGGAACCTAGTAACTGCAGAGAGAAAGAGATGCAGCTTACCTAATATGTTTACAGCAGCAATCCAACAATCTACGGACATCTACGTCATCTAAATGAAATTCTTCTGCAATACGTTCCCTTCCCTGCTCAAAAGAGTCCTTTGAAGTGGTCCACTGATTTAGAATATTGATTATTCTTTGAATCTGTAAGAAGTAAAGGAAAACATGGCACTGCAAAACTGCTTTGAAACAGGAGAAATATAATACAAAAATCACAGATTGTTTGGCCACATAGAAGCTTCTTAAATCAAAGTTTTGCATTGCTCACTCCAAGCTAACAGAATTCAAAAACAGGATACAGCTATGTATCTGGCATTTAATTTTGAGGTAGAACTAGATGAGTTATTCGATTCTCCGCTGAGATTATCCAACTGCCGATCAAGAAGATCTTCCTCAATCAATTCAGATTTTGCCAATAGAACCAAGACGTACTGATGCAGAGTGGATAGATTCATCTCATTTTCCTTGATGCGGACAAATAACCTTGCCATAATGCTCCAGAGCGCACTCCGTGCTTCCAAGTCATCCGAAGCAAAAGAAAGTATATCAAGCAGACCTTCTAAGAAAGGCAAATCTGAACATATCCCAAGTGTCATCTCTATCTCAATATGGGGTCTGATATATAATTATGATCCAAAAAGAAAAGAAGCATTTCCAGTGACATGAAGGGATTACCCTGAGATATATCATATGTTAGATCTGGTACATCAGACAGAACATTCGCAAGTAAAACTGCAGCCGTAACACAAGAGCTGGCAACCTGCAGTAATATTTATTGTTACTAGAATTTTTACCTGTACTTTGTACAATATTTCAAAGATATATTCTGTTATGTAAATTCATCTATTTAAGCCACATTAAAAATGAAATAAAAGTAGCAAAAATTAAGCATAAGGATTACAGAAAAAAAAAATCCAAAGCCTTAAACATTCCATAGAAATAAAAGCAAATACACCATCAACAATAGATAACAAAATATATGGGGAACAATCTTTAATGCTTCTCCATGATCATCACACGAAAATTTCACAACTTGCAATTCGAGCCTAAATTATTTTCTATGGTCCAAATACTTGAAATTAAGAACGACTAAATATTCTCCGGTTTTTATAATAGGGTCTCCTGATGGGTAACAATTGAGATAATTTTTATGATGATTGAATAATTAATATTTCATATTGCAAGTATTTAATAGCTTTATTTGGTAGTGACATAGGTAGTTTTGTGCGAAATACGTCCCCACTTCATCAAAACACTGCAAGTTTAGCTCCAACATACTAATTGCAAGCAATGAAAATACTCCAAAACATTGACAAAAGGAGATTTCCAATAATTCTACAAATGGGACATACCTCAACCTTATCTGGCAGTTTGACCAATTCACAAACTATATTAAAAAGTTCCCTGTTAGAGCAAATTTCTTGGGAATGCCCTTCTACAGTTGAGAGAGCTTCAACGGCACGAAGAATCACGTCAAAGACAGAGTACCTGAGGAAACATAGATTGAGCAGCAAACAGAAAAGAAAGGAAAGTGCAAATATACGTGACTCTTAAAAAGACAGAGACTATCAGGTAACATGAATATTCAAATAAAAATATTAATCTGACAAGCAAGTTAACCAATAATAAGCATCCTGTCAGCTAATTCCAGGCAATAGGCACAGTATACACCAGTGTTATAATGCCATTGATGTACAGGTATTACAAGAAGAGACAAATCAAATAGAGTAGAATAATGTTTAATTTAATTAATATTTACTAAATTATTAAATAATTAACAAGAATTTTGTACAATTAATAATAAAATAATATTAAATAACTTGGATTAAATATACCATTTATTCATTTGAACATCAAAAGGATAAGGTGCAAGTTTTCAACTGCATAGTTTGTGGTTAGCTACGCCAGCCTTCCAATCATTTCTTCACAGTTTAAAATAGTTCCAACAGCTACTTCCAATATTAGCACAATAGAGAGCAAAAACATTAGAATTCAGGAAAGAAGAGTTTCAGAAAGTTACCAAGAGATGAACCTAGATAAAATAAGTTGCCAAGAGAAAAATTCATCTAAGGTCAGAATTCTTTACGAAAAACATAGAACAAGATATCTATATGAGCAAACCTAAAACAAATAATGTGATCAATGTTTTTTTTTTAAAAAATAATAGATAAAATTTTGTTATAATAGAAACAACAAATTATTCATGAGAAAATAGTAAAATATTCATGTCCAATCTTTGGATAAAATGAAAATTATGTCATACCTTTGAGAAACTCTTTCACCAGTTAAATTCCTCATTTCAAAGGCTAAGAGATTGATCAATAAGCTTGGTAAACCAAGCCCCATCAACGTTGAAAGAAGATGACATGAAACTTGTGCTTGGCTCTCAAGGATAGCCAATAGCAATCCTACAATCTGTCGAATAGGAAGCTCGTTTAGCTATAGGATAAAGCAAAAACTTAACTGTTCTATAAAGAATTACATATCATTGGGGTCTTCTTTCTGTAAATGTCCAAATGCAATAATGAAGGTAATTAGCAAGGTTCACAACTTATCAAAAAAAGTTAAAAGATTTCATTTATTAGAACCCTATCAATAAAAATATTAACAACATGGAGAAGATCACATAAAGCACCATAAACTTTGTTCAAATGCAGAGGATATGTTTCAAGATTGTGCATCATATAAAATTTTTTAAGTATTCGTTTTTTCATTAGTTCATATCCATCCAAGATTTTCCACAAAACAATCAAGAAGCTTGACTCCAACAAATTGGTATCAATGACCATTTCCTAAAGTTTCAATCTAATGGTTATGAGGAAGTCCGGGAAGAGGAATCCAACTTCCTTCAAAGTGTTATCTTCTTTATGTATAATATTACAAATGTGTATGATTAGATTAGCATGAGCACTCATATAAAATAAAAAACCATACAAACTTAAGTTGCTTATATATCATCTGTCTGACAGAAGGCAGATACAAAATCTTGCACAGAATTTTCAGTTACCTTCTCAGACAGCTGTGCATTTAATGTATTTTCTGCTATCCACATAAGACGACCCAGAATATGCTCAGAAAGCAATGCTTTAGCCCAAGTATTAGATTCACTGCCTTGAAGACCCAAAGACAAGAGCCTGTGTCAGAATAGAATGTGTGAAAAAGGGTATAAAGCAGGAGTAAGAACAAAAATCAATTTGTGTCCCTTTTCCTGGATAATCAAATTGTAAGTGATAATAAATTAAGGGTTTGGATTTTAGAAATAGAAATTAAGGCTTTAAAATGAAAACCCACAGGCAATTCAAAAGACTTCTATGAAAACTCTAAATGCATCGAATGATAGCAATAATAAAAGTGATATCCCTTCATATGTAGAGAGAAGGAAAGTGAACAATTTCACGAGTAATGAAAAATCTATACACAAATGGATGCCCTAGTGTGATTTGTGTAATGCTCCATGAGAAGTAAACCTTCACGTTCTTGCAATAATTAAAAGAAAACTCCAAGGACAATGTATTGAATGAAATGGATAAAGGAAAACAAGATGAAGAAAAGGAAAATTGTCGAGGAACAATTTAACATAAAGCAGTATCATGCCTTTTCAGAATAAGGGATAAATTTCTCCATAGAACTAAAATTTGAGAGAACAGTTCTTGGTTAGTATTAGATATGTCGAGATCATAATGGCAATATAAAGGTCAAAAAGAATTATGAAACAATCAAAACTTGGATACGTGCAAATTACCGACACACTTCGCAAAGGCACTGTGTGTCATCTAAAAACAATTGATCAACAATGAGCTCAATCATCCCTTCTGTGGAGACTATACGCTTCATCGGAACGTCATGGCAACCTAAGTTTGCAATAATGCCAAGGCAGATTTCCTGAGAAAGAAGAAAAAAGGAAAGATACAATCAAACCCAAAGCATCAAGTCTCAGAAAACTAATTGAGTAAACCTCACCGTGAAACCACACCAAAACGAGGAGACAAATTCCATAGATCAAGAGGAAATAATGAAATTGAACTTAAAATCAAAAGGATTTCAAGATAGTGATAATGAGCCTTACTGTAACACGTGCTGATTGGGAAACTTTAAGGTTTGCCAAAAGCACTTCAAGTACAAGGTTTTGCACCTGGACATGAATATTTAGGACATTCCAGTCAATGAAACTATAAAGATAAAATGATAGTTTGCCATAACAACTAGCAAGGTAAAACTTCTACGCATTTACTAGTTTCACTAAAAGCCCATGATATTACATCATTTAGTAAATGGCGTTCCTCACTTACACTTCTCCAATCATTGCTGAATAGTGGATACTGTGCCTGCCTGTGAATTCACTAGTAATTTTCATATAGTTTTTCCAAGAAGACGGAATTATTGAGACTCAAACATAGATTTGCTAAGCATCAGAGATGCTAGTAGAAGTCCTACATGGGCTTCATAAGAAAAACACATATGATCACGATGATGGCTTCAATGTTAGCTTAAGCCATACTCCCAAATTCAAAGGCCACACAGCTTGCAATGAAAAAGACGAAATATTGATACAAGGGAACAAAGCTAAGGTAAGTACCATCAGTAGCGCATGAGTTGGACTTGCAGCAAGATCCCACAGAACACAACCATGCTCTTCCCAAATATCATATTCCCCTAACAAGTCCCCATCTTCTCTTTGACAAGAAGATTGATTGATATCCATATTGTTTGGCCCATTTTCTTCTCCAGAAGGAGGCAATTCACTTGCTTCCATCCAGCTGCTATTGGACATCTTATCATGGTTGCTTTTGCTCCCCGTATCGATGGGGATAAGTTTTCGTATCAAAGAAATCACATAACTAGGATCAACCGTCGTTGATACATCAAACAACTGCAGCAGTACAACAAACCAAAATTGATTTTTTCCGCACCACCCACCAGTAAATGCCTCAAATATCGAAAATGCAAAACCAAGCAACAAAAAAGGAAAAATTATTTGTTTATGGCAGAACAGTTCAATTACCGAATTATGTTAAGCAAAACGAATATGGTAACCTATTTCGACAAGCAAATTTCTAATATTTTATGTATCACAAACCCTAAACTTCATGAATAGGGTTAAAGAAATAGAGCCGTTGGATTGATGTTGAGACCTCATCGGGCGGAGGAGAAGGGTGGTGAGCAGGTGCGTCAATTGCTCCTCCTTCTCCTTCTCCTTCTCCTTCTCCTTCTCCTCCAGGATTTGGTTTCACATCCAAGGCCATTTTAGATTCTTTTTGTGAAAGTATGTTGGAGCAGAGTCTTGAGTATTTACTAACTCGGCTGATTGAGTTGACAGTAGCACTATTACTCACTCTTTATAATTTTATGTTTTTATATATAAGGCGGCGCTTACTAGTAACCTTCTCTCTTTTCTTTTTTTACATTCCCATCTCCATCTCCATCCATCGTGATTTTGTTTGCATTAATAATTTTAATGGACATCTCTTCAGAAGAAGTATTTGGACAAAATGCTAGAGATGAAGCTCCAAAGGAATTCAGTGAATAAATCCAATCAAGGTTACCAAAAAATTGGACGAAACAGATATCTTTCAAACACTCGTGTTCCTATATACATCTCCGCTCAAAGGCATGGGACTCAAAAGAATGCAGTGAGGAAAACCAAACAAAAAGAATGGTAAGAAAATGTAGCACAAATCAATGCCCCCATAATCTGAAAGCTTTAGCTCAAGTTCAGGTTCTCAGGAACTGGAAGACCCTCAATTTCCGTCACCACCAACAACAACAACTCCAGCTTCCATTTCCCCCTTCTTGTTTCCAGACTCATCCACAACAACTGCTTTAGGTTGAAGATTTGGAGTAGAAGGCTCAAGCACATGAAGGCCTGAGGTTAACCATGGATGATTAAGGTAGTCTCCTGCAGTTGGCCTCTTCTCAGGTGAAAAATTCAGCAAGGGAACAATGAATTCAGTCATATCAGTTGCATCTTGCTCATTGAAACTGTACTTCTCCATAAGCACTTTATTGAGCGGCCAAAACCGCAATTTACGGATATTCCTTAAATCTCCATGTCTGGTGAAGAAGTCTTGGGAATTTCGACCGCCTAATGCAATCTGAAAAGATTATATAACAAGAGTAAAATGCCAAGACTATCGTAGAAAACATGTCGACAATATGATTCAGAAATTTTTGAGTTAAATAGTAAATAGCAGTTGACAATTGGCTCAATTAAAATGTCTCAATATAATAATAGGCAAATAAAATTGCAAATGAACGCTTTCTTTCTTCCCAAATTCTAGATTAGCATAGCATGTGTTACAGTCTCACCCTCCGTGGAATCACACCAAGAAGCTCCATCATCAATGCTAGATGGTCCTGTAAATATCAATCATGGAGGTTAAAGAATGTCGGACAGGATTTAGCAAAAACCTCTTCATTTAGCATAAAAAGATACTGCTAAGAAAAAACAAAGTAGGAGAGTGTCTTGTGTGGCCATACCTCATTCTTACCATACTTCTCACCACTTTGAGGATCAAAAAGTAAATCACCAGTGGCCAACTCAAAGCAAATGCAAGCAAAGGACCATAGATCAGCCGGAGTCGAGTATCTTGATCCAAGAATGACTTCAGGACTCCTATACTGTCTAGTCTGGATATCACTTGTGAATTGTTTGTATGTCCAACAAGCATTTCCAAGATCAACCAATTTGCACCTGGCATCAACAGCTGCCAACAGTTTTTGCCTTGTGGAAGAAGAGCTCCTCCTGCTATCACCGCGTGATTTCAGGGAAGTATCCTTCTTTTCCTCACTCTTTGCCAAATCACCATCAGAAGAAGACTTGATTGGCTGTTCTTCAACAAAATCATCACTCAACTTTGCATCAACAGCAGAACCTTCACTGAAATATGTCTTGGGATCAGCCCCATTTTCCTTAGAAGCTTCCTGTCCTTCAAAACTCTGAGCTGCCTTCTTAGCCTTCTTTTTTATTTTCTTTTTCTGATTCTTTGTCAAACTACCATTTACACTCTTATTTTCTATGGGAGAATGACATCCAGCAGCAATATTGTTATTCTTGCTGGCTGGAAGGACAAGAGGCACATCGGAGTTATGGGGATCTTTGGAGGGATCAATCATTGATATAAGCAAGATATTCTCTGGCTTCAAATCAGTGTGAATAACTGAAAGCCTGTGATGTAAGTAATCCAAACCTATTAAAATATGAAAACATAGTTCTTTAACTTTGTGTAGAGGTACCCCTCGATAATCACTATATTTAATGAGGGATAAAAGATTGTCTCCCAAATACTCAAAAATCATGCATATGTGCAGTCCGTTGGGACCCGAATGCTTAAAATGGTCCAAAAGCTTGACAACACATTTTCTGTCATCTGGATCTCCTTCAGCAACCTGTTTGAGGATCTTTATCTCATCCATTGCAGCCTCAGTATAGCGTTGAGCACTCTTTTGAACTTTTAAAGCTACATAACACTACAAACAATAAACTTCTAATGTTGGTGAGGAGTTAAAAGAAGAAAAATAATGAGAAATGCATGAATCATTTTCACAATGAAACAAAGATGAATTAAATATTGTTTCCCAGGATGATAATATAATACAGTAGATAACTTGTAACTCTTAGAAAACTCTTAGAAGAGGCTTACTGCATTCTGTTTCTACTCCTCTATTCTATCACCAACCAGAAACTGAAATAATTTCCTATGTTCTCCCTCACAACAAGCCAATAAACCGTAGTGCTTTATGTTTAATTAAGGTTTCTCCTTCCATTCTCTCTAAAATCTGCCTTTGATCGCATTATCTAAAAGATTGAATCTTTTCTTTGTCATTTTGAAGGAACAAAATGAACTCTTTTACGCACATTATCTAAAAGACAATCTTCTTCTTTTTTTTACTTCGAATGAACAAAATGAATTCTTGAAAGTAGAAAACATCAAACAAGTAGAAACACAGAAATCAAAACATTTAATCATTCTCATCCCAAGCAATGTCAGCTAAAATACACAGAAAAACACACGTACACACACACAGACGTACCGATCTCTGAGTGTCCCAAGCGAGCCAGACGGTTGAAAAATGACCCCAACCAAGCTTACTCTGCACCACATAACGCTCATTCTTGAATGTGTCTCCAATGGCAACTGCATGGTACCCTCCTCTCCTGTAATCTTTCTTCCCTTCATTCTCCGACTTGTAATCACTTTCCGAGCTCCTTTCCTCCTCCGCCATCATAAACGCTTAAAAAGAGTTAATACTGGGTAACCAAATTGTACCCAATTTTGATGAGCCCTTCTTTATGGGATTGAACCAGGCCCCAACATGAAAATTTTCCAATCTGGGTTAAGGAATACAAGCAAGCAACACTCTAGTGAACAACAGAGGACTGTGGATTTAAGAGAAGCTGCGGTGGTTCTAGTCGTTAGACAAAGGTTAATTAGGGTTTTTGGTCCCTTGCAACTCCCGCCAGGAAAGTAATGTCCTGGCCCTTGCATTTTGTGCCACGTGTCGCCTAACAATCCATTGTTGGGACCTACATCCTACGTGGATTTTTTTATTTATATAAAATAATATATTTAAAATTTTTAAATTTTTAAATTCATTTTAAAAAGTTATTTTAAAATTTTGACATATCTAATAGACGAGAGATTTTTATCTATTAAGTAAATAAAAAAATTTAAAACTTATTACATATTAAGGGTGTTTTTGGTCAAGTGAATACCAAATTTGTTTGAAGGAAGCCACGGCGTCGTGGGAAAGTGCACATCTATGCTTCCATCCTCTAGAAATGAAGGTAGAAGAAGCAACATTCCTTCAGCTGGTGAATAAGATGGCAGAAATATGTACGGAGTGCCTCCACCGCAATCAAGGTCATCAAATGGCAACCTCAACAGCTATCCACCTCCATATTTGGGCACAGAACAGAATTGTAAGCCTCCATATGGTTCCAGGACTTCCTTGTCTACCCTGTGTGCTGCAAATTAAGTCATTGAATGACCTGAAATAATTGTTATTCACTCTTGCAGTGGCGTCGTGAATGAGCTGGGTTGCATACGGTAAAACTCTCTCAAAAGGTCCTTAATTCTAGCTAGCACTTAGTATTGTCAAACAGGGACGGAATTCAATTCCGACCATAGTGAAATAATTACAAACTTTTTTCGCAAATTGATTTTTAAAAAATTAAGATCAATTTAATTATATAAAATGATTAACATATTAATCATAATAAAACTAAATTCGTACTTTATTTCGAAGCTTGGTCATGTTCTTATCATATCCTTTGAATCATTTCCACAATCAAGTAATCTCAATCACTGTAGCTGCACAAATTTTTTCAAACTTTACAATTAAATCTAATTTGATTAAAATAATTTTGCTCTCTTCAATTTAATCTATATAGAAGATCCATTAAGTTCCCAAATATGTTGACAATGATTACAAATTGTAATTCTAATTCATAATTAGAATAGATAAATTAAAACTTCTTTTAATTTATCTTTAATTATCCAATTAAATAATTTATGACCATAGATCATGATTGACGTCTAGCAACCTGTCATGACCGCCTAAATATTTAGGAATGTCAAAGTAATTTTGATTTAACTTTTCCATTCATAATTTTTTATATAATTCAATCATTTCATCATACAATGTTCCGATTACACAAAGCATGGAATTAATGTTTACTTTTTGAGTCCAAACATATTTTTTTAAAATGAAGGAACCAACAACTGTTATCCTTTGAATGCGCACTGAGTAAACCTCCAGATTGACACAATAGCCTGTAAATCATGTCAACCGAGTACTCCGCACTAGGCAAGTCTTATACTATAGGCTCGATCGAGATAGCGTAGGCAGGGGATTCGAACACAGGACCTTTTGATCCCATGCCCCCTAGTCCACCAACTTGACTACCCTCCTTGGGGGTCCAAACATATTAGTTCTTTGTCAATAGCTGTCGATTCAATTAATAACATTTGTAAACTATTTATAAAATGTCATTCCACCTTAGCCAATGATTTCCTGAGTCAATACTAATCAAGAACAACGGAATATTCTCCTTAATTACTTTAGGGTGATGAAATCTTATCTTGATCATATAACTACCTCCATATAGTTCATGCTACATATAATGACTACCAATTGACTGACCCATGACTAAATAGGTCATAAGTAATATCAAAACATAGCAATCTCCATACAAGATAACTTTGGTGACCTCAAGCCAAATGATTACTTATATAATCATTACAGTAAAAATTCCATAGACATGCAAGTAATGTTTCAAATGAAAGTTTCATCTTGAGTCTGATTAGTGAACTTATTCTTTAATAAGCACTCACATGTTTATTTAAGTATATCTATACTTTAACCTATAAGATTGATTACTTCCTTTATAAGGAAAAACATAACGTGTGCTAGTTTTCTTGAGTTCTATTAATATCCAGTCTTAGTAAAACAATGACTAAGAGCAATTTATGGATAATAGATAAATATAATATGAATCTCATAATTATAATCTCATTATAATTTTATTTGCAATATACAATTATCTCATAGATTTGATCATATACATTTAAACATGTACAAGATAAAGAATGCTTTTAAATATTTGTCACTAAACTAAAAGCAATTTGATGTAGGGCATAAACCAATACTTGGAAATCTCTAGAGCACCAAGCTGCCAAATATTATTGGGTACTCCTAGATTCATACGCATTCAACCATTTACTGATATCTTATCTGGGTTTTCTCTAAAGGACTAACTCAACAAACCTTTTTTACTGACCTCCAAAGACGAGCTACCAAGCTCTCAAAAGTGCTATAAGGTTTTCCATTGCTAGCTTCATTGCTTTGGGAAGCCTAGTCTATAGTGAAATGAGCTTTATGAATCACAATGTCATCTAAAAAGCTACAGCCCTTAATAAAGAAATCTTTAAGGAAACTTTTGGTTTTGTAGTCCACACCTCTGTACTCAATCTCAAAGCTAGGAAGTTTTTTAGGTTGGAAAATAGGACAATCATGGAGAGCAAGTGGACTCGTGTCAAGCCCAAAAAGCTTGTTTAAGCACTCCATTGTTGTTGAGAGAGTTGACACGATCACCATTGGAGTTTTCACCTAGCCTTCCAACCCATTCCCTATATTGTGACAAAGCCCTTTAGAGGCTAAATTGAATGTTGGTGTAAGATGGTGTTGGTGGACGATAGGTGTAGATTACTGCTATGTAATGCAAGTAAAAGGGAAAAGAATAAAATATTAAAGGCAAAATCAAGGACTTAAACAAGTGGAATTTTAAACTACTTGCATTCAAAAGAAGAGTTCATCAACCTTTAAATAATATTAGGAGCAACATAACAAAACAGAAATTCAGGACTATAACCCCATAATTCCATACACTAGCAAGATTATAGTTAAAACTAACTTATTATGCTTAACCAATAAAAGGATCTTATGACCCATTAACTCAACTAATATTTGAATCATTCATTCAACACTCTTCCTTGATTCAAAGTCACATACTCCCAACCATAGCCTAAAAAGGTGATGTTTTGCTTGAGGAAGTAATTTCGTAAAGATATTTGTTGCTTGTGAATGTATACAACTGAACTTCGGCTCTATTTTACCATTCCCTACAAGCTTGCGAATGAAGCAGTACTACACGATGTGCTTCATTCAAGCATGAAAAACATTATTTTTTGCCATCACAATTGCTAATCTATCGTCACAAAAAGTCTGTAGCTTCCTTTTGCTCAAGTTTAAAGTCAACAAGTAGTTTCTGAAGCCATAAAGCCTGCCTTGCTATTGAAGTTACTGCTGCATACTCTACATCAAATGATGACAGAGTCACTATTTCTTGCTTTTTTGAACTCCAAGTTATAGCTTCAAAACTAAAACTAAAAATGTTTTTAGAGATGCTCTTCCGATCATCTAAGCATCTTACCTAGTCACTATCAGTGAAACCAAGTAAAACTAAAAATGGAATGTCAGGTCTAGTATGTGCTAAATAATTTAAACCACCAAGTAGGCTTCTAAAGAGTGTTAGGTTGGCTTTCTTAGCCCCATCTTCACGCTAAAGCGTCTCATTAACATTCATCAAAGTTGCTGCCACCTCATAATTTGTCATGTTGAACCTTAGTAAAATATCAACACAATATTAACATAGAAAAATCCCATCTTCAACTTGCATCACCTTAAGTCCCAAAAAATATTACAATAAACTAAAATTGATATCTCAAATTTTTTCATCCTGCAGCACTTGAAATCATCAATTAATGATTTTGAGGAACACATTAAATCATATCATTTACTTATAGGCATACCACCAAGAAATCACCATTGCTATTTTTCTTCAATTACAAAGTGGGCTAATTTTCACTTCTTATAAATCTACTTTCTTGAAAAAAAAAGTCAATTTTGTTATACCAAGCACGTGGGGTTTTGTTTTAGCCTATAAATGGCTTTTTTTAACCCGTAGACTTTGTTTTTATTGCCATCGATAACAAAGCCTTTAGGTTGTTTGATATAAACTTCCTCCTCTAAATTACCATTTAAAAAGGCAGATTTTACACCAAATTGATACACCAACAAATGAAACTGAGCAGTTAATGCTAAAACAGTTCTCACCATTTCAAATTGAGCAAAGGGAGAAAAAGCCTCATCAAAATCTATACCTTGCAACTATGACTATCCCTTAGCCACAAGTCAAGTCTTATGCTTTTAAATACTACCATCGATATTGAACTTCGTACAGAACACCTACTTGAGCCCTACGATATTCTTCCCGTCTGAAACATCAACCAGCTCAATATTGAATTTCTCTCTATGACCTGCATCTCCTCTTGCATATCTTCCTACCAAGCTTGATGTTTTGTTGCATCATCTATAACACCCCATATTAAGGGTTAGAATATTGAAAATTTTCAATGCATGGTATGCTTTGCAAAACTGAGTTTTTTGCTTATTTGTGCATATGCATTTTTTGGCTCATACCAATATTTGTGCATACATTCATGACATTCTGGGTATAATTGAGTTATTAACGTGAATAAAATGTGATTTGACAATTTTGGAAATATTTCAGATATTTTGAAATTTCTGGTAAACTTTAGAAAAATATTAAAAGTTGGACCAATCCTAGTGTGACATGTGGACTAATTAAAGATTTACGTGTGGCATCATTCATTGTGTAAAAAATGGCTTGACATGTAGGAGACGTGTGGTAGCTTGTATGAAGGACAAATGGCTCACATGCATAGAGCCATATGTCAAATTGACACTAACCCACGTAGGCACATGTTTAGGTAAGGAAATTTCTACAGTTTGCATGTTCTTCATTGAGTTGTTCTTCTTCCTCACCGAAAACACCAAACTGATTCTGTTGAGAAATTAGCTTTTAAATCTTACATCAAAGTAAGAATTTCATTACTTAGAGAGTGTTTATTCTGTTATCCTTGGTTTTTGTCATCCATCGAGAACTTCATTGCTGGAATTGGAGTTGAACCAAGTAAGTATTGTTTTATGCAATTAAGTGAATTTATGCTCTGTTTCCAACGATACATGCATGGATATTTGAGTGTTCATAGAAATGAATTGAATAACACTACAACAAAAATGACATACAGTAACACTAGACAGTAACACTTTTGACAATATGTTATAAAATACCTATCTAC
>JAOTIZ010000008.1:7645459-7656470 GCA_027123425.1 Erythroxylum panamense | reverse complement strand
GCCTCACTTCACCTTCATTAAGCATAATTATCCCATAAGCATAAGAGATAGCAAAATTGGACTTTCTAAGGATATGGAAAACATGAATTAACACCTACCTAACCTTACCCATACCTTAACTAAGCTATTTGAACCAAAACCTACCTAAAATACCCAAGAATTTTGAAATTCTCTTACCTTAGAAGATGACCCACGAAATTCTCTTCTTGCTTCTATTGGAAGATTAATCTTTCCTTTCCACTTTATTCTTGAAGAAAAACACTTAAACCCTCCTTTCTAAGCAAGAAATCAACAAAGCTTCACTTCTCTTCTTCTTCTTCTTCTTCTTCTTCAACCGAAGTTACTCTCCTCTCTTTTTCTTATAAAATTTCGTAAGTCTCCTCTCTTATTCCTTGTAGTTGTCGTAAGTCTTAAAAGACTTGGAGAAAGATTGCTTTTAACTTAAAACCTAGCCCTCTAAACTACGTAGTTTTATTAAAGACCTTCCCGTCCTTGCAATTTTGTCCTCTCTTCTCTTCACCATACGGCTACTCATCCCTTTTATTCATTCCTTCTTCATTTAATGACAATTAAAAGGGCTAAAAACCCATCTTTATAAACTTTAAGCCTTAAAACCTAAGCAAACTTCCTAATTTACCCTAACTCCATCTTATTCTTTTTAATTCTAACAACTTATTAAAATTCTAATTTTAACTCAATACCTCCAATTAATTTCTATTAACTAAGTACTAAAATTCTCAAATTATTCTAATTAAAAGGAAATTAGAAAACTAATCCTCAGAATAAAATAAAACATACTTAATGTGAATCGGGGCCCAACATTGCATGATAATGAATAAATGTGTTTTTGAATTATGCCATTATGGCAAAATGTCAAGAAAAATCAAGTTTTTTTTCGAAAAGTGCCATTTTGGGCAACAAGTTTTGAAATACATGTTGTGTGAGTTTTGGTAGTCCATCCAAGAACCGTCACGTGCATGTTGACCCAAGAAAAATGCTTCTCCCGCCTGCCCGCTAGTGACACGGAGCTCCTCCAAGGACTCCCTCAAGTTTACGACTACACAGGACCATTATATGAAATTGTGTAGTTCGTCATGTTTATGGATCTACCTAAACCAATTTGATGTGCTTATATGCTTATGATACATGAAAAATTGTGATGCATTCATATCTTCTGGTTTTTAAATTGACTACATGATGAGAATTTGGGAAAGGTGTAGGGGAAGTGTTAATTTGAAAAGAAGAGGAACCAGTGTGTGAAATAGGTAACAAATTACCATTGCCTACGGTTAAGTGATCATTTCCAGTGTAGGGAGAGCTTATGCTGAGGTTTTGAATATCAGGAGTGACATGATTGGTTGCACCACTGTCAACAAGCCAAGTAGACTCAGTTGATGGTTCTGATGATGTTTCTTGCTGTTGAGGAGCAATATAGTTGTTAGAAGAACTAGAATTTGCAAAATGTGCTTGAGGATAGGTATGATATCCAGTATATGTTTGAACAGGTTGAGAGGAGGATCTCCAGGGCTGCTGAAACTGCGGAGGACCTTGCCAGTTGTGATTAAATCTTTTGTGACACTGCAGAGCTGAATGGTTTGGCTTTTGACAAAGTTGGCAGAAAATTCGAGTGCTATTCCTACCTTCTCTTCCTCTTGCATTTCTGCTACGACCAGAATGTCTGCCACCAGCAAAAGTAGATGAAGGAGTGTGGCTTGCAAAATTGACAGATGGTGTTGGAAGCAGAGCAACAACATTTTGTTATTCCAAGCGGGTTTCATGCATGAGAAGAGAGCTTTGAATATCCTGAAATGAAGAAAATGTCATAGTATTTGATAACAAACAGACAATGGGATCATAATCATGTCCTAAACCAGCAAGGGCACTGAGGATTAGTTCAGAGTTAGAGACTGGATAGTCTGGATGACCAGCCAAAAGAAGTGAGTCACCAATAATTTTTATTTTCTGCATATATGTGCTTATAGTGGCAGATCCCTTTTTGATAGATGATAGCTGTTGTTTTAATTGCAGAACTTTAACCATGCTTGTTTGAGCAAGCAGTTTCTCAAAAGTATTCCAAGCTTCAACAGAGGATTGAGAATAAGTGATAAGGCTGACAATGTCATCATCAACAGTTGATAATAACCAACAGAGAAGAAGCTGATCAGATCTACGCCAAAGGCGATGTTCAGGATTGGGCTGAGAGGAGTTGTCATTTGAATGAGTAAAAGCAGCAGATATGACAGATGAAGAGGAAATAAATTTCTCTAGCTCCAGGGCACGAATTGCAGCAAGAACTTGGGCTCTCCAAGTGATATAGTTTGATCGGGTAAGCTTGGTAATGGTAAAATTCAGAGACTTAGCAAGAGAAGGAAAGTTGAGGAGCTGATCTGATGGTGAATCAGCAGTAGCAGTGGAAGAGGAAGGAGAAGCAGCCATAGACGTTGGTCTAAGAAAGCTCTGATACCATGAAAGATTTGAGAATTGTGTAAAAGAATGATAGTTTATTTCTTGCTTACGTACACTGTGGAAAGTGGAGAATATATATACACTTGTACCTCTAATGTTACAGCTGTACAATCTTTACGGTTACATCAAAATGGAATATGCAGATATGGTGTCTTCTAGAATGATCATGTTGATAGGCCTGTATCGTTATGGGCTGAGAGAGACTTGGGTGTTGCTGGATGATCCATGTTCTTTACACTGCGGTGGAGAAGGCTGGCCACACCATGGGCGTGAATAGGAGATAACGTGGTTGTTCGTGAATAGGAATGCAGGAGAGAGTTGCAGCTGAAGACAGAAGCATGAAAGAATACACGGCAACCGGAGAGACTAAAACTTTGAGTGTTTTTAATTTATTTTCTTAATTTATTTTTATTCCTTATTTATTTTAATTGTGTGGATTTAATCAATGCAGACATATATTATGACAATGATTTATGTTGCATTGATAAATATGTGTGAGTAAGTTTTCCGATTAAGGTTAAGATTGAAATTGGATTATGATAATTTTTGTGGTATTGATTTTTGCTTGATTGAATGCATATTTAGTCTTAATTTAGCTTGATCGCCTAGATTAAGATTTTAGATGATTGAATGCCATAACCAATGAGATTTAATTTGTCGAAAAATTAATCAAGCAACATACTTAAGACTAAAGTGTAGACCAACCTTAAGATCTTGTGTGAGGGTACCTAGGATTAACGAACTTAGTTTTAGGCTTCTTGAATTGAATGTCTTTTATTCCGAATTATCTATTAACCAAGTGAGTGACTCGGATTTAGAAAAGAAGGGAATCCGATGAACATTGGGATTGACTTGCTTAAGTGAAGTAATTCTTAGATTAATCCAACGTTACAATGTTTAGTGTCAAATCTAATTAAAATTTGATACCTTAACCGATTTCTGTCACTTAATTAAATCTAGTCATTTTTTAATTCATACCTTGCATTTTTTTTTCATATTTTCTTGATTTGCTTACTTTATTTTATTTTCAAATCAATCAATTTTTGATCTTTCGAGTAATTTTGATCGTTTAATTTAATTGTCTTGCATGTTGAAATTTTCTTGGGTATGATATCCGGTTCTTACCGTTTTATATTACTTGTCGACGGGATGCGCTTGCCTCTAATTGATCTAGATAGAATTTAATTTATATTGTTTTGTTTAGACCGCAACAAGCATCAAAAGGATGTATAATTACTTCAACATCTCTTAAGCGTTATGCAACTTCACTCTCTTGCTCATAAGATAATAAAGCTAATGTACTATTATCTTGGAATTTAGAAGGTCCTTATTTTAATGTCAAAGGACTACACCTGCAAGCTGACATGTTCAGTGTGGCAATATTCAAAGTGTTTCTCGAGTATTGTATTTGCTAGAAAATCCTTTTACTTAGAACAGGGGGAAGAGGAAAAGATTGATTCATGTCGTGAAACATATAAAATAGTTTCTAAATCTTGAACGTAAGAGGAAAAAAAAACCCTAAATAATATAGCTGATGAGATGATGTTAACAATTGTAATAATTTATTCCAGTAGTGACTTAAACATCAAAACAAAACATACCAAACAAACCGAAGTAGCAAAATACACTAAACAGGAAACTTTAGCGCGATCCCAAATATCTTTTAATTTATTGGCGTATCTAATAATGTCATTATTCTTAATTCTGATCTACCATAAGCTAGATTAAATAACTTCTCTAACGTTGCATTTCTTCTCTATGTTGTTTTCGATAAGTGAAAGCTTGAGTACTTTTTACTCATTATTTATCTAAGAGTACTGGTCTATTACTTTCTCT
Source organism: Erythroxylum panamense (assembly GCA_027123425.1). Taxonomy (NCBI): domain Eukaryota; kingdom Viridiplantae; phylum Streptophyta; class Magnoliopsida; order Malpighiales; family Erythroxylaceae; genus Erythroxylum; species Erythroxylum panamense. The sequence continues at coordinate 7,652,168 of JAOTIZ010000008.1, read as the reverse complement.
GACAACTCTGGTTTAATCTACTCCTAGTGATGCTTAAATCAGCATAATACTTGGCAATCCAATCTTCGATGATCTTGATCTCAGTCTGTCTCTGTGTGATCAACCACACTGGATCATTAGGACTTGATTTGAGTATATCCAAGCAATGAGACCCTGCGAGCAAAAATTGTACAATAGAATGAATTTCACCATATAATATTCTTAACTTGTCTAGTTGCGTTTACTTTCTATCATGATTCAATTTTCTTTTAGTGCACGACAATAAATGAAAGCGCTAGATATCGAATCGTATCCTATTTATTTATCTAGGTTCAATTGTATTATTATTATTTTAATTTTTCATAAATAGAATTTAAAATACTGAACTAGTGCAACTAAACCAATGTTGGAGGAGCTAAACCAGAATGGATTCATGAAGCCTTTAACCTCGGGATCCTAGATAACTTAATGAAATGGAGTTGAGGATATACCGTTTGTCGTAGTGACCGCGACAAGAGTGTCTGACAGGTTCTTTAATACCCTGCAATCAGAGTACAAAAGGCTTAGCTAGACAGAAAAGAGAGGGAAAAGAGAGAGGTCTCAGTTTCTCCAAGGTTTATGGGGCTTACCCTCCACTACTGTAAGGATCTTTCAACCCATTGGAGAAAATGATGTTACTACCAAACGTCTTCAGTATCAACTCTATGTTCTGCAATGAGAGAAAAGAGAAAAATGACACCACAAATTTTTAATGACTTCCAAGCAAAGCAGTATCAACAGGTATCGCTTTTAGAATTTAGAGAAAATCAAATAGAAACATACTTGGCCTCCATAATAGGTGGTGATCCAGTGCGGCCGAGGTAAGACCCCATACTGCCTCTTGCAGTCGTCAGTGAATTTGTTGTAGTCGAAGGAATCAGGAGGGAACATGGTACCAGTGCCACGAGCAATAGGCATCACCATCTCACTACATGTCTAGACCACAATAACCATTTCTTTTCTCAGAACACTGAATGAGGAACCATTTAGAAGTAATACAACATTTAACTTAATATACCTGCCAATCCCATCCATCAATATCAGCAAAGTTGCGAGTGCTATAGCACGGGCTGCTTCCCAAGTACGCAACCATACCAGCAAATACTCTACTCAGAGTATCGTTTCCAACACTGCCATCTATGGCTGCACAGATCTTATTCATTCTGTATGATGGCGCTCTATTGTATTGAGCAGCCTCGCAGTAGATATTGCCCAAAAGGTCCGTCAGCTGAGCAGAGTTGTCTAGGGGCCTAGGAAAAGAGGACAAATGAGTAAATGAATAGCAGCAGTGTACATAAATTGAAACAAGATTGCGATCTCAGGTCATTACGCACTTGCAAGTCATGAATTTCTGACTGAGGATTGATATGCCATTAGTTTGAGCAGCGACTTGGTCGATCTCGGCCCATGATTTCTGTATGGCTTGGTAGCAAGTCTCACTAATCTCCTACACAGAAATAGCCTATTTGACATTAGCAACTATTAGGTACTTCTAAAACAAAGAAAAATGAATGAAAGTGAATAGAATTCAGAAGTATTGACTCTGAAGTCCTTGGTGACGACAGAATAATATCCATTCTGCGGCGTAATGTTGTCGAAGTAAAGAATTGGCGCTGATGAGGCCAACGCTCCAATGGCAATATGAGGGTACTTGAGGCGGAACCATGAAGCCAGCACTAGATATATGGAATAAAAAATTTGAAGAAGTCATGTTTTTTGCTTAATGTATATGATTATTATTATTATTGTGTTATGACAAACAAAAGTCACGTACTTCCTCCGTATGATCCTCCAGAAACGATAACGGGAGAGTCTTCAGCTTGCAGATTTTGCTTTACATGAATGATAATTTCTGCATAATCTGCTATAGCTTGAGATGAGCTGAAATAACCACGCAAGCTTGCATTTTTTAGAGCATCATCACTTGAATGGAATGGAACCGATTGTCCATAGAACCTATGCTGATGAAATAAATAGACGATGGTCAATTGCTTAATAACATGTAAGGTATCCCAGTAAATAGAGAAATCATAGTTCATGATGAGCATACCTCTATGTACAACAAACAAGCGTTAAAGCGTTGAGCATTTTCAGGGAAGAAACCGACAACTTCAAGATCATTATCCAGTGATGACTCTGCACCAAAATGAACAAAGATTGGTGCCCTAGCATTTGCACCACCCCAATACTTGGTGCTGATCACGTATCTTTGCTGAAAGGTTTCGTAGCTTTCAGGCCTATAATTGAAGTGATCCAGTGTTTGATTATAGAAAATTGTAACAGCATCGTCGGACAGAACAGATTCCGTAACAACATCATTATCTTTAAAATGTGTTAATCCTATAGGAAGCCTCCAGTTGATCTTTCGTGTCGCTTGAGCTCCATTGGTCAACAAAATCAGCAATGATAGTAATTGAAGCCATTGAAACAGAACTGATGAACATTTCATGGTGATACCTAAGGTTTCAACGAAAATTCAAAGGTTCTTGCAATGAAATCTGAATCACAAGATACCTTAATTGTTTATAGTTTTATATGGGAATCAGCTAAGAAAGCTTGCACTGAAAGTACAAGAAAGATTCAAGGCATGCCAAAATAATAGCTTATATAGTGTTTCAAAAGTCTTACTAGTTGGGATAATCAGTACGTAGACCAACTTACTTAATAGAAGGAGAATTTATATTATGAGTTTAATGATTTGGCTCTTCTTCTCTGGAATGATGGCTTTTTCTTTTTTAATCTTATACCTAATGATGCAGACTCATGGCTGTTTGCATAGTAAGCTTAGGACATTTCGCAAAGCAGCCTGCAAGTTTAAGGTTTCAGATTTTAATCAAATTAGTTGGTTGGCCATGTTTAGATAAATAACAAGCAGCTGATGAGAAAAACATCACGGTATCGTAAGTTCCTTATAATAAGACAACGAAGGATCTTTATAATAAGCGCGATTCACAATTTTTACCTCAAGGTTCTCGAGCTGGGCATCTACTTAATTTGTGCGGGAGCTTATGGCTCATTTATTTGTCAATTTCCTTTTTGGTCAAATAATAGTTTGATGCCTTCGTTCGATTTTTGATAAATAAATGTGTCACAGTACTATTATTATGTGACAGGTTCTAGGGGTGAGTATTATTCGGGCCGGCCCGATTATCCGGTCCGGCCTGAATTAATTCAGATAAGTAAATGCTAAATTTCAGGTAATTCGAGCCGGCCCGGGTATTACCCGAATTATTTTCGGGTCGGGACGGGTAACTCCGAAAGAATTCAGGCCGGTCCGATTACCCGAATTAAGTTTAAAAGAATTATGAAATAGGGTAATTAGGATAATTCGGGTAAATCGAGCCGGGATAATTCGGATAAATCGGGCCAGATAAATAGGTAATTCGGGTAAATCGGACCGGATAAGTTCGGGTAATTGAAAGTTCGGTTTCGGGCCGGGTAAGGAAAAAAATTCGGATAATTCGAGCCGGGCTCGAACAATAAAAATTGGACCCGAATTATCCGAATGCTCACCCCTAACAGATTCTACGCATAGGAAAACAACCTTTTCATCCACCTAAGCACAGTAATTAAAGTTTGCAATAGCACTAGTTTTTCTTTATCCCGTCTAAACTTATTGCGTCGCCTTGGAAATCATCGATAGAAACATTGACTAGAGTTGGGGATTATAGCTTTGAACTTATCTGTAAGTTTAATGACTGTGTAAATTGGTATACATGAACAGTTGAAGCAATTACTTGGTGGAAGTCAGTCACAAATACTCCTCTATCTCCAAATGCAGCCCATGAAAAACTAATGTGGAACACTCAAAACCCACAAACATATAAAATGGTGCAAAACCAGTAAACAGCACTAGCTCGCAACCACACCCACACGCACAAAACATGATAAGAAGAGTGATTAATGATCATTCAATAATGAGCCAGCAACCAAGCTTGAACATCAAGTTTAAGAATGATGTGAAATACGACTTTCCATTTTATGCACATTTCAGCTTTAGTACAACCAGAAGGTCCCATTTCTTAACCTACTGAAATTTTAAGCCATACAAAACTCACAATTTGGCATTCCAAACATAAGAAATCGGAGAAAAGAGAACAAAATGGCCCTTTGATTTAGTTTTTCTACTATAGTTCATGAGACCTGATGGTTTGCAGGATAGCGCGCGTGGAAGCTATAAAAATAATAATATCGAAGTGATATGGGTACGAATAGTGCTCATTGTTTGATAGCTGTAAATAGAGGATAATTGGACATCCCTTGCAAGAAATGCTGTTTCACATCCACACTCTTTCTTCTTGGTGAATACTTCGTTGATTGGGCATGATTTGCTACATAATTGGCTATTTCCAAATGATCATATATTTATCTAATAATTTGTCCTCAAAAGTTCCGAAAATCAACATTTTATCTAAGAAAGAATCACAAGTGATTTAATTAATTCTTTTTTCCATAGTCGTCTATTATAGCTAATTTTGGAGCACCAATACATAATTTTTTTTAATTGATGGACAAATCTCATGCAGGCCATTTGTATTTTCTTAACCAGAAAAACAAGGGTATACAATTTTAATTCGTTTTGACTTCGATTAAACTCCATTTATGTAAGCTAAGATCATTAACTAAAACAAATTAGGTATTATTCTTAGTGATTTGTCTTTAATGATTTTAAAAATGACTCTTGTTCGCGTTGCGAGAATCTCTCATCTTTTTGAACCAGTCTCCTTGTTCTCAAAACTACTCGCACAATATAACTAAAGATCTTCAAGGAAAGCGATCGTGAGTCCTTAAAATCGAGCTAGATAGATCCCCGTGATAGCCGCATGCATAAAAAAATATGAATAAGAGAAAGGGGAGAAGATCCCCCACCAATCCCATCTCATCTTAGTTATAGCGCTGTTGTTACCAGAAACCCCTCAGGTGAGGAGGAGGAAGATAAGGAATGGCTTGAAGAACAACCAGTTAATTTCGAGGAGGCTGACATTGCGTTAATGCAAGGAGAGTTTGGGCCGGCTTGCTATTGAACTCTCCAATACTTTCAAGGGCCGGCTTGTAGTGGTGGTCAAACTGTTAAGGCTTCGCATCGGCTATAAAATGCTCAATAACAGATTGAAAATCATATGGAAACCTTCCGGACCTATGAAGATTATCGATCTTGATCACGACTATTTCCTCGATAAATTTATTGAGCAAGATGACTATTTCAATGCACTAACTATGGGACCTTAGGTAATCATAGGTCATGCACTTTCAGTGTAGCCATGGACCCCGAACTTTCATCCCTCTTCTAAAAAAGTCTCAAGGGCAATTGTTTGGGTTAGATTTCCTGAGCTATCGGTCTTCCGATATCATCCTCTATTCCTCCAAGCCTTGGGAAATCTAGTTAGCCGTACAACAAAGATTGATGACATCACTAACAAATCCCAACAGGGCAAGTTCACGAGGGTGGCTGTCAAAGTGGACATTACAACACCTTTGAGATCGAGGGTGGAGATTGATGTTGAGGAAATAAAAGAGGCTTATGAAGGACTGCCTCAAATTTGTTTCTCTTGTGGACTCGTAGGACATGCTACTATTGATTGTCTAGCAAAAAAACAAGGGACTGTAGAAACTAACCATGATAACGACGATATGAACAAGACAATCCCGATGGGAGTAAACGAAGCGACGCCAACAACTACCACCTAGAAAGATGAATACGGACCCTGGATCTAAGTGCAACGGCGTAGCAGATGTCCTATCGTAAAAGAACATCATTAGGGAAAGAGTTCGAATATCGAAAAAACTCAGGGGGAGTTGCGACGATCACATTACACCATCCTTTCTGACAAAAAAGACCTTGGTAACTTAAACAACCACCATTTAGTTGTAGAGAGTAGTTAGCCTATGCTAGCTACTGATAGATAGGACATGGATCAGACACTGGCTGATGCTAGGCAATGACTAGATCCCTCGGTTCAATAGAATACTGGTCCAAACACCACAGCCAACACTCATAGCAAAGGCAAGATATTAACTCAGAGGCTCAGTGCAAATATGGGGGGCAATATGGAGTTAGCTAAGGAAAAGGAAGGCTCACATTCTACAAAGAAGACCACGATAGATAAAAGAGGCAGTCATACAGTAGTCCAAATTCCAAATCACCGGGAAGTTATCACCAATGACATTTCCTTCTCCTTACCAGTGGAAGATGCAATTGTAGGATCGCGTACGATCCAAGTATTCACAATACACTGCGGAAAAGACTATACAACAACATGATGTATAATCGAAAATACCAAGGATGTACCAAAATACCTTATTGTCGTGGATAGGTTACTTTTTTTTTGGATTCCAAGACACTGCAAACGCGAATGCCCTCTACCGGTATCCACACGAGTATGCACGATCCAGGCTACGACTGTAGCGTGCTAGCACGTCCTGAAACTCTTTTCGAACGCCGCACGATTTTTCTCTCGGATGGTGGCTAGGGTTTCGTGATAATTGTCTTACACCTCTAATGAGACCTAAGCTTCTTTATTTATAGAGAAACCCTAATCCTATTGAGGCCTCAATAAGTTTCGGCCCATTATATCTCATATAATAAAAACCCGACAACTTAATTCAATCTAGCTCAATAAATATATCTACATATATTTATTCAATACCTAATAAATTAGGCCCAAGAGAATAAGCCCAGATCACATCACTC
>JAOTIZ010000008.1:7632545-7645359 GCA_027123425.1 Erythroxylum panamense | reverse complement strand
CTCACAATTTGGCATTCCAAACATAAGAAATCGGAGAAAAGAGAACAAAATGGCCCTTTGATTTAGTTTTTCTACTACAGTTCATGAGATCTGATGGTTTGCAGGATAGTATGCGTGGAAGCTATAAAAATAATAACATCAAAGTGATATGGGTACGAATAGTGCTCACTGTCTGATAGCTGTAAATAGAGGATACTTGGACATCCCTTGCAAGAAATGCTGTTTCACATCCACACTCTTTCTTCTTGGAGAATACTTCGTTGATTGGGCATGTTTTGCTACATAATTAGTGATTTGTCTTTAATGATTTTAAAATGACTCTTTCCGGAGGCTTTTATGCAAGATCAATCATATGATCGTAAGTTCTAAGATTTGACAGTTAACAAGTATTAGATGTGGAAATGGTGTCTACCTCTACATATGTATCTTTTATCAAGATGCAAATAATTTTCTGGTGGCATCTACACTTGGGATGAGCAAGGACTGGTTAATACATAAAGATTGTAGACTTCCTGCAGTTTACATTAAATTTTAAAAAAATGTTATTTAAACCTAGTTATAGAGTTGATATGAATGGAAATATGCATTCATCAATTCCATAATAAATAAGAAATATTGAATTTTTCAAAGTTGAAAAGTTAAGACAGGTTGAATGTATTAGTAAGAATGTAGCATTTTGAACAATTCGTTTTATAGATGATATTTATTTTCATAATGAGTATGCTGAAGTTGGATAAGTCATGTTACTGAACACGTATCTTTTAAAAGTATAACTTTTAAGTAGTCATTTTTTATATTTGTTATGATAATATCTTGAACTAAGTTTAAATAAGGTGTTATTGGTTGGAATTAATTATTTCTTTTCTTAAAACTGAACAAACTGAGGGCCATCGATAATCTACTTTAAGCGCTAAAATCTTATGAAGCTTTTAGACTTTTTTTTTTAAGTTGAAAGAAATTAATCATAGCAAAAACTATCATACCATTACAATAAGTCACATTGTCATACTGAGACCAGTATCTAATGAGGTGTCTATAGAGAGCAAAGCTGATAAAAAAGAAACAATGAATTAAAACTTCTAACTGATTTTCAATGCATTACCAAGTGTGTTGTGCTTGTTGTGAGCAATGAATGCGGCTCGAACTCAATTGACAATGTGTTCAGCGATTTGATATTTTCCTTCTTCGATTTCCTTGTATAATCTCTTGTTTCTCTCCCTCCAAATAGAGTAGATGGTGGTAGTATAAGTTGTTTTAATAAGTGTTTCGGTTCTTCTGGCCTGATCCTGACAATATTCATGTTAAGTTTCTTCCTCCATTCAAATGTAAACTTGGGTAGTTGTAGCATACTCATTATCTTACTCCAGATTGCTTAGGTATAGCTACATTCAAAAAATAAATGATTCCGATTCTTTGCTCTAAGTTTACATAAAACACAAAAGAGATCATAATTTCCAAACCACCTATCCTTGGTTTTAAGCCGATTTTTGATTATTAACTAAGTGAAAATGAAAGCTTTCAGGTTTAAAGATTATCTCCAAATAATATCAAACCAAGGAATCCGTTCAGCATCACTCGACAGTATCTTATTACAGATGCAATTAAGAAATGTATCTATTAGGTTAGGTAGCCAAATAATGTTGTCTTCTCCCATTACGTGAGGAAGAGGAGACAAGTATTCTGAAAGTAAGGAGAAACCTCTAAAATTGCTACCCCATTCTTCATTGTGGATGAGTGAAGAGACCCTCCCATTCAATGGGATACGATTTCTGAGTGATGCTAATGCTTCTCTCTGAATAAGTACTATAAGACGTTCAATTATCAAACTAAAACCAAATGCTTGCACCATTCCCCAACCGATGCTTAATATAAGGATAGATCAAGCACCTCAAGTTAAGAATGTAGTTGAAAGTCTAGGAATATTCTATAAAATTTCCAAGTTGCCAGAAACTCCGATCCTAACGATTATATTCATTTACCCACTTGATCCATAATGTTTCTAGTCATTAAAGAGTCACTATATTCTTTTGCATAAAAAAACCTTTTGCATTTGAAAATTTGAGATAACTATGAGTCCACCTCGCTTCTTTGTTAAAGTAATGTCACTCCATTTTATCTTGACCTTCTTAATTACCATTTTCTATTTTTCCTTACCAGTAGTAGGAAATTATATTCATGTACAATTTTGTTTATCCTTCAAGTTGTACTTCAATACTTATTGACAATTATTAAATTAGTAGAATTTGATTTAGACAATCAAAATTGCATATATTATTTTCTGTTAGTTTGTTCTATACTTCTGATGTTTGTTAATAATAACAGTAAGTTATAAAGGTCAACAGCATGATATGCTTCATATTTTTAGTTTTTTTTTTATTTTTAGTTAATCTATTTATACAGTGTAATCATCTAAATAATATAAATATTTTGCAATATATTGTTGTTCTTTTTATTGTCAATTTTCTATCAAATAAACTTTTGCAATTTTTATTTGAGATACCTTCCAAATTGGTATCAAGCCTTCGTCCAATATATCCAATTACCTCTCATTAAAAAGCCTAATCAACCTTCCAACAAATATACATAAAGTATATTTAAACTCACCATTTATAGCAGTAGCTCAATCTATATTTGATGGCAAAAATTACTAGGTTTGGGCAATTAGAATGTAGGCCTCCTTAGATGGGATTGTTCTTTGCTATTGGAGAGGAGTAAGAGATTCCTTCATTGCCTAACAATTCAACACTTGCTCAAGTAAAGGTTCAAAAAGAAAGGATGCAATGAACTTTAAAGGCAAAATCATACATATTTTCTGTTGTCTCGTTAATAATTTTTATTAGGATTATGACCCTAAAATCAACTAAAGACATTTGGTACTGACAAGCTATTTAACATTGTTAACCAGGTAAGGTTGTTATATTTCAATATGTCTGATAGTAGGATTATACAAAAAAAATTAGTTAAATTACTTGAAAATTTTTAATAACTTCTTTATTGTAGAACTTTATGTTACTTTAGAAGAACTATTAAATGCGTTGTAGCCATAAGAGCAAAGAAGACTCATAGGTAAGAAGCCACAATTTAAGGTGTCCTACAAACTAAGATCCAAAGTAAAGAAAAGAAAAGAAAAAAATAAAAAATGTTGATGTAAATGAGTTTGTACCTAATTATAATAGATAGTAGTAGTGACAATAAGAAGAAAAATTACCCTCTTTGTCATTATTGGCAAGAAAGGGCAGCCTTCTTTTAAATGTTGGAGAAGGCTAGATTTAAAATGTAATAGGGGCAACAAAATTGGAAATAATAATATAAGAATATCTGTAAGAGCAACTCTCAACAACAAAATGAAACTCAAGTTGTATTCCAACATAAGGAGGAAAAGCAATTTTTTGTAGCCACATGCTTTGCTCAGCTATAGCTCAAGTAAAAATTGGCCCATTGATAGTAGTTATACTAATCACATGACCCATAATAAATAACTTTTTAAGGAACTTGATAGATATAAAGTGTCAAGAGTTAGAAATAATGAGTATATTATAGTCAAAGAAATGGAAACAATAACCATTGAATTTTTCAAAGGTACAAAAATGATACCTGATGTTTTATTTGTTCTTGAAATTGATAAAATTTTATGAAGTGTTGAACAATTTTTTGAGAAGGGTTCCAAAGTAATTTTTAAAGATAAGCATTATCTAATAAAGATGCAAGTGACCAAGAAATGTTTAGAATCAAAATGAGAGACAATTGTTTTTCTCTAGATTCAATGTAGGATATATAGGTAGCTTATCCCATTTCAATAAGTAATGCAAAGACCTAATACAAGAGGCTAGGCCATTTTCATCACGTGATAGTGCTATATATACAATGGAAGGAGCTAGTTTTGGGACTTATCTCTATGGAACTAACCCACAACAAATCTGGTTGTACCTCACAGAACTCTTTCTTAAAGGGAGTAAATAAGATATTATTTTCACAGATGATTTAACCATAATGTGTTGGATTTTTTTTAGGTTCAAGTATGAGGTGGCAAGTGTATTTTGGAGGTTCAAAGTATGGATTGAGAACTAAAAGGGCTTTAGAATTTAAGTCTTGAGATCAGAAGAAACCAAAGAATAAAAATAAGAACATTTCAATTTATTTTATGTAGAGGTAAACATTGAGCACTAACTTATTGTTTATTACACTCTACAACAAAATAGAGCAAGGGAAACCATAATAGAGATGGCAAGATGTATGCTACATGAAAAAGGCTTGCATAAAAGTTTTTAGGCAAAAGTTGCAGATGTTGCTATGTTTCCGTTGATAGACTTTCTATTAAGGCTATAAAAGGAAAGACATTATTTAAGGCTTGGAATGGATTTAAACCATCCCTATTAAAATCTCAAAGTATTTTGTTGCATTTATTTTTCACTTATTATTTAGGTGAAAAGGGATAAGCTTAATATGAGAGCAGAACTAGACAGTTAAGACTTTGTATGAATTTAAATCATCTATACTAAATCTTTAAGTTTTTAATTGTATTTATTTTTCATATGAGGAGGGGAAAGATTAACATAAGAGTAGAACTAGATATTTTTACTAGCTAAAATGATTTTTTAAGGCTTATAGAATTTTAATCTCAAGCAGGGAATGTTTTGATAAGTAGATATGTTAATTTAATAGGGACATTTAGAAACTAAAACGATAAATCAAAACATCAATATCCCATTAAATTATGGAGAGGAGGATGATGAGCCACCTATCAAAAGTACAAGACCATTTTATGATATTTATCAGAGATGTAATATTGCTATTTTTGAGCCTATAAAAGCTGAGAAAATTAAAAAGAATTCAAAATAGATAACTAAAATGAAGGAAGAAGTTGAATGATTAAAAAGAACTAAACTTCGAAGTTGTTTGAAAGGCTTGGGACTTGGAAGATGCTTGGTGTCAAATAGGTATTTATGACAATTGAATGTTAATAGCCCCATTAATAAGTACAAAGCTAGATTTGTGGTAAAGAGTTTTGCTAAAGTTTTTTTAATGTTGATTTCTCATGGAGATTTGATCCTATTGCACCACTGGCATCATCAGAATGCCATTAGTATTAGTTTTTTAGAGTGATGGAAAGTGTTTCAGCTTAATGTCATATCAACTTTTCTCAATGGTTATTCACATGAGGAAATTTAAATTAAAGAACTTGAAAGTTTTATAGTGAAAGGATAGGAAAATAAAGTCTTTTTGAAAGTTTTATAGTGAAAGGATAGGAAAGTAAAGTCTTGTTTTTTTTACTCAAGAAAGCCTTATATGATTTTAAAAAGGCTCCAAAAATTTTGTAGAACAAAGTTAATTAGCATTTAACAGAAAAAGTATGAGTGAATTTGTAATACTCTCTCTCACACATCCTATCATTTCTATTTTTCATTGTTACCCCTAGAGGTTAATATTCATAAAACTATTATCTTCCTCTATTCTTCACCACCACTGACTCTAATCGGCCAACCATATGTACTAATCAACTCTCGATCATGTCACAACCATACCTATTTTATCTTATAATAACGTTAAATTCAACAAAAAAATTTGAGAAGAAAAATAAAAACTCAAATCTTCAATTCGTCGCCCCTGGTGAGTGTTGTTGACCACTATCATCATTGGATTCACGTCGATGTTAGAAGCAAAAGCCCTACAATCTTTTAGTCAGTCACTGTTTGCCTCATTGTCGATTGATAAAATAGAGGTTAGTGCTCTTAAATAATTATTATTTAATTCGTTAAGATTGAATGAGAATTTGAGTTTTTTCTAGTTATCAAAGTTATTCTAATAATAAAGAGTTTTCATTTGGTATAAAAATTGTTAAATTATAAGACTTAAAAAAATAGCGATCACGAAGGTATATTCCAATGATCAAAGATAATGTTTTGGTGACTTTCCAACAAAATTTCACAAAAAGTTTGAAAATTTCTATAATTGTGCTAGTCATTTTTTTCCTTAAGAACTATAACAAAATTCTTAACGATTTGTGAATTAAAAATCACGAAAAGTTTAGGCAGGAATGAAATCAAGGGTCGAATTATATAATTAGACCATCTTTGTAAACCTAATGAGACCTAGGTTGCTAATTGAGTCGAACAACTTGTAAATGACACTGATTAGGATATTTTTTTTCTTATTTTATGGTGAGACCTGCATTGCAAGGTTTAGACAGACAAGTATATTAATCAGGTAAGTTCATATATATTTATTGATACGAATGGTAACATGTTAAACTAGGATAGATGTCTCTATCCTTATACAATTGGATATATGTATAAACCTACAAGTATATGTATGTACATATGTAATTTGTGTAGTTGTTATCGTGATGCTTATGCGAATATTAGCGCGAAATCTAAATGTATGAAGACAGGTTTGGATACTTATATTATATTGCATATATTTGTAATGGTACTTATATGACTAAGTTTTTGTTTTTTGAAATTGCGTGATTGATAGTTGGATTATGTGTTGTTCTGTTTGATTGTAATTGTGGAAAAGGAAAAACTTATAGGTATGCCACCAAATATGTATGCATCAGGATCAAATGCACATTGGTTTAATTATGAGATATGATTATGATATGATATTGAGATGTGAGACGAACTGATATTAATTGATGTTTAGATCTCGATCAGGTCCTTTTTTATATGTATATTATTGATGTCATTGTGACTTTGAATATATAGAGTGATGACTGACGGTGGTTCTTAGCTCCCCACAACCCCTTCTGACTAAGAAAGTCTTATGACTATATAAGTATAGGTATATGGTTGGGCCATTAGCGATGCTTAGCTCCTTACAGTCATTTAAGGTGTAGTATTATTATTATAAGGATTTATCCTTGGAGATTAAGGTCCTCCGGATATTCTTTGTCTATGATTTATTATGCATTGCAAACGATTTGTCATGCATCATAGACGTGTGTTTGTACTAGCATAAATTGTATATTGTGTAAGCGTGTCATTGGGTGTTACAGGATGATATGGACTTATTCAATGAGATCTGACTTCCCTCAACTTTATTTTTTAAGTCAGCTATCACTAGCTTTACAACAGCGAATCCAAGAAGTGTTGACAACAACATATTTACCTCTACACGTAAACTTTTAATTTGTTTCCACTTGTATTTGTACTTGAGCATTCACAATGATATGGTTTAGTATGTTGAAAAAAATTTCTTCTAATACACACTAACATTATTGTATTTTCTAGGATTTTATATTTATTTTATCACTAGTAGCCATGCTTATGTATGATCTGTGGGCTTCAACTTTTAGGTTTCAAGTGTTAATCAAATACCCGTTTAGGTTGTAAAAAAGTTGGAATCAAATCTTATTTTAAAAGATTTAAGGCTTAAGGTGTCGTTCTACTTATTATTGCAGACGTATTAGAATTTAATCCCTCTTCAAAATAGCTTATTTATTCAAAATACTTTTTTTTTTTCTAATTAGTGGTACTGACCATTTCTTTGCTTCCTTTGTTAACAAAAGATGAATTTCTCGCCTAACTTGACCAAGGGAGCCATGATGATGCCTCAACATAGGATGAGGCATTTGAACCTGCTACCTCAATTGTAAGGTGTGGCAGGTGTAGGATGAACAATATTCGATAGGCATCTACAGAAGAGTTAATAGTGTCATAAGGAGTTTCCGAGGCACCTGCATTTGACATGTAATTGTTTCTAGTAGAAATATAAGCTAATAACGTCATGTTTTGATATTGGATGATGATGATGTAGTTGAGATGTTTTTATAGAGTGGTGAAGAAATAGTACTAGGACTACGTCCTTCCATAATTAGAAAGGTAATTGAATGATGTGGTAATAATTCTCGTAAGGTTTTCTTAAATGTCCTGTCAATGATTATTTGCAATAATAAGTCTTGTATCAACTCCTAATCAATTAGCATTGGATCCATCCCTGGAAAAAGATCAAAGTGAGAAGCATTGTTAAATCTTCTAAAAATAGTAAAACACCGAAAATTTTCGGCCTTGATAAGACATCAAAGAATAATATGTCCTTAAAATATTTGAGCTCCGACAAAAATCGAAAATGATGTGCACGCTTCTCACTGGATGGTGCAAAAAGAACCTTTTGTTTTACTTGCCTACATGCTAGGAAAATGTATTCGTGTACTCTTTACGACTCGTCTCTTTATCTAACCCTTGTTAATTTTTCCATTATGCGATATTTCATTAAATTTTAGTTACATAGTTATTAAATTAGGCAGTGAAATATATTGTATAAAAATAAAGAAAAAAGAATGGAACATTTCTAAAAATACTTTTGCATTTGTTTATATACATGATTCCAATTTCCAATTAAACTTTCAATTTAACTTTTAATTCAAACATCAATTAACTCTCTACGAAAAATGAACGGCATACAAACAAATAGAAAAACTCTAGAGCCTGCAGAAATATTTTAATTTGTTAAACAGGATTCAATAGTAATACCAAGTATAGAAGCTACTTATCCGTATCTCATCCTTTATTTTCCATTCGTTCATATATTTTCTGTCATTAAAAATTTTATGTTTTCCCTGTCTTTGATTTATATTTAATTATGAAGATTAAGGTAAAAATAAAATTTCGAGACTCAAACCATTTCTCCTTTTCTCTTTATTAACCATTAACCATGAGTCTTACCATATCTATTTCTTCCGCCTCTTATTCCAAAGATCTAGTGCTAAGTTAGGCATAAAATAGAAAGATTTAAAAAGATCAAGGTAGGAGTGAAGCTGCTGAAACATTAATTTTTGTTCTTGTTTTCCTTCATTGTCATTGTTTTTGTAGGGTTGAATAAAAATACTAGCTACCGGCTATTATTTTTATGTTTTTGTAGGGTTGAATAATAGCTACCGGCTATTATTGTGTGGAGGAAAACTGTGTGTTTTCCTCCACACAGTTTTAGCTCAAGTTTTGTTATCTAATACAAACTTATTTTGTTGTTGGAGTCGTCTGTTTCCTATATATGGCTATTTCCTATTTTCTCCAAACATACATTTTAGTTTCTATAATATTTTTATTTATAGAGATATTTCTATTCTACATTTCTTTTTCTACTGTCTAATATTTTAATTTAAATTACTCAATAATTGATTAGTACTTATCTAGTCTTACATTTAAAATTCTAAAACTAGATTTGAAGTTAATGAATAAATATGAATTTATTTTTTGAAACCTATTTTTTATAATTAAAAAAACTAAAAATTAACAATTCTATAATTATTTGCATTAATTCACTTTTCAATACATCGCATCATATTATTAATTCTTTTAGATGTTATGGTTAGAAATCTCTTAAGAATCTGCTGTTATTTCGGCTCACAATTAGGTTCAAAGCACTTACAGCTATCGTTCCATAAGTACGCGGTAATCTTTAAATGATAATCTAACTCTCCTTTTACACAATAGTTTCGCCTCAAAACAACCAAAATAGAAAAGGTAAGGTGTTAATTGTTTATCTTAGTGATTAATTCAATTAACTAAACTATACAAGCAAACTAAAAGACTGACATAACAATCTGTAGACCGCTCAAAATAATTGAGGAAAATTTTAAAAATATTATTTTAGTGATTTTTATTGTTATTATAAATTATATTAATTTAATTATTTTTATACACCAACAACAAATTAATTATAATATGAATAATTTAATTAACACTACCCGATAAGTAAAATGTTTTTTCATATAATCACGTCCAATTTACAAAACACACAACACACTGATTCTAGAACTTTCAGAAGTATCTTATTGTGTTACACATGGCATTTCACTGGTGATACCAACCACATAGAAAAACGAGATGTAAATATCGATCAAGATCAGAAAACTATAAATGAACTTCATAAGAGTGAGTTATGTTATGGGCAGACATGGCGGCAAGCTTTGCATAGTACTCCGCAATCCAAACTGAAATTGTTTCCGTCTGTTGGTTCCGCTGCGCAACCAACCAGTAAGGGTCACTAGGAAGAGGAGAATGTAGATCCAAGCAATGTGCTCCTGTTCAACGTTGCAAATATTTGGTCAAATTCTTAGAAATGGAATTCAAGCTGCCTAGGAACAGCAACTTCAACGTACCTTGTTCTGTGTGTATAGCAATAACTGTGTCTGATATATTCTCCAGAACTCTATAGTTAAATCCACGGTGACGAATGGATGAGAAATACATAAAAGAAGTTACAGCAATAACAGACAACAGAACTGAACAAGAAGTTTGTTATTTACCCTCCAGAACTATATGGGTCTCTCAGTCCATTTGAGAATATGATGTTGCTGGCGAAACTTCTAAGTACAGTTGTTATGTTCTGAAAAATATTATTAGAATATAATGAGAACCCAGTTACCTCTTGTACAAGAAGAATATAATATTCTGATGGTGTGCAATTTAATCTGATTTAATTGAAATAGCTGTGATGTTTTATAGAATTAACTTATGGAAAGAAAGAAACAATCTTTCATTAAAGTAATTTACATGACCGCCGAATTCCGTTGTTGCCCAGTGAGGCCTCGGAACGATTTTGAATGTATCGAAGCAGTCTTTGGTGTAGTTGTTAATATCAAATGGAGAAGCTGATAACATTGTGTCGTTGTCACCATTACCAATTGGCATAACCATCTCGGTACATTTCTGAAAGGAGATACAAACTTCATCTATTGTGATATTTAACTGAAATTAGCAAGTTCAATTCTTTGCAGAACTACAAAAAAGACTCATAACAGTATCGAGGTTTTGCTAAATTAATACAAGTGGTCTGAGTACCTGCCAAGCCCAAGCACTCTTGTTGTTTAGCCCAAATTCCTCTACATAATTGCATGATTGATTCCCTAAACTGGTATTCAGAGCCACAGCAACTCTACCAAGAATATCAGTTCCTTCTGGTGCTCCGTCCATGGCTCTACAGATGTCCATGACAGAATGGTCCGGATAATTGTCGTATTGAGCCAAGCTCTTATATACCGAAGTTAGAAAGTCCTTGAGTTCTTGCGACGTGTTCAAAGGCCTAAGAGATGGGTCAGATAGAGCAAAGACTCAACAAGTTTTGAAATTCGCAGAAATATCAGAAAGGTGATAGGATCATTACCCGCAAGTGCTGAAGATGTTCGAGAGTGTGAGAAGCCCGTTTGCTTGAGCTGCAACCCTGTCGATCTCAGACCACGACTGTCTTATGGTGTTGTAGCAAGTCTCACTCACATTCTTCACCATTCAAATACAAACGTACCATGGATTAATTAAGTAATCAAGTCAATAATAAGAAAGAAATGTTTCAGCAGTAGTATTAGAAGATAATCAAGTTTTTACTCTGAAATCTTTGGTCACAACAGAAGCATATCCATTTTGTGGTGTAATGTCATCAAAGTAGAGAATTGGAGCAGATGATGCCAATGCTCCAATGACAATGTGAGGATATTTTAGACGAAACCAAGAGGCAAGCACTGAATTTAAGAGCAGAAAAACTTTGGTATTGAGATAAAAAACGAAGTGATCACATAAAATTCATTGTTTAAAACTCACTTCCACCGTATGAAGCTCCAACTGCTACAACTGGACAATTTTCTGCTGAAAGATTCTTCTTAACATCAACTATGATTTGCGCATAATCTGCCAAAGCTTGTTCTGAGCTTAAGTAACCAAGGGTGGTGGAATTTTGGAATGCTTGATCTTTGGATCCAAAAGGCATCGAGTCTCCATAGTAGCGATGCTGCAATGGAAGAATACAATCATGGGAATGATTAACGAGCCTTTCGAAGCTAGTGAAAAGAATGATCAACAAGTGTTAGTGACATTCAAGATATATAGTTCTTTATGGTTTCTAATATTAAGTACCTCGATGTAAAGCTGCAGAGCATTGAAATGAGCAGTAAGATTTGAGAAGAACCCAGGATCCTGTGCATCGTAAATAATAGGGGACTCTGCGCCTAGGTAGACAAAGACCGGGGAGTTCTTGTAAGCCCCACCCCAGTACTTGAAGTTCAATATATATTTTTGTTGGAAGGTGGCATAACTCTCTGGTTTGTAATTGAAATGATCCAGCGTTTGTGCGTAATAATGCGTTTTAAACTCTGGTGGGAGTGAAATAGATGACACACTACTAAGAAGGTCAACTTTGTGCCTATCGAGTTTGATTCTGCTAGGATGCAATGCAGATGAACAAGTAAAACCAAAAAATAACAACACCAGTAATCGTTCAACGGATGGTGGTGCCATTTTCACTCCTAAGCTTACTTATTCATGGCTCCCAATGATTTCCTAAATAGGCCGCCTTTCAGTCAACATTTTGGTCTTTGAAATGGACGTACTACAATCCGGCCATTGAGCGGGCGATAGTTAACCTTTAACGTGGCTATATTGTGGTTGGACTTATCACTTGTTAGTGCCGCCGAAGATGCTCACAACAATCCTTTCAGTTTCTTTATTATGAGTAATATTTTCGTTTGATCATTCACATAATCCCACCCATCATGGCCCTGGCATGACCTAACTTGATGATCCATGGTTGATTTAATGAGGCTATGTATGGTGGGACATAATTAAAGATGAGATATGGAATGGGATGATGCTATATATTTTTGTTTGATTGAATAAATTGTAATAGAATACTATTGCATCATTATCATTAATTGTATTATTAAATTTACATTCCTATGAATTTAAGCCTATTAATTTTAAACTTTATTTTTGCAATGCACCTTAAATTCTAATAAAGATTTGTACATAATATTCCAAAATTCTTTAGAAATTTTTGCTACTACACTACTTTAAAAGAAAAGATAAATCATGAAAAAATAGAAAAT
>JAOTIZ010000008.1:7599269-7632445 GCA_027123425.1 Erythroxylum panamense | reverse complement strand
CTTTCCAGTGTGGATGGCCAAGCCTCTTGTGCCACAGATTTGCTTGACTGATGCTTGCCTTTAGTGCCATCTCCTGCTGGTCAAGGAGATTCAACACATAGCTCCTATCCCTTGCTTTTATCTTGAACAGAGGTCTCCCATTCATTGTTGACATTGTACAGAATCCTCCTTGAAATAGAACTGAATATCCTCTTTCAATCAATTGTGAGACGCTGAGAAGATTTTGTTCAAGATCTGGAACATAAAGAACATCCTCAAGTGTTCTTGGACCTTTCATGCTATCGATGACCACATCACCTTTTCCTTGGGCAGAAATTAATTTCCCATTTCCAATCTTCACTCTATAGATGTGCTTCTTATCCAGATTCTTGAATATGCCCAAATTACTGGACATATGGTTGGAGCAGCCACTGTCGACTAGCCAACTGTCTGCTGGAATTGAGGTGTTATGGCAAGAAGCTACGAACAGATAATCTTCTTCTTTCTCATCTGCTATTCGGGCCTCCTCTGAGTTCTGCAACTGTTCTTTGCTCCTGCAAAATTTGTCGATGTGCCCAAGCTTCTTGCATTTCCTGCATTTTACGTCAGGTCTCCTCCAGCACTTATAATGGGGATGATTGATCTTACCGCAATGTTTACAGGGTTCTCTTTGGGACTGGGCTGAGATCTCCGTCGCGCCTTGCTTTTCTTGCTTCTTTCCCTCCAAGCCACCCTTTGACCAGTGCTTCTTCTTCCCTCCTCTGCTAGTTTTCTGGCTTGCCCTTAGAGCACCCTCGATCACCTCTACAGACCTCATCGCTCTCCTCTGTTCTTGGGCTTGCAGAAAACTAAGCAACTCCGACAACTTCAAATCTGCCATATCTCTGGTATTCTCTAGAGAGATGATTGTAGCCTCGAATTTTTATGGGAGAGAAATCAACATTTTATTTACGATCTTTTCATCCTCAAATCGACTTCCAAGAAGCCTGATCTTGTCCGCAAGATCCTGTAATTTTCCGGCATATGTTTTTATAGACTCATCGTCTGCCATTTGAAGCTTATCGAACTCCCTCATCAAATTAATCACCTTCATGCTCTTCACTCTCTCATCTCCTTCAAACTCAGACTTCAGATAGTCCCATATCTCCTTGGCCGATTTTAAATGCATAATCCTCGTGAATAATGAAGGACTCACGGCTGAATAGAGGCAAGACTTGGCTCTCGCTTTTCTTGTAAGTCTTTCCCTTTGAAACTTAATTTGATTTACGGTTGCATTATCTGCTAATGGGTCTACTTGATAGTCCTCCTCAACCGGCTCCCACAAATCTAAACCTTCAAGATAGGTTTGCATCTTCACAGCCCAGATCTGATACGCGTCTCCATCAAATAATGGCGCCTGCATGCCTGAAAAACCTTCCATTTTTGGGTGATGACAGCTTCTTCAAGGTAGCCCCTTTCTTGTTTGATAAAATGCTCCACAGACCCCTCAAGATCCTTCGATGATTGCTCTAATACCACTCTTATTTTCTAAATACGTATCTATATGTTTTGTAACGTAGGAAATCGTAGTATATGAGAAGAATGAAAAGTCACTTTCATTTAATCTCTTTACTGTATTTATACACTTTGGCTGTCAACACTCTGTTAACAGACTTTACACCGACAAACTTAAAACTACTTCTAACTTCTTCTTGATTCTTGATTTACAAGATGTCTAAGACACCAACACGTCCATTGCCAATTAATACTTTCATCTCATTCCTGATATTTTGTCTTAGTTTGAGGCACAATGTTGAATGCATCTAAGCAGTTTTTGGTGAGATGCTTCGAACATTGTGTCATTAACACCATCACCAACTGACATCACAATCCCAATACATATATATCTGAAAGAGACATAAACTGGTTAATAACATACAAAAACATAACTGATGTCAACCTTTATAAGTCTCGACAAATAATTAAGAGCTTTCGCAAGGTCACTGCTTTGAAGATTCGAACATCGTAGTAATAACTAATAACCTTCAAGGTTTTGGTAAAACTGAAGTGTTCAAGTACGTGCCAATTCCAAGCATTCTTCTGCAGCACCGAATCCCATATTGTATAGCATGAAGGATTCCTACCAGCAATAGCATTGATGCCTACAACAAGTCTTGCCAAAAATACCAATCCCTTCTGGTGCCCCATCCACGGTTCTGCATATATGCATGACTAGATGATCCGGAGCATCGTCATACTCGGACATAAGATTACTGTTGCTTTGGCTTACATACATCAAAATATTACATCTCTCGTTATGTTCAGATTCTTAGAATTGGCTTTCTATATGCAAAACCCTTCAACTCTACTCCCTACAATCTTCACCTTCTCAAATCTAAATACCTATATCTTTCATTTTGCCACCTCTTCCTATAGCTCAAACATTCTATGACCACCTCAACATTCTATGACCACCTATACCCATGATCACACCACCTTTCTAGTTGTTTCTTTGATGTATAACACTACCACTCATAACTCTTATGATCTTGATCCCGCCACTTCCTTCACACAAGTCAACAAGTTTCCTTACTGATACTAAGTTATTCTTTATAAGTTCACTATTCTTCATTGCAACCAAATTTGGATTCTTGTACTTTCAACCTCAAATTCTAATATTATCAACAATAAATGGGTTTTTCAAACAAAACATAAGTTTGATGGTTCTTTTGATTATTATAAGGCCGACTTTATTGCCAAGGAATATCATCGAGCTCTTAATATTAACTATACTAGCACTTTTAATACTATCACTAAACCTTCCAAATTATGTTTACTCTTGTTATTATAAATAATTGATATATTCCTCAACTTGATGTCACCAATGCCTTTTTATATGATACTCTTCTAGAAACAGTTTTTATAATTAAACGTCTTTGCTACCTCCATCATCTACTCATAGTTTTCATCTCCAAAAAAAATCTCTTTATAGTCTAAAACAAGCTCCTTATGCTAGATTTCATCGCCTAAGTAAAAAACTTCTTAAACTAGGTTTTACCTTTTATAGATCCGATATTTGTCTCTTTGTTCACAATGCACCATCTTACACAATTTTTCTCTTGATTTATGTGTATGAAATCTTGGTTATAAGTTCTTTACCTATTTTCATTTCATATTTAATTCATGATCTTCACTTTACATTTTTATCAAAGATCTTAGTCCTATTTCTTACTTCCTTAATATTAAAGTCACACTATAACTAATGGCCTTTTGTTTAACCAAACAAATATACATGCACTGATTAACTTACACCCCAAATCCACACCTTGTCTCTTTATCAGTTATTCTCTTATTCATAATAGTCACCACTGTTTTAACTCATATGCATTAAAAGTTACATTTGATTCATGTCCGGTTTCTTGAAATTGACTTTCAATATATAAACTCTTCAACTCCACTCCCCCACATTCTTTGCCTTTCAAATTCAAATAGCTCTACCTCTTATTTTATCACCTCCTATTACAACTTAACCACCTTAACTTCCACTAGATTAGCCCCTTCCACTACCCTTATATATTAGCATTGAATTAATGTTAAGGGGATTATAGAAAATAAGGAACAGACCAAGGCATGTACAAACCAACATTTGAAACATGTCCGTTATAAGCTTAACAAACTTAATACTTGTCCACAATAGTAACAATGTCTCTTCTCATCTTTGACAACGATATCTCTGTCTCACCTCTTCAAGAATCTTATCTCTACTAAGATAACCAACTAACCCTCCCTCATGTAATTCTTTAATCACTTTCTCCTTGAGTGAAATTCTTATAAGACAAAGTTAATTTCCTTTCATCAAAAACCCTCTATGCACTTTGAAATATCATAAGACTTTTTCACCAAACAAAAGTCCCATATCTCTCCAAAATCGCCATTACTCTTATGTAACTCCGTCAAATACTCAAGACCCTCAACTTTCATACTCAAGGTCTTCACTATAGCCACCCTTCTATTCAATGCATCAACAACCATATTATTCTTCCTAGACTTATGCATCAATTTGTATAGGAACTAATTAACAAAAGTTAACCATCTAGCATGTATCTTTGATCTCAATTGCCTTTAACTTCCCAAATACTTTAATTTTGATTATCAATGTACAAAATAAACTATTTCCCAATTAAAAGTATAAAAAATTTTATCATAAATAGACCACTTTTGCCTAGCATCATATAACTTTTTAGGAAAGAAGGCTATTGACTCTTTCCCTTAAGATAGCACAACTCCAATCCTAACTTCACTAGCATCACATTATAAGGATACTCATTCTCCTTTGGACTTATACAGTGGTGAGGTAAGTTAGGTAAACTAGCCTTAGAAACCAAATCAACATAGTGTTAGATTTCTCTCATAGGAGGTAATCCATTAGGTATTACATCATCAAATTCTTCTAAAATTGGATGTTGTTAGAGTATTTCATATTGACTAAACGTGAAAATATTAAAAGCTTTATAAGTGGTATGGCAGTTGTTGACCCAAACACAATTCTTGTTAATATGATCTATACTCTACCCATATTAAAAATTATACTATTGTATCAAAGCATGTTTGGTCTGGATTCTTAATTTCCTGATTATCCGTCTGGATGTCCAATCCCAGTGGTCTAGTTCGGTCACCGCTGTATTTATTTCAAGTAAAAACTGGATGTCCAGTCCTAGTTGCACTTGAGGAGGAGGGTTAGAATATCTCATATTGACTAAACATAAAAATTTTAAAGGGTTTATAAGTGGTAAGAGTCAACTATCCAAATAACTAGTTCTAATCATTTTGACAATTGTTGACCCAAACTCAATTCTTGTCAATAGATAATATTATATACTGTATCCATATTAAAAATTCTAATATTATATCAAAGCAGGTTTAGTCTGGATTCTTAATTTCTCGATTGTTCGTCTGGATGTCCAGTCTCAATGGCCTAATCTGGTTATTGCTGCATTTGTTTCAAGTGAAAAATAGATGTCCAATCCTAGTTGCATTTGAGGGGAAGTATTAGAATATTTTATATTGACTAAACATGAAAATATTAAAGAGTTTATATGTGGTAAGAGTCAACTATCTAAATAACTAGTCCTAGTCATTTTAACAATGGTTGACCCAAGCTTAATTCTTGTTAATAGACTCTACACTCTCCCTATATTAAAAATTCTAATAGATGCTCTTTGAAGGAATCTCTTTTTATTTCTCCCCTTTGGCTATAAACAAGTATACTTCTCTTGTTTCTTTTATCTCACTCAAGAATTTCCATACTATTTTTCAATACTAACAATGACTTCTTTGTCCTGTTAAGTTTCACCACTCTCTTTTCACTTGTGGGTATTAACTTATACTTCTCATCATTCTTCACATATCAATAAATATTATCCCTTCTCGAGTGAAATGCATCAATACCATATTGCCATGATCAACCCAACAAAATTTGACACTCATCCATATTAACAATATCATAATAATGTTCATGCGAGTATTTACCAATAGAGAATGACCCCTTACACCTTCTCTAAATCTCCTCCTTAAATCCTTAAAATTCATCTATCCTTGTATTTATCCTCTGTACGTCTCCATCCTCTATTAATTGCGTATCTCATATTTCTTTCTAAAACTGGTGAAACAGTCAAACTCCAAATGAATATGTAAAGCTCTCTGTTTTGTTGGGTATTCCACTACTTTTCTTCTTTTTATATGCCCCACTTGTATTAGACCCTGAAAGTATTGAATTTAGTGGCGGGTATGAAGAAACACGACCATCATTGTTAAACAACTCACCACTCAATACTCCCGGTTCACATTTCTTCCCCATCGTCAACATCTCTTCGTCAAAATTTGATGCTCTTAGTTTTTGCCCTTCTAATAATGGCAACAAGTAAACGTCCTTAATACCTCCTTGGAAGCTGATTGTGTATCCATGTTTCAAGCTTATATAGCGCTTTACTAGCGACACGAGATGTGCAAGTCAGTCCGGTAAGACCTCGATGCTCTTAAGGTAGGTTCTCATGAAGATTGTACGAAGTAAATTTGCACACCAATAATATTCAAAGTTCTTGGTGTCTTTAAGGTTAATAAGTTGAGATCATAACACTAACGAGGAAACAAAGAATGTGGAGACGAAAGATGAATACAAAGATAATAAATTTAGGAATTTTGAAAAAGAGATTTAAGAATTTTATAAATTTTAAGTTATTTTGAATTAATCTAATTATATATTTAATCAAAGTTTAAATTTTTAATCTTAAATTATTATGCTACTTAAAATAATGTCACAACAACACTAATTTATTTTTTAACTAAAGAATCATTAATCCCTTCAAAAATTTTATCACTCAACTGAAATGTATCTTCGTCTTCCTTTTCCTTTTCCTTTTCTTTGTCAACACAAAAAGATCCCTTTTAATCCCTCATTCTTGGCAGCAGGTCCTTTTTCCTTGTTTATGTTTTATCAACACAAAAACATCCGACCCCTCGTACCAATGAGTTCCTACCAATTCATCCAATCAAGCACACATTGCTACTTTCTTATCTTCGCTATTCAAACCAACCAAGACCAAGAAAACATGAGGCCCAACAAAATCCTCATTTCTCTCCCGGCACTCATGCCCCAAACTTTTTTGGGCAAAGACGGCGACATTTTCAAAAACTGTTTTCATGGACTTGCGAAAATAAGAAAAAGAAAATATTTGCTTCTTTCCATTAACAATTGTATGAACTATGATTACAGATAATCGACAACAAATGAAATAAGTGCAAAAATGAAAATTTTGAGAAATAGCAAATGCAACCTATTCACACCAAAATAGGAGTAGGAAAAAGCCTCAAAAAACAAACCCACCGCTCATACAACAACCCACACCCTTCCCAAAAAGATTTATAGGAAAAAGTTGCTCTGTATCAAAATCTCAACCCGCAGCAGTAGTACATAAGATACATCGCAAGCGAGGAACACTTGAATTATCATCCTCATCGTCATCTTCATCTTCATCATTCTGATCATGATCATAATCAGAGAACTGTTCCCTCCCTGTCTCTCCATTTGCTCCTCTTCCACTAACAGTATGCATGGAATCCATAAGACAATTCATGTGATAAGCATGACAGCAAAAGAATGAAATGACTGATACATTTTGAATCGAAAAGGGATCGAAACACATGCAACATCTCGTATCTCCCCTAGTTTTTGACTTGACTTCCATGCTTCTCACAATAGGTGCCCTCTCAGTTGCCTGAGAATCCCTACTGCTGTCCCTTTTCATTTGAGCATCACCTTCTTCATTGCTCAAGCAAATTCCCCTCCTTGCTTCATTGAAATATTTAACCAAGAGGTTTACACAATCAGCCTGTGTACCATTCATAGAATACAAAACTGTCAACACACTTCAGAATTTTGAATTTTGTTCAGATGCAAAATTAAGACCGTGAAAACAGTACCTTGAGGATATCATTGCAACCATGTCTAAGGGACGTTTCAGTTCTGTAATCTGTGATAATTTTGACCAGACGATCCCTAAGCCTGAAACAAGAACAAAAAAGGGAGAAAAAGGAACAATCACCAAAATCCTCATTTCTGAGTGAATAAAAATCTATGAATGTTGTATTTACATATGTGTACATATATATATCATTCCACTTGATTAGATAGTTTTGAAGTTTCATTTTGGCTATCCATGCATGAACAATTGCATTTTGATTGAATTAACAGCATGCTCAAACAGAACAAATGTGTGTGTATTCTTCTCCTTCTCCTCCTTTTATCTTTATTTTCAAACGATATTAAAAGTAATTTAACATAGTATCAGACCAAGTTCAGATTCTAAGCACCTTTATACTATTGGTAATTTTCAGAGCATAAGGTTTTCGAGCCCAAAATGTAAATCCCTAACCTTTGTTTTTCTTAAGATCCCGTATTCCTTCATTAGGGACTGATAAGTTTTCTTTTCTAGCTAAGCACTTCTCTCAATTTGTCCTTCTGAGAGCACTGTCACCTATATTTTCTTTTTCTTCCATTAAGACCATCCCTATTATGTTTTTCTTCGTGACAGTCCTTTGAGAGCATTGTGACTCTATTCTGTCTTTCCTTCCATCAAATATTCTGTATCCTTTTGATAGCCATAAGAGCATTCCTAACTCCCTTCTTGTCTTTCATTTTATTTGTTCAAAAAATTTCTTTTGTAAATTTAGAATTCATATGCAAGCTGGACCTATAAAATATCAACTAACTAACTTGGAAGTAAAGTGTCGAATATCAAAAAAATCAATATTTAGTATAAAAATATTAGGTTAAATTATATCGAATATCCTGAGCTATAAACAAAATATCAAATAAAACTCAACTTTCATTTTTTAACACTAGATATCACAACCTATAAATAACTATATCCCAATTAGTAAGAAAATTCAACTGTGTTGAACTATTATTTCTCTAAAAATTTAACACTTTGAAAATTTAACCTGAAAATCTGTACAAATGTTAATAAGTCTAATTCACTATCGTTATTACTTGGGAAACATATTTGATGAATAAATTATTTTTGTTATAATTTTTGTAAAGGTTGAAACTTTGAAAAATCATAAAAATGAAAAACAGGTTCAAATATCGTCAAATTTTATAAGGCATAGGCACCTTAAGAAAATGTTCTAAACATAATTCATTTGACCACTATTAAGTTTTATCATTAAAAGTGTTACAGTAGAATATGTAAATATATTTTTTCATAGGTTGCGAAATTTATAGTGTTACTA
Source organism: Erythroxylum panamense (assembly GCA_027123425.1). NCBI lineage: Eukaryota > Viridiplantae > Streptophyta > Magnoliopsida > Malpighiales > Erythroxylaceae > Erythroxylum > Erythroxylum panamense. The sequence goes on along the minus strand of JAOTIZ010000008.1, from coordinate 7,623,697 downwards.
AATGAAAGTTGAAATATACTTGATAAATTGTTAAAACGCCAACATATTTGACATAATTTACTCAAAATATTATTGTATGTTCCAATATAGGAACATTATATATGCCCTATAATAGGATAGCTCAAGTACTGTTTAAGAATATTATATCCTCTTATTATAGACTATTGTACTGCCCTACTACTGTACCGAGTATCTATTATAAATGAATGGCCTAAACCTATTGAATAATATACTTCAAAACTCTTTGTATTTATGTTCATGGATGTGAGCTTCAGACTGAACCAAATTCCAATATGTACATTCTTCTCCCCTACTCTTTTATCTGTCATTACTATCCTAACGTAAAGCTTTTCTTCAGTTAACTCATCAAATAAGGAAAGAAAGTACGAAGGAATATTTTACTCCAGGTCTCAAGTTACAACTTTCTGAAGATGGCATCTGTAGTTTTCATTAAGAACCGAAACAAATTTATCAACCCCGGGAAAATTTACTCACAACCAGAATATACACTACTTTTGTAGCTCTCAGTAACGGAGAAACAATCAAGAAAAGGAAACTTTAACAAAAGTTGAACCGAAGTCTCAGGCATGCCTGACTACCACCAAGATGGATGACATGTCCAAGATTGCAAATCCAAGATTCAATTGAAGTAAGAAAAGAGAAAATAGATGATCATCTAATCAATTGTATGGGTCAAGGCATACTAACCGAGGTATCTCCAAGCCATTAGGCACCACGTTTACAATATATAAAGGGTCAAGATTGCCAACAGTGTGCTCTAACAATACTCCGACCTGAAAAGAAATCAAATGATACGCATGTCATGATAACCAGGAAAAAGAATGAAAACATATCATATTTGTGCAGGTCATACAAAACTAGCACAAACTGTGCAATTAGATTACCATCTCAGGTTTGTTAAGACACTGCTTAACCAATTCTTCCCAGAGTTCATCGTCATGTTGCATGCTTACAAACTCTACAGCCTGCACAGACAATCATGATACAGCTCCTATCACTTCCAACATCCAGGTTTCAAATAAACACAATGACAACCCAAAGAAACAAACAAGAAGCTTCCATCAGAGACAGAATGGAACCTCTTCAATGTCCCCCAATTTATTAATGATGACAGCTAGGGCCTTCCTCGAATTTCCCATTCTTCCAAGTATGAAGACTTGCTCTCGTAAAAGATCTCTTCTGACACAAATTTCGTGTGCCTGAAATTAAAGCTTACGGCTCTCACAAACAGTGTCAAAAGTAATTAACATTGATTTACTTAACATATTAATCTTGTGTTTATGAATTAGCCAAACCTTCTCAAGTGTGTAATGTTGGCTGCTACGGAGAAAAGGAAGTAACATTTTTGGATCATAGTCTGCGTACAGCTCTACCTGTCCCAACCAGATCAAAGTTAAGCATGATATTTAGAGTGAGTTAAGCCATAAGATCAATTCAAGTTAGCATGAAAAATTACCACTATGCCTGCAACAATTTACCCTGGACACGAAAAAGATGCTTTTAAAAATTCTAAGTCATGCAGGTAAAAGGAAGTTGACCACAAGTAGCAGAACAAGAAGATCCTTTCAGTTAGAAATTTATAATAGGGTGTTGCAAAGAACTTGTGTTTCAGTCTCAGGAACTTTTTTTTTTTGGGGAAATTACATGTGGAACAAATTGGAAATAGCCCTGTAGAATCTAGGTTTAACAGGAGAATAGAACAGATTCAAATTGTCTTACCCCGTATCATTGGAAAACAACCATTAACAAACCGAAGATGTTGACATATAGTTTACATACTTTTATCTGTTAAGTCCATTCTAATTGACTCTAAATTGACAAGTTGTTCATATGTAAACAAAAATAATTTGCTATTTTAACAAGCAATAAACTCTTCAAAAAGGAAAATATTAACAATACTGAGACTTCTACCAACATAAGACAAACAGGTAAAATATTAAGCCAACCACCTGCATATCATGAAAATCCTTTCCAGCATGTGGATTCACTTCAAATAACGAATGCAGATATAGATGCAAGAAATATCTTGAATCACACTTGTTGCTTGCAGCCAGTAGTTGTGCTACAACTTCAGATGGAGAAATTAAATCTTTGTTCTGAATCAACAAAGTCACTGCATGTTTGGAATCAAGCATCATTAATTGGACAACCTGCACATTAGCATACCAGCAAAAAGGAAGTCGATAAGTTTGCCATAGTTTCGGATAACCAGTAAATATAGCAAACTGAAATAGGAAATAATGGGAAACAAAGAAATATTGAAAAATACGTGATCTGGAATAGTCAAGCAGGAAATATAGCAAACTGAAATACGAAATAACGGGAAACAAAGAAACATTGAAAAATAGGTGATCTTGTAATAATTTTCTCACAACCTACATGGCAAACAATTTTCCAACACACCTATCACATGACAACTCCAAGAAGAAAGTCAATATTCAAAATATCAGCAAAACCACAACCACTAGCAAATCCTGAACAGGTTATGTCACAAATTGGATGTATGAACAGGTTCTCAATTATTAAAGCTAAAATTATAGAATAGAGAGCAACAATAGAGCATTATGAATTTTCAATCTATTCCCATACCTTTTCACGAATAGCTTCATATAAGTTGTGTTTTTCAATGAAATCAAATATTTCTGGCTTCATAAGCTGAGAAAGGTAAAAGAAAAATGAGCGACCAGCAAATAAACGAACAAGAAAATGTTACTAAATTAACATAATTGAGCGCACAACTATAGTTTTATTGAATCAGACTAGATAAAAAGGGACATTTATTACTTCTGTCAGCACCAACGTATACTTACATCAGCATAAAGAGAAAAAGCTTTCTCATATTGCCCATCAATTACATACAACTCTGCTAATGCCTGAAACAGAAAAATACTGTGATTAAAGACTTGCAGATATCAAACTTCCTCAGATGATACGCAGACAAACCTCTTTGAGTGCATCGGTCATGGACGAGGAATTCAGTTGAGGTTCTATGGCAGAGATAACTGGCAATGCAGAATATATTACAGATGGCCAAGATTTGACAGTTGACAAAAGATCGTTGTGAAAAGAAGAATTTGTTGCCAATGCTACTAAAGCAACCTGAAGAATGAACATGAACACGCATTCTTACCATGTAGGAACAGAAAAATAAAGTACAAAGAGGTACAAACCTCATAAGCAGTATCCCGGAGTCTAGGGTTCTCCGTTGGTATATAAGGAACTAAGACAGGAAGCTGGCGGAGATGAGCAAAATGGAAAACCCACCTGCAGAAAACAGTCGCTCTTGTTACTAAGTGCTAAGGGTAATTTTGGTTTTCAGCTATTTAAGAATGTCCTAAAATAACATAACAACTATATAAACATAACACAGGCACCCTTGTAAGGGTAAGCAGCACTGACATCTTTCAGTCTTTCTTCCTCACTCTTTCTGTCTACACAAAGTTACGAGTGACCATATAAACAAAATGTTTATGATGGGAACATGTATATATGTTTGCCTTACCTTTCCCATGCTGATGCTGAACCCCGCAACAATTTGGGGCACAAGGATGCAGCTTCACCATACTTTCTTTCAACAATCAAATGGTCAAGATATCTGGACCCCACCTGTACACATGGATCCCAAATTTAATCACTCGTGAAACTAATCTAATCGGTTCTATTTAAGTTGCAAGAATCACATGTTATTGGGATAACCTCATTACCAAATTGAACGAGTGTCCAAATTTGCAATGACTTGCTAAACTCACTATCGGCATGATAACAATATTACAGTGAAGTTTTGAAGAGACATCAAAATGTTAAATCATGATTAAAAAAAAGGAAAATATTTTATTTGATTCATAAGGTCATTAAAACTTTCTTTGAAAATTCTTTCTCCTTAATATTACCAACTTGTACAGATATACTCACTAAACAATGTCAAAAGGATGTCTTGATCCGAAAATAAATTGAATGATCCTACTCATATAGCAGCTTTGTCATTGGTGATATTGATTGGATTGCACAATGCTGTAACTTGATCTCTAAGGACCAATGTCAATTTTTCACAAAGAACAAGAAAAGATTTAATAAGAAAATTTCTAAAGAACCTGTGGATATCAGTAGAACTACACATATTGCTAACCAAGGAAGAGATTTCACAGTAAAGACAGGATAGACTTGTCCAGAAAAACCATAATCCACATGCATGCTGTAGAATGTACAATGCATAACACAGGTAAATAAATCAAAGTACCTCATCCAAGAGTTCACTCCGACCTTGACCTGCTTCAACTGCAGCTAAAGCTTTTTCATGCCAGCCATGTTGCAAAAGCCATGATATATGGTCCTCAGCATCCCTAAAATATGTCAAAGTATCCAAGAAGAAAGCAAAAATGAAGAGGCAAATTGTTGAGAATAAAAATGAAGAACACAGTAGAGAGAAGAAGAGAAGGAGAAAGAGAAGAGTCCAGAAAGAAGATAGAAGAACAGAGAACTTTAAAGAGAGAGAGAGACACACACACATTAGCTAATTCGTATCCCCCTCATGAGGGAAACGGTTATAGTTTTACACTAGTTACAGCTGTGTAACAGCTCTAATATTTTTATACGTAACAATTCCTTCTCCTTTAGAAAACGTTGTCCCCAAGGTTATGGAGGTTTACAAAATGGACAAAATAAATAATCTTATTTTCTTTTCACCACCCATCTTCTTCACAGCATCACCAGCAATTGCTCCTTTAGCATTGTGGAGGAAGAAGATTAGATTATCAGACTAAGACACAATCGCACAGAAAACTCCATCAATGTAACCACCTGCAAAGCTCACACTCTGCTCATTGAACAGAACTCCAAAACCATATGAAATGTTTCTATACTTTGCAGGGTCAATCTGCATGTTACTCTTAATGAAATCAAAAGGAGTAACCGTCATGTGGGTTAGACCACAGCTGAGAAGACCACCAGTCGTACAAGTAGCGTAGAAAGTTGGAGAGTACATCTCCATCTTACTAGGCTCGCTGAAACAGAGACGACTAAGGAACCATCAGAGGCGATGTCGTTGTTATTCATGAAAGGGGTGGACTCTACAGCCAAAGACTTTATGTAGCCCTTCTCTTGCATGGGTTGCTAGTTTCGATTCGTGAGTTCTGGAGTAACTGTAATAGCTCCCACTTCCACTCCTTGTCACTTCAAAAATTGTGCCACCACAGTTTTAAGCTACAGCAGGTTGTTCTCCAATTCTTTTGTTCTGATTAGAGTTCCAGAAACATTTTCTCATTCCTGCTTTGAAATTCCAAAAACATTTTCTTGCTTCTGATCTATGCTCCCATCAAGCTTTTCATGTTTTCTTCAATTCCACACAGAACCGACTTCTTTGATACCATTTGTTGCGAATAAAAATGAAGAACAGAAGAGAGAAGGACAGAAGGAGAAAGAAAAGAGTCCAGAAAGAAGAGAGAAGAACAGAGAACTTTAGAGATAGAGACACACACACACACACACATTAGCTAATTCATATCCCCCTCCTGAGAGAAACGGTTACAGTTTTATACTAGTTACAATTGTGTAACAACTATAGTATTTTTATACGTAACACAAATAAACTAACAAAGATTCACAATCTTTGAATATTAAGGGAAAATGCCCACGAACTTTGTGATAAAGAAGTACATGCTTAGACTAGTGGGTGTTGCAAACCGATTGATACTCTCCCCACGAAGGGGGTTTGAGTCAACATCCCTCTGGAAAGCCCTCTCTTTGATGCCAAAAACAAAAAGCATATTCCATTAACACTTAGAGAAAGTGAAGAAAAATAACCAACGTGCACAAATTTTAAGCGTTATCTCTTGCTTAAATAGCTTTCTCATCACATTATATGCCGACTTTTTGACTAGGTTGGCATAGATATATTCACTCCTAGATCAGCTAACTACTCATTATAAGGCAGAAATGACCCAAATTGCACTTACCCTAGTTTGTAAGTCATAAGCACCATAAACTGCAGGACATGCTTGTGGAATTAGCATGAACATATGGCTTGCCTTAGACAACAAACAAAGAAGCTATGGACCTAGAAGACACTATGTTCATCTACATATGAAATAGCAATTTCAACCAATATATTATACAAGGCACCTAGGCATAGACAAAGCTCCTATGTTCAGAATAAGCTCATGTCCCAACAATTTCCAGTGACAAGGCAAACTGAAAAGTAAGGCTACATTGTTTAGAGATGAACTAAGACACCTCATACGTATGGAGTTTCTTTTTAACATAAACAGATGCAACATTTTAATTCTTGGCATTTACTCTACAAGAAATGTCAAAGGAAAAATTGTTTGCATGCAAAGGCAATGAACCAAACATGTTTCATTGGAAACTAAAATCTGACAAGAAAATAACTAACCTCGGTTTTGCAATGACCACATCTTTTGGAGATACAATATAATACAATGGCTCATCACCAGCAGCCCACTGACCACCAGCATAGCTGCTACCTATATTCACATTAAGGTATTACTTTCAAAGTAGATTATCTCCTAGATTGAGACCAAAATCACATAAAGTCAGATACCTGAGAATGGAGCATGAGCAAGAGAATAGTCCTTTGCCTTGTAATGCTCAAAGCCATGAACTGGAAGGGCATCAGTTGCAAGTTCATCATTGTTCCATGTGACAATGCGTACTTCTGGTCTTTGTGCATTTCCCTGCTTATATATAGCATAAGTTAGCAGCGCAATAGGGTCATCAAAACACTTTCAGTATGTTTCAGCCTTTAAATTAACTTCACTTAAAGATAACAGCGTATATGACTGGTGATGTGTATGAGTGACACTGAATAAAACTGATTATGCCAAGCAAGTTACCACTTCAGACATGACAGAGAGTAGATATATCAAACAGCATTTCCTCATTTGTTAACCAGCAGGCCACATATATGCCTCAAAATAATACTAGAAGCTGATCTTCCAGAATAGAGCATGTGGAGTTAAATATAGACAGCAAAAATGAAGCAAAAGTCTTCACTGTCTCAGGACTGAACAAAAAACCACTTTGCAAGAGATCATCTCTCCTTGTTGTCCACTTTTGGGCCGATTCTTTCTAATTTAGTACACACATAAAGTGAACACTAAAATTCTTGAAATTAACAATGACCATCTACAAGAACAACCATCTCCATATGAAACATCAACAACAATTTATGTGATTACATTTTCCCTCGAGGAATTAAGGACGGGCTGAGTAGATATTGCAGCCAAAGTAAAAAGAAGAAAGTGATTTGCTGCTCGAAAGACACTTGACTCGAAAAGCTGGTCCACAGGGAACTATACTTTACAATGCTCATGCAACATGGAAGAGCAATACCTGTCTTAATAAAATGCTGCTGCTAAATTCCTTCTCTCCATCTTCTTCTCCAGGAATATAAGCTAGCACGACCAACGAGTCACCAAATGGAGCAATTCCTGAAACATAATAGCTGGTCTGAAAAGAAGCCACAATATCCACCTGGTTCATACTGGACATCGGGACATGCCTGTATGTCCCATTGGTGCCTTTATACTGGCTTGCTCTTATTGAAGCAATTTTCACAGATGTCCCCCAGCCAATAACCAAGAGAGTGTCATCCTGGATAAGAGTAAAGAAATGAATGAGTTCCAAGACAATGCATGCTTAATTTGTGTTGAATAGTAAAAGTGGAAGTTAATGAATAGAGTGGCGGAGCTGTTCAGACCATAGAAAGGTGAATTTTTAACTAACCTGCCAAACTAAGTGAGGCCGCAACAGCTCCGGGCGTGGGCTTCCCCGTGGTCTTTCAATAAATGTAATACGTTGATCATTGGTAGCATCATATACTTTCACACCAGTATCATTAGCCCAAGCAATAAGACTTGATCTCCACTTCACAGCATGTATTGGACCTTCACCAGAGTGTAAAACCTAAAAAGGCAAGCAAATATTTGACTTCAGGCTCAACATCTTACTATTGCAGCTATTGCAAACGATAAAGGATGATGTACTAATGCCAACCTGGTCCCGATAGCCAAGCCATTTCTTTGCATTTAAATACAGATGACCTGCTAACCCACCAGCTACAAATCTTCTGGATGCTTTTCTTGAATACTCAGGGTCCAAAGCAACAGCCTTCATTGGACGATGATACTCGAACCTCATTTTCTCATCAGTGAAAAGGCTATTTATTACAACAGTCCCATCATCTGAACAGCTTCCTATATACTCACCTTCTATATCGAAACTAAGATCATTTACTGCAGCAGTATGAGCATGAAATTCCTTAACCTGGAAAGGGAACCTTCTATCATTAGATTTTGGCCAAGTCCTATGAACTAAATACAGGCATCTTTCAGTCCTAACTCCTAATCAAGCCTAAAGAGGCGTTAATATTGATTAGTTGATCGCAATAATCTAGTTGCACTTAAAGCCTAATATTCAGCCCCCTAATGCTTACAGCTTCGCCGATGGCAACTCGACATTCTAAAACAGTCACACCTTAACTAAAATAGTCCACTGGAACTACTTACATTCACAGGACAAAGTTTTTAGCCGTTCATGCGAAAAAGAAGCATTCATCAGAAATTCCCAAAAAATAAAAAAGAAAAGAAAATTCGAAACACACACACATCGTAAACTTGAGTAAAAGAATGTTCCATATACATTACACTAATTAGAGAGGAAAAACCGAACTTTAAATTTAAAAACAAACACAGGAAAAGCGTTCTCAAATATTTGCTCAAAATAAGTGATGTTGGCACAACTTCCCAGAATCTTTGTGCACTCAACTTTCAACGACATAAACAACAATTCTCAACTTTAGTCGCTAAGTAAAAACAAAGAAAAAAGACCAAGAACGAAAACTTGGAAGAATTGCTTGTGCCTTGTATTATAAAGTTACGATATTCAGATTCTAATGGAACAATCTCTAGAACACAAACTCGACGATAAATTGAACAATCAATCACACTCTAACATCACCAAAAGAGAATCTGCAGATACAAAAAGCTAAAAATTGAAACTGCGATCAAAGTTCAGATCCAACGAAGCTCCAAATTCACTAGTCACTCGCAAAATAACAATAATCGAAACAACAAATGGTACGTAACCTGGTTGCCGAGGAAATCAAGGATGTGAACGGAGCCGTCCAGAGTCCCGAGCGCGATCATTCGCTCCGCGACGGCAATACAAGAAGCGGCGTCGTTTGATAGCAGGGTGGGTATGCTTCCTCCCATTCTCTGGTACTTCAGTCTCGGCTCCTCTTCCTCTTCCTCCTCCTCTTCCTCCTCCTCCTCTTCATCCTCGTCTTCCTCTCGCTCATCGTCGCCGTCGACGCCGTTCTCCGACGGAATCGGAGCCATTTGAAGGATGACAGAGCTTTGGTTCCTCGTCGAAAAGAAGGTAGAAACAAAAAAGGAAAAATGAAATGATTGTGGCTTGTTCCGCTGAAAATTGTGATAGTGAGTTTAAATGGTTGTTTTGTTTATTAATGTGCAAACCAACAAATGGCAAGTGGTGATTGCCACCTGTCTGTCTGTATCTTTCTTTTTCTTTTCTCCTTCTTTTATCTCCGCCAGTTTCCGCCTATTAATTTAATTCCCATTTTCCAGATGATACGCACCGTATTAGTTGGATATCATAACATAGGATAGGATAAGATAGCCTGATGATTTTGATTTTTAAGTAGTTAGTTGATTCACTAATTGCTTTGCGTTATCTGAAATTGGAAATATGGACAAAATGAAGTTTAATGTAAATAAAAATAGAAACTAAATTGTATTTCAGTTGTCATTTTCAAGCTTCCAACTATATTATATTATATGCCGTACCTTGACTTGAACAAATGAAACGCAGGGCAATCACCCTGGCCTACTTCCTACATGCCACATGGTCGCATTGCAGAACTAGGACGTGACGTGACGTGGACCTTCGAAGACAATAGTAAACCTAAAGTTAAGCAGGCAATTACTTTTTTTTTTTATCACACACGGGAGTAACAATACTAAATTAACGATTTCGGAAACATAACGCCCTATGCATCACGTCGGAGGATCTCCTGAAGATCAATAACGGGCTTGTGCAGTACAAATAGACTCGGACTAAGCACTTCAGCGAGGCGAGCGAGACTGTCTGTGCACTAGTTACCTTCTCGGAATACATGCTACAGCTGAACGGACCACTCTCGCTGCAACAACTGATGTATATCTGTCACCAAAACAGAAACCTCAGTCAGTACCTCAATGGGAGCACAGAGCAATTACTTAAAGCAGGATCAAACTCACATAGTTTTTCAATTTTTATTACTTTTAATGCTAATTATTTTCAATTTATTTTATTTTTGTAGGCATTGTTTCTTCAGATATTTGTATATAACATTTTATTCTATTTAGTTCATTACATTTTAACTAATATACTATATATGCCTACTCCTTGTAACTCTACTCTGCCTACAATTATGTACACAGAAAACAAATCAGAGTTATAACACACAAACCCACAAAGAACAAGAAACTGAGGTGGAGAAATTCAAAATTTGATCATGTGTTATTGTTACCCTTCTTGCATCTAGTTGCTTGTTTCATGGGATGGTTGTGTTTTTCTATACAAACATTGTCAAAAGGTCAACTACAGACTTTGGTCCATTCACACGTAAACATTAGATTGGAGAAAAAAACGTTGTTGATGAACAGTGAAAAAACAAATATTTAATAAAATAAATCTATTCGATATATCCTCACTCTTTCCACGTCAGAAAAAAAAGTGTTAAGTTAAAGTTGAAGCCAATAAAATTATTTATTTAACAATAGTTTGTCAATTGTGATTTGTGAGGGCAAACTAAAAACATTATATTCTAACTCATAAGAAGTTCAGAGTTAAAACTGCAAAATCTGGAATATGCTACTGAAAATTGATGCAAGTGAAATAAAATTACTTCTTTCAATGAATATAGTTGCACGTAATCTTATAGAAACGAAGATGATTTAACAAGATAACTCTATAGCTAGCTCCTTTTACGACATACAAGAAGGAAATCTTATAAAGATTACATAATTTTTGAACTCAACGTAAATGCTAACATTTTATAAGCCTAAAAAGAAAGAGCTCAAATAAATTGACGATATATAAATATGTAAATTTTAAAAAATATTTTTATTATTAAAATTTAATATTCAATTATCTCAAAACACAATTTTACATACTTAACAAAATATTAAATGATCATAATAAGAGCTAACAATATCAACAATAAAATCATTAAAAATAATAGCAAGAATAATAAAATAGTAGTAGTAATAACAAACAATAATATCATATTGCAAAACACCAAGACAATTGCATTAACAAATACATAGATGATCATGAAAATAATTTCTTTGCACATTTATATATGTAAAATCGATAATGTTAGAAGACCCAAAAACAATTAAATACTGAATCTGGGCTTCATACACTACAACAGGCCCTATTTTAAACCTTTGTCTTTTTCCTCTTATCTGGCACTGTACATAGAGCACAAATCGGTAGTATTGTATAGCTAGCATTCTGTTAGTTTTTTTTCCTTGATTCTAGGACAGCCAGCCAATAGAAATAGAGATATAGTTGTATAAATGTTGTTCGAATGTTCAATATAAGCATGAAAAAAAAAACTCTTTCTTCTCCCACTGCTTATCTACCTATTTTTCCTTCATAATATCAGAACCTACTTTTTGATTCCTTTACCCTAACCTAATATGTCAAATATAGGAGACAACAGTGGCTCCAATGCCACAAACATACAAACTACACACGAATATGAACCCTACTCTGTCACTAACACTGAAAACCCAGGAGCTGTACTTGTCACTACCCCTTTCAATGGCAACAACTACATTACTTGGAGCAAATTCATGACTATAGCCTTATGTGCCAAGGATAAACTTTTCTTCATCGATGGGTCCTGCACCATGCCCACAAAAGATATGATTTTGTCAATAAAATGGAATAGAGCAGATAGCATAGTAAAGTCATAGATTCTCAATGCCATGGTTAAAAAACTAAGTGATGCCTTCCTATCCTTTCCTACAGTTAGAGAACTTTAGGTGGAACTACAAGAAGGTTTGGAGAAGCTAATGGGTCACTACTGTATCAAATAGAGAGGGAAATAAGTTCCCTAAACCAAGGTACCCTAACAGTATCTGCTTATTATACTAAACTGAAGAAATTATGGGATGACTTGTCTAGCTTAAGTCCTACTCCTATGCGCACTTGTGATGCATCAAAAATCATCACTACCAAAGAAAACACTCACCGACTTGTGCAATTTTTAATGGAACTCAATGATGAGTTTGAGCATGTGGTGAATCAATTCACGCTAATGGAGTCACTACCTATTGCAAGCAAGGCTTTTTCTATGCTGCAGACCGTTGAAAGATAAAGGGTAGTCAACTCTACTATGGACATCACCCCTAACATGGCAATGTTAGCCAAACAATCAAGTAGTTAGAAGAAAGGAGGAAAAAATTAATACCAATGCCGGCAAAGGACCATATCCCAAAAAGGATGACAAATACTATGAAAAATGCAAAAAAAATGGGCATACCTTGGAAACTTGCTTCAAAATCCATGGAGTCACTGACTGGTATAAGGAGCTTGCTGCACAGAGAGAAAAAGGAAGGGCAAACTTGGCACAGACAGTTGACAGCCCTGCAGAAACCACACAAGAACACAATGAGGAAAAGTCATAGAATGGAGGGATCTCTTCTGATCTTGCAATCTTCATTCAACAGGAGATAAGTAAAGCAATCAAGGGCAAAACTACTGGGGAGGTAAAATATTCAAGGTACCAAAATTATGCAGGTAATGCTACACACTTTGTGAACATGGCTTCTAATTATCTTAACTCTTGGATTATTAATTCTGATGCCTCTATACACATGACAGCATATGTAAGTCTTTGCACTAAGTATGTAGCTAATAATAATACTTATGATCATGTGACTCTACTCGATGGAACAAAGCAAGTTGTTGCCCACATTGGCCACATACAGACAGGGGACAAAATCACCCTCAAAGAAATCTTACATATGCCTAATTTCTTCAAGAACTTGTTATCAGTTAATAAGCTTACTACACATAATGAGATTGCTGCCATTTTTCTATCTAAGTTGTTTTTACAGGACCTTCGGACTAATGATGTTATGGCTATCATCAAGGCAGTGAATGGACTATATGAGTTGAACTCAGAAACCTTCCTACCACCCAATACCCTAAAAGGTCCTTCTTTAGAATTTTACAAAGCTAAAAATGTTGCTATTAATGTTTCAGTAGTTTTTGACTTATGGCATTCTAGACTTAGGCATGTATCAAAGGAAAAGTTACAGCACATCAATGAAATAAAATTTTGTGTTCCTTACAAACATGAATGTCAAGTATGTCATTTGGCCAAACAGCACAGAAAACCCTTCCCCAAGCATGAGATACATACAAACAAACCTTTTGAAATCATCCATATGGACTTATGGGGACCTTATAGTGCTCCTACAATAGGTGGCTCACACTACTTCCTTACTATTGTAGATGATTTCTTTAGAGCGACATGGACTTTTATACTAAAACACAAACACCAAGCCCAACAAACCATCTTACAGTTCCTTAAAAATTCTAAGAGACAATTTAACACCAAAATATTAAAGATACAGACTAATAATGGGAGGAAGTTTATTAACCAAGAATGCATCAATATTTTCAAGGAAATGGGAATCCAACACCAAAAGAGCAGTCCATACACACCACAACAGAATAGGGTAATGGAAATTAAGCACAAACACCTTCTTCATATCACTAGAGCCCTACTTTTCAAAGCTAAACTACTTAAAGGATATTAGGGAGAAGCACTGCTTACAGCAACATTCCTGATAAACCGAATCCCAACCAAAGTCCTGAGGTGGGTGAGTCCTTTTGAAAAACTGCACAAAAGAAAGCCCAATTATGAGCATATGAGAATTTTTGGTTGCCTGTGCTTTGCCTTAGATAAAACACCAAACATAACAAAATTGAATCCTAGGTCAAAAAAGTTCATTTTTCTTGGATACATGCCAGATTACAAGGCCTATAAAGTCATGGAGTTAGACACTAAAGCAGTATTTGTGTCAAGAGATGTGATGTTTTATGAGACCAATTTCCCTTATGCAGACCAAAATCTAAACACTACAAAAGAACCCGACATCTTGTTCTCAAGCACCCTAACCAATGAAAAATTAGATTATCTTACACAAACATAGATTATCCTACACAAACACCTGTCATCACTACTACCCCACCAACAGAACAAATTTCCAAGCCACCTGATTATTCCCTACTTGACAACTCATCAAACTAAAATACAATACCAATTGCCCCCACACAAAGAAAAAATAGCAGAACTCACATACCCCCCAAATACCTGCAAGATTATGTCCTTCAATCCATAGCAAAACAATCCATTCACTCCCTTGATGATTGCAATGTAGCATTACAAGTCTGTTGTCCTACAGGAACACATGAAGATGGGTTAAAGATGCTGAACATCAAACACAGCTACAATTACAACAACTTTATAGGTAATGTCTCTATAACTTTTGAGCCATTATCTTATGAAACTACTAGCAAAGTTGAAAGGTGGGTAAGTTCTATGAATGAGCAATTGTCTGCATTAGAAAAGAATGAGACTTGGAAACTCACAATACTACCTAAAGGGAAGAAGGTCATAGCCTCAAAATGGGTATATAAAGTAAAGAGCAATTCGGATGGGACAATGGAGAAATTAAAATCCAGACTTGTAGCCAAGGGATTTTGTCAAAGAGAGGGGGCTGACTATTTGAAGGTTTTTTCTCCAATGGCAAAGGTGGTAACAATAAGGATATTCTTGGCTATAGCTGCCTCTAAACAATGCCCAATACATCAATGTGACATCAATGATGCTTTTCTTCATAGTTATCTAGAAGAGGAGCTATATCTATGAAGAAAAGCTATATATGCTAATGTATGCTAATTAAATCAATCTATGGCCTAAAACAGGCTGGGAGACAGTGGAACAAAGAATTGTCCTCAAAACTATCCTCAATGAAGTTCATTAAATCAGAAGCAAATCATTGTTTATACACTAGGGGCACAAGGAATGACTTTAAGGCAGTAATCATATATGTGGATGACATTTTGATAACAGGTGCAAATGAAGAACAAATTATTTCAGTTAAGAAAACATTGAATGTAGAATTCACTATCAAGGATTTTGGATATACAAGGTTCTTCTTGGGAATTGAAATAGCAAGAGCAGAAGATGGAATGATACTTACCCAAGGGAAATACATCCGAGACATCCTGCAAAAGACTAGGCTGTTGGATTGTTCACCTTATGCAACACCCATAGTTCCTGGAACAAAGTTAAGTATCAAAACAGGTGAGTTATTTGAAAAACCAGAAGAGTATAGAAGACTAGTGGGGAGATTACAGTACTTAGGGTTTACAAGACCCGACATCACATACGTTACTCAACAACTTAGTCAATTCATGACTAACCCTAGACTACCGCACTGGGAAGCAGCCAAAAGAGTGCTGAAATATCTCAAGGGAACCCATAACTTAGGGATTTTTTACGTAACAGAAGAAAACCCTAACCTTGTAGCCTTCTCCGACTTGGATTGGGGGAGTTGTATCTTCTCCAGATGCTCCTTAATAGGGTTCTGTGTATTCCTCGAAAAATCGTCGATCTCCTGAAAAACGAAGAAACAATCAACGATGAGTCGTTCGTCAGCTGAATCGGAGTATAGAAGCCTAGCCTTGACTACTTGCGAACTAAAATGGATAACCCAAATATTACACACTTTTTAGCTTCAAATTAAGAAACCCATACCTTTGTACGATCTACATCTCCAGACATCCAATCTTCCACGAGAGGACAAAGCACCTCTAAATCGACCTTTATCTGGTTCGCGACTGCGTCAACTTAGGGTTCCTTGAGTTGAGACACGTGAACTCAACTAAGCAACTCGCAGATCTCTTTACAAAAGCTTTGACCGCACGGATATTTTTGGGTTTAGTTTGCAAGATCGGCGTTGTTGGTTTTCAACCATAACTTTGTCTTGACCGGGGCGTGTTAGAAGACCCAAAATAAATAAATACTGAATCTGAGCTTCACATACTACAACAGGTCCTATTTTAAACTTTTGTCTTTTTCCTCTTATCTGGCACTGTACATAGAGCACAAATCGGTAGTGTTGTAGTACATATAGCATTATGTGAGTTTTTTTTCCTTGATTCTAGGACAGCCAACAAATAGAAATAGAGATATAGTTATATAAATGTTGTTCGAATGTTCAATACAAGCATGAAAGAAATCTCTTTCTTCATCCACTGCCTATCTACCTATTTTTCCTTAATTAATAATAATATTATCAAGATCAATATATTGTTGTTAATTTTAATAAAATATTATACTAACAAACATGCCGTTGATATTAATAAATATAAAATAAAAATTATTAACAATATATTTTATTATTATATTAATAAATATATCATTGTTATTAAAGATGTTAGCATATATCTTTATCAAATTGATCTCAAAATATAAATATACACATTGGAAACAAATGCAAATATACACATTGGAAACAAATGCAGATAAAAATATAAAAAGAGAAATATAAAAAGAACTTTTTTCCCTTAACAAGATCACAATCGTTAGACCGTCTAATTGATACTTGAGACCGAACCCCTCTTTAGCTCTATTTAATAAAACTTGAAATTTAAAATAAAAAATTCAATCGTAAATTTTATCTTTTCAATTTTTACAGGGTAAAGTAATAAGAAACTTTTTAATATATATAAACATCTTAAAGTAGATTTATTGGCATTTCAATTTTTACCCCATTTCAAAAATATATTTATTAATTTTTTTAAAATTTACCTGTTTAATAAATAAATTTACTAATTTTTAAATTTTCAAAATTTTCAATAAACGAGAGCGTGAGCTTTAACTCATTTCTTCACTATATAATATTTAAAAATTTTCAATCGGGAAAATCATGTGAAGACATATCGATATAAGGGACGAGACACACAATTCTAATGTAACACTTAACTTAGAAATTTATGGGTAATATTTCAGCTTTATCGTATTTCTTCACTATGTAATATTTTAAAAAGATTCAATCGTGAAAAACATGTTAATCAATATATGTGACACACAATTCTAATATTATTATTATTATTTTATCTTTTATCTTTTATTTTATTTTATTTCATCTTTTATTTTTATTCTTTACTTTGTTCCTTTTTGTTTTTTATTTATAAGTATTTGTTATAGTTATAATTTATTATTATTATATTTTACGTATATTATATTTTTATTATTTTAATATGTATCTTTTATTGTTCCCTATAAACATTTCTAAGAATACTTTTTTCGTTTTATCTTTTTCCTTTTCTTTTTTATAGATTTATCAAAAATTGTTCTTCTTAGATTTCGTTTCTCATCAATACTTCAACTGAAATGTTGTCGTTATTGTCGCTATTGTATCATTCTAATATAGCATTAACTTAGAAAATTTAAGAGTATTTTGGTTCTATTTTATTTTTAATATAATTTTTATTTTGAAATTGAAATTAAAATTATTTTATTGAATTTTTAATCTCTATTTTATAATTATTTTCAAATTTAAATTCATAATTATTTTGGAAAATAGAATTTTTAAAATTTCATCTATAATATAGTTTATGCCTTAAACAACTTAAATTTAAAAAATAGTTATTTATGAAATAAAGGATTTTAGAATATCACAAACGTAATTCTAAATAATAATATGTTTTAATTATTAAAATATATTCATAAATAAAATATACTTAGTCATTTAATTAATTTATAAATTAATTTACATTTATTATTAATTATTAAAAATAATAAAGATATAATTACTTTAATATTATCAATTAAACATATTTTTGCTTTTATTTTTAAACTATAAATATCACATTACAACAAAAATAAATAAATAAAAGTAAAATGTCCTTAAATATTTTGAGAACTGTAAAAATAATTTAAAATTAAAAACTTTAGAATCTGATAGTTTTTAAACTTCACAAGTTGCGAATGCTAATAATTCAAAATAATTACTAAAAGAAATTAGAACTTGCTTGTTTCTCGTTCTTCCTTTTGTTTCTTGTTGTAGTTTTTAAAAAGAAATAAACAAACAATTAAAACATGTTTTTTGGTCTATTATTACAATTTCTTGTTTTTGAAAATAAAAATCACAATTGTTTTACAAAAATACAAATTTATCCTAAGAGTCTGTTTGGTTCAGCTTTTGAAGAGTAAATAAGCACTTTTTTTCATCACAAAAGCTGTTTTTAAAAAAACTGAGTGTTTTGCTGTAAAATTCAAAAACACTTTTGTCATAGAAATGGCTTTTTTGAAGCTGAAATACAGCTTTTTGAGAAGCTCAAATTTGGAACTTTTCAAAAAAATACTTTTTCAGACAGATTTTTCAGATTAATTAATGAACCTATTTTTAGTTTCTTTTATCTTTATGTTTTACACATAATTCCCACAATACCTACAAACACATTTTCACATTTATTTTGATATTTATATAATATTATTAGACTTTTTATATGTTTTAATATTTATGTTTGATATTAGTTTTACTTATATTATAATCCATAAAAAAGATTTTATTAGATATATTTTTATTTATATTTTATATGGTTTAAAATTATATAATAATTAATATATTGTACTTTGCATATTGTTTAACATATTTTAAATAATATTTATATGTATAAATAATATTTATTACAAAATAAAATATAATTAAAATTAAAAGTACTTTTTATTTTTATATTGTCAAACAGTCTATTGTATGAAGTTCTTTCAAAAAAGTTTTTTTTTAAATAACAGCCAAACAGTCAACTGATTTCTTAAAAAAGCTCTTTTTAGAAAAGCTATACTAATAAAAGCTCTATTACTAAAAGCTCTACTGAAATAAGTCAATCCAAATAGGCATTTAATCTCAAAACGACGCCATTTTAAAGTAAAAAATACGGCTTAAATAGATTAAGCATTGCAGACGTGAACCCTCTTCAAGACCCAAAGAAAAATGGGAATACTACATTGAATAGTGTGAGCGTCCGACACGGAGGAGCAGTACCAAATCAAACGGTTAGGTTTATTATGGGATTCAGGGCCTGGCGTGGGTTTTGACTGAGAAGATGACAGTACTATACCACACTAACACTGTATGCAATGAGTGGACAGTACGTAATGTACTTTTCTTTTTTTAAACGAGGTTGGATGTGTGTTTGTTAAATCTTCGGATTCAAACAATAATTTGTAAATTATGCCAATCAAGGGTGGATCTAAAAAAAAATTTTTAGTGGGGGCAAAAATTTATTTATTTATAACGGAAGCAAAATTTTAATATGAATAAAATTTTATTTTTTTATGGGAGCAAAATTTAAAATAATAATTTTTTATAAAAGATTTGTTGGAGGCAGTGAAGGCAAATGCTCCCACTTATCCCCATTGTAGATCCGCCCCTGATGCCAATGGAGTACTTTATATTTGGCAAGTTTTATACGACAAACTTGATCGAAATAGTGTAAATAGAAAGATTTGAACATAAAACTTTTTAATCCCATGTTCTCATTCTACCAATTTAATCACCTCTAAGAGTTGTAAATACATACATACATATATATATATATACATACATAAATACATACATACATATATATATATATACATACATATATATATATATACATATATATATATATATGATCCCAGTCTACCAATTCGATCATCTCTAGAAGTCTAAATACACGTAAACATAATAACTGTTATGAAATTTTAAATATATTAATATTTAATTTTAAAAACGTTAGAATTTAAGATACTTTTAATTATTATAAACGATCAGATGTAAAATGCATTTTTTCCATTTAATGTTTGCTTCAGAAATGGAGACTCCGACAGCTCTCGCCTCCCCACCTAATTTCATTGGCTCTTCGTACCCCATTAATAGCACTCTCCCTGGTTCAAAGGTTTCGCCTGCCTCCTGTCATCCCTCCCATCATTTTGCAGTCTGGTATAAATTAATGAGACGAAACCTCATACAAATATTTTATTTTTATTTAAATAGTAGTTTTTTAAAATCTCGACTTATTATTTTAATAAAAATCATTGTATAAACTTGATTATAAATAACAGTTTTTAGTAGTTTAATATTTATAATCAAGTTTAAATAAATAATAAATTTATTATTATTGTTATATAAATACAATCCGAATATATCTTATATATTTTCTCACATAATGGTAAATAAAAAGAAAAAAATAAAAAGTTGAATTATTCATATGTAGTGATTTGATAAAAAATTAGTAAATTTTAAATTTTTAGAATATATCATCTTTATTAAATTAAAAATATGTTATTTGTCGGTCACTCTCTCTCTCTCTCTCTCGTTTAAGCCCACACGTCCTGGTTTGTGATTCAACCAACATATAGCGCCATGGACGATGCAGTCAAACCACGTCGGCCTCTGAATTGACTTCTTTTCTTCTTTGGCTTCTCCGCATGTGGCAGTGCCGCTACTTTTTCTTGTAACCTACTGCCCTAATTGCCGGATCATGCATGCCTTCTCTTCGCATACATTGACAAAACGGCCGCTGGCTACTAAGAAAGAAGCTTTCATGTCGTTTTCAAAGGAAACCTACCCAGTTACCAAGATCGTGTCTTTTAGCTTCCTCGTTTACGGCCAAAACCCCTCGGTTTTACGAAAGTTTGATGTATCTTTCAATAACTTTTTGTTACACTCAATATTGCCCTTTTTCTTTTTTATATAAAGGAAAAAAGAATACATCAATAGCTAAATGAGTCGGAAAAAACAATATATTTTCTAAAAGATGACGATGACACCTTAAAATTAGAACATCAAAATAAGTGACTCCAATGACGTCCTGACCTGCCAGAGCAGCGAGCCAGTCCGTACATCTGCTGTCCTCTTAATATACATGACGATGAACAACATACCCTCAATATTGTCCTTTCTTAAAGAAGAAACTGCAGAGGCTGAGTATCGGTATAGGTCATATTAATTTGTTAGTCTGTAATTGGTTACCTCTACAAAGGTCAATGACACCAAAGTCCTTTTCTCCCAAGAAAACAGAGGAGGATTAGAGACAAAACTAGAAATAGAAGTACATTGATGATTACAGGTACTTTTTCTGCCTAGGCAACTTAAAGATTTAAGCTTCAAATGTTAACAAAAGTCAAAGAGGGTAAGCAACGGTGCAAGCTGAAATCTAAATCTAAACTAAAATAAATTTTACTTATTAAAGGTTTAATCTTCAAATATTAAGAAAGTCAACCAGAGTTAGTAATAAGTGTTCGATTTTGACATTTAATTAAATATTTATAAGAATATTTATTAATTTAAATCAAATTTAATAAGATGATAATAGATTTAAGAGTGTAGTTGATTATTATAATAGTAAAATTTAATTAATCCATATCTCATATTTATTATATTTGTATTTTATTGTTATTTTTAACCGAAATTTATGAGAAAAAAATTATTTTGAAAATTAAAAACTCAAAAAATTAAAAATTTAAGGATTAAGATTTTTTTGTTACCTATAAGGTGTCCTAAGAGGGTCCCAATTATGGGAAGACACCTTTAAGCTATCCATATCCATACTAATCTTTACTGGAGCCAGGTAGGTCTCTTGCGGAAGGCAAAACTCTGACCTTAAATTTTAAACGGCTGCATACATGAGGAGGGTTCGAATCCGCAATCTCACTTAAACCAAGAAAACTCCTTATTAACTCACCTGACGCTCTGGGGTGATATATTAAATTAATTTAAATAGTATTAATTATAATATTTATTTAAAAACTAAAATAATGAATTAATTTTAAAATAAAAATATTAGGTGATTGGAAACTTTAAGCCGATAGAAACTGAAAAGGAACTAGGAATGGATAGTTGGCTTTTATTTCAAGGTAAGGTGTACTTGAATTGAAAGCAAAACGACCACGAGTGAGAGAAATGACAGAAAAGATTGGGTAATATTCCGTGGGCCGTGGCAGTGCACGTGCACATGAGTTGTACGCTTTCAAGCTATTGGACAAAATCCAGCGGTGCCTTACGTTCTATTATACTAAATTCTTTGATAAGTAGTTGACCGCTCTGGCTTCATCTTGAGGTGATGCAATCGACGGTCCTGATCTCTCATGCATGCCACTTTCCCTCGCCCAAATAATGCAACTTTCCAGCTCATCCTCCCATTACGGTGTATGCTTGCCTCACTTTAATCTTGGACTCAAGTGTTCTCCTCTCCTGGGTACATCCTTTACGGGAAAATTCTTAATTAATTATTTTTAAAATTAATAAATATAATTATTTATAAATTGTGTATTTTAAATAATTAAAAAATTAAAAAATTTTCAAAAAATCAATATACATCATTAAATCTATTATCATATAATTATCATTTTAAAACAAACTGTCTCTTTTCCTTATCACTTACAAATTCCACTAAAACCAATGGCCTTAAAGCTAGTGTGAGTAATTGAACATTAGAATTTCCATTTGAGAAACATTAGTTTTCAAATAATGCAAGTGAACGTGGGCTGCTATTGAAGAAAGGGTCCCATATTATACTGATTAATGACATTAATGAGACAAAGAAAGTGGCGATGTTTGAACAAAAGTAAAGATTACCTTAGCCAAGACTTTGAAGAACAACATAAGATTAACCTTTTTGATGTTGACTCTCTATGTACGTAGGTTGTAGGTGAATTGATAAGGGGCTCTCCTAGCTTAAGTAAGGTTGCAAGTTCGAACTTTTCTTATGTATGCAGCCGTTTAAAACTTAAGGCTAGAGTTTTGCCTTTCGCAAGGAACCTACTCAACTCGAACAGAGATTAGTCAGAGTGTAGATGACTTAAAGGTGTCTTCCTATAGTTATGATCCATCTAGGACACTTCATGGGTAACCAAAAAGAAAAAAAGAAAGGCTTATTATAGTTGAAGACCTATATATGTATAAATAACAATATAATGAAAGCTCACCATAAAATTTTAAGAAGTTTAAAAATACGCAACCTTACGGTAATTAATAAATGAGTTGTTTTCATGATTTATAATTGGTAACAATAATAATTTTTAAAATTATAACTAAAATAATATCTCAAAGTTTTAATTCTAAATTTGCATGTCACTTATTAGTTTACCACTTATGTCTTTTTTTTTAACAAGTTTAAAATACCTATTACGTATGTTTGTGAATTTTATAAATTATATTTAGTTGTTTTACTTTTAGTTTCAATACATGAAAGGATGTAGTTGCACTAATAAAAGGGAGATCAACACAACTCTCCACTCATGACATAGATTTTGATTTATATGTATTATGGTGGTGGAAGATTTAAAGCTATTTTTCAGGCCTGAGTTATGGAATATTCTATTCCATACATATCCACACTTTATGAGTCGTGTTATTTAACTTATTGTAACATTTTGTGATCATAAAGTAGTACAAAGATGAAAAAATGAAAATCTGATAACTATGATCTCGTTTTGTAGAAAATTAATTAGTTATTTTAACTAATCGATTGTCTTTAACTATTTGTCTTTTCAAATAACTACAAAAGCTGTTTAAAGAGTAGCATATCTAATAGTTGATTTAAGATAAATAGTCAAAAATGAAAACGTTCTTATATAGGAGCATTTTCATCAATTGATAAAAATTTTAACTATCAAAAGTCAATTGTACCATTTAATTAAAGTTCTTAAATACATACGTTTTAGAAACGATGTTTGTTTTTATAATTGTTTAATATAATTATAGGCTAGAAATAAAATGTTATCTTTTAACGAAATAAAAATAGAAAGAGTTACATAAATATTTCATAGATAATGAAACAGAACAGGTGAACATGACTTCTCTAAGATCTAAATTTTTATAAGAATGTTCAACAAAATACTAAGATATATAATATTTATACCTTTATTTTTTTAAAAGCTATGTCCTCATAAGTTATTTTACATATAACCAACTAATACAAAACAGTTAATTTTATCAAACATCTCTAACAAATAGCTAATGTAATCTGCTGATCAAATCAGTTTATATGTATATATATATATATGTATATATATATACACTATGCTTTGTTAACAAGAAAAGAATTATAATTTGAAAAATCTATTAATATATAAACGTATTTTTTATTAATAAAGAGATTATTTTTGTAATGTTATATTCAATATTATATATAATATTACGTGTCATCTATGTTTATTTTAGTCTACGGTTCGAGATTTTAATAGAAGTTGACGATAGGAAGGATGAGTATTATAAAATTAAAATTATAAAAAGGCACTGATAATTTTA
>JAOTIZ010000008.1:7570837-7590781 GCA_027123425.1 Erythroxylum panamense | reverse complement strand
TACATGAATTTATTTGTTCAAAATACTGTAAATACATACATTTTTTAATATCTATAATGAAATAGCATACAAACTATGAGACACATTCAAACAAATGAACACTAAAATTTAAATAATAACAGACATAACACATAAGCCACCGCCCAGGCTCGCTGGGAGCCACCACCCAGGCTCACTGGTATACGTACCTTAAATAACTTGAATCTTGATGGTGAAATTAGCTTCTCATTGTTCTCAAGTCTTAATCATCAATCAATATCCTAATTCCTACATACCAATAAGGCAATAACCCAATCAGTAATCACAAAAAAAAATTAATTTTAGGAATCAATCAATTCTGGTTTAGGCTTCTTTTGAGCTGGATAATGATGCCTCTAAGATTCATCTATTTAAATTTACTCAAGGTGAAGCTATCAGAAATTTTACCATGAGATACACTGGATAATGATGCTTCACTCTTCTTCGATTGCGATGAAACCCAGCTGCTGACGCCCTCCACTATCGTCACTATTCTCCCTTTTCATATGATAAAATAATCTCCTCTTTAAGTTGCCGCCGTCACTATTGTTTTTGTCTCTTGTTAATTCTCTCCAAAGTTGTCGTCACTCTTGTTTTTGTCTCTTGTTAATTCTCTCCAAAGTTGCCGTCACTCCCCCCTCCTTTTTGCTCCCTAGGTTTTTGTTCCCTTAAATGATGTGGGCCCCTCTCTTGTGACCATTAAAAACCTACTTCTTTTAAAGCCACCTTAAACCTCATGATCTCTATTTTATGCGGCCCACTAGTGCCACTATGGGCCCCTCATTTACTTGCCATTTAATTCCCTTCTGCTGTGCTTTTCAGTGTGGGTGCGTGGCTGTCTTGAATTTTGCTCCTCTTTAATTCATAAGTCGCTTGTATTTCGTGTCTAGACAATTACTTCTAAACCTGATTTAATTCTCTCATCCCACGTGCCTGCTTTAATTCATTTTGCTCCTGCGTTTGGCTCTCGTTTTTATTCTACTCTGCGTGACTTCCTCGTTTTTATTCCTTATATTTGTTAAAAAAATATTTAAAAGGGGGGGCCTAACATGGCTCCGTCCCTGGGTATATGAGTGTGGAGAGAAGATTGCTTTGGTTGTGAGGTTGGTGGGATCACATTGATTGATTTTATGCTTAATGCTAAGAAGTAAGGTATGGAGAAGTATGAGATTTTACCTGTTAATTTATACATAATTCATTTGAAGATGGTTCGAGCCCATTATAGAATAATAATGATGTGAGTAACTTGATAGATGCAATTGAAGTAAGAACACTAAAAACAATAAAGGTGTATATGGGTGGGGAAAAGCACCCAAGTTGTGTAAACATACTAAACCTGAAGTTGAAATTCTAATTAAGGTAACTGAGGATGATAATGAGGAGGCAGGTTTAGTTGAAGCCACAAATCCACTCATTCAGTCAACTACAAATCCACCTATTCTAAAATCAGTGAATCTACCCACAAATGCTCCCATAGATCCACTTACAAATACACCATCATAGCCAGTCATTCTAGTCATTGAAGTTGACCTTGAAGCATCAAATGATTCAAATTACTTATCATACAATGAAAGCTAATAAACAAATATCAATATTTTAAGATATTCAAGTGAAGATATTCTTGATGATATATATTAATACGCTATAAAAGAAGAGTTAACTGTCATAAATGAGTGATGTAGAAGTGTTGAAAATATTAACTTAGGTGATGATGAGATTTAATTAATGATGGTGATATTGGTAGTCTGTAAGGAAGTTCAAAGGAGGAGGAGAAGAAGAATCATAAATATTCTTGCCTTTTCTCTTATAGTTAATTATGGGAGAGTTATTTTGAAACGAGGAATGAATTTTTTTATTCTGTTGATACATTTAAAAAAGCTTTGAAGAATATGAGTATTCGGATGAGTTTTGACCATGTTTATATAATTGACGAAAAGCCAAGAGTTACCACAAAGTGTAAGAAAAAATATGGATAGTGAATGCATGCAAGCCTTACACAAAATAGGAATGCATTTCGTATCAAGACTTTCCAAGACTCTCATTCTTGTGAGAGATCATTTGACATTACAAAAATTGATTACCAGTGGATTGCCCATAAATATTTAACACACTTCAGAGATAGTCTTAGTTGACATACTTTAGGATTAAACGGAGTTTTTTTAAAGAGATCTTAGATATTAAAGCATATAAAGGTAAGATGCATGTATTATATTTATTTCTTGGAAATGAAAGAGCACAATATAAGAAGTTAAAATGCTACTTCTTAGCAATGATGGAATGCAATAGAAGTAGTTCACTGCACAGAGATCTCCTGACGGAGTGTTTGATTCATGCTACATATGCCTTAAACAAGTGAAATATAGGTTTGCCAATACTTGTAGACTAATAATATATATTGATGGTTGTCATTTGAAGACAAGCTATATGGATAATTATTGATAACCATTGGAAGAGATCCAAATGATAATATATTTTCGTTGGCTTGGGCTGTAGTAAGATTTGGATGCCTACTTAATGATATTAGCAATGATAGATCATGAGTGTTTATGAGTGATGGACAAACGGTAACATAGTGAAATTTTATAATGTAGTTTTCATATTTCATCTGGTTTTTTACTAAGCATGTCTTAACCATGTGATGCAAGATCTACAAGAATTGTTTGAGCATAAGTACGCACATTTGACCATCGTTATTGTTTTAGGTATCTGTGGACCAATTTATAAAGCAATTATAAATTGTCAACCATTTGCAAAGACCTAATGAAGAATATTGCTTTGGGTTGTACACAACAAAATTATGCATTAATTTTCAAAGCCTACAGTGAAAATTTTCATATGCACTATTTAATGTAGTCCAACTTATAACTAAGAAGAAGTCTTAAAAAAAGGGTAAATGTCTATTCTTATAAAGAAAACGAAAGGATAAACAAATATAAGATTCATAAACAAGTTTATTAGTTTTATTCATAATACATTATTTTGTTACAAGTAACATAAATTTAACAAAATTCTTAAAATTTAAAATAAAAATTATTCAACAGTTGAAACGTAAATGTTAATAATATATGAGAACATAAAAAGGTATCTTTATGAATAAATATTTATATATATTCACCTTGAATGCCAGCTTAAGAAAATTAGAAGTATAAATGTCTATAGTAGAAGTATGGTAATGTCCCAGGAAAAGAAGCAATTCATAGGCATATTTTAGTTTAGTCTTAGGATAAACTATAGTTTGAGAAGATGGAATTATGATATTGTAAAGTTACACATTATTCAAAATCTAACTCACTTTGATACAAAAGTTGATTCTTATTATAGGGATGACGATAGGTTAGATTAGGCTAAGTTTGTGTAGGCCCGAATTCGACTTGAGATTCTATTAAGTTCGAGATAGTAATTGTTGCGTTCGAGCTTGAACTCTGATTGGTTTTATTTTAGCTTTTAATTGGGGTGGTATTTTATTTCTCAAAACCTAAATTTAATACAAGTACATATATAATACCATAAAAGTAATATACTCAATAATAATTCGGCTATTCTGAACCAACACCAACAGCATTCTTCCAGCCAATGGGATCAGATTATTTTTGAAGAAAAGGAAAGAAATATAAAGTTCTTTGGACTTTAATGAATGCTGGAAGTCCAGGTCAACACAAGCCCATGAGTTTACCTCTCCAACACAGAAGTAGAACAATACTGCTTGAGGCTATCTACTGTCTGTCTTTCTCCGCTACAAATCTAGTTAGATCTCCATAATTCATGAAAGAAATTTCACTCTCTTTTTTCTTTTTATAATTATTTTCTCTATACATATTTTCGATTTCCAAATGGCGTGGGTTGGTGTGAGGAGGGTCGTGGATCTCAGCTGAAATGCAGCCCAACCCCTTCCCTTTTGGCAGCGTTTTGGCCAATCCGTTTCTTTTCAATGCTAATTTAACCACCGAAGACGGCGACGTCGGCGGAGGTGGATTTGAGAGCTCTAGACTGTTCTTCTTGTTGCCGTTTTTTCTGTTCCAAGGTGGTGATATGGATTTGTCCAAGGTCGGTGAGAAGATTCTCAGCTCCGTTCGCTCTGCCAGATCTCTCGGACTCTTGCCTTCTACTCCCTCTGATCGACCTGAGGTTAATTTACTCTTCACTACTTCAATGTCAATTCATTGATTGCCTTTTAAGCGTTGATCGTTCTCTTATTTGGTCATTATGCATTAGGTTATTTGTTTTTATTTTAATTTCTTCCGGACTTTGTTAGTGTTGTAGAAGTTTATACCTTAATAATTCTGATGAGTTTGTGAACTACATTAGTAGATGATATTTTAAATTGAGTTGTTGTTAATACGTTGAATTGGTAATCTGCCGTCTACATGATAATATATCATTTTCAGTTCCGGCAAGAATTCAATTTGATTGCTCCAGATGTTCACGATGAATGTTGATGGAGATCTCTATTGTAAACTTGGTGAAAAGTATATTATATTGTTATTGCAAACAGGTCCCGGCTCGAGCTGCTGCAGCAGCAGCTGTTGCACGAGCGCTTGCGGCGCTACCTCCTCATCAGCGTTTTAGTCTTCCTTCCAGTTCTGAAGAATTACGCTCGATATATGGAAGCAGACCACAGGGTGAAGTAGTGGAGGAGGTGGAAAAAGACTTCTATGAAGAGGTTAGTACATGCTTTCACTGAGATTCTGGTGTAGTCCTTAGTGACTTTTGTGGAGGAATCTCTTAAGTCAATCACGTTCCAATGGGTGGATGGAGTGGTGGTGAAGGTGCTTTGACCTTTTTGTTGTTTCCATAGCTAGGTATCATAAGATAGACTGCTGTATATCATAATTCTGTTTTTCTAATAAATCTTGAATTTTTTTAAAATTTATTTACTCATTATGCTTGAACACATGGTGTCCTACTGTGGAATTTAATACCCATGTCCAATACCGCATAAAACTTATATCCAAACCAACTTTTACGTGAAACTTTTTGGATATGGAAGAGCGCAATAGTCAGAACAAGAATGACTTGCATGAGAGTCCACAAAGCCTAATCTATTATTAAAAGTAGCTGGTCACATTTTGCTACATTTGGATCATCCAAAGAAAAATTTAGAAACACCAGAAAACATGTAGTCATTGTAAAAACTTATTTGTATGTGTCCACTCGAAAGAAATTTGCAATATCAAAGGTGGAGCTTATTGCTATTAGACCATTATTGGTAGGGTATTGGTTCATTCTAGAAGTGTCGTAGTGGAGGATCTAGAGGTTAATCATATAACTACATGTGCAGTATGCAATGCAAAAGGATTCAAAATTTTATTATTTTAACTAAAGTAGTGGTTAGTAGCTTTTTGTACACTTAAGATTGTTTCGCTGAGAGATGAACTGTTTGAAAGTTTCCAAATACGTGATAGATCAATGTGAGGAAAAAATCTTTGAGCAACCTTAACGTTTTTCCATTCACATGGGATTAAGGTGTATCTGCCAATCCATTCTCATTAAAGAATGTTGCAATGCAGTGCCAAAGTTCAGCTTTACTAATAGGCTAAATTGTTAGTTTATTTGGTTCATAAGTTTTAATGGAAACCCTTTTATTTTCTTTCTCTTTAAGTTCTTTTTTTTTTGTTTGTAAAATGGGCATTTTAATATACAAATTTATGTGGTTCTTTTTTCACTGATTCAGACGTTTAATAGCTATTGACTGAGATTTTAGAAAGATGGAAGTCATGCTGTGTGAGACTGGTCCCATTCATGTCTCATGTGGTGCCTTTTGTTTTGCATTTTTTAAACCCTGGTAGGCTCGCATATAGGCATATTGAGATTGACTTTTACTGTCTTGGCTTTCTCTGAGTTACTTTGTGGTTGGATGAAGTGTGTGGATGGAATTACTTCATTGTCCTTATCATTTTGTTTTTAGGATTAAACTTTTGGGCAATCTTAGTCCTTATCATGCACTTGGGTGTTCAACTTTTGTTCCTTTCAAAGGTATCAAATAGATTCAAGAAGATTTTGGAGAATCTTACATGATAAATATTCTCTTGAGAAGGATGCATTTTGTGTCACTTTTGCTTCTCTATTATAAGGGAAACACTCGGCATCGTTGGTTTTTTGTGTTGTAAAACTTTTGTTAGGCTTGCTTAAAGACTTGTACATCCTTGTATACAGGATTTTGATCCAGTTAGGCATGTTTTAGAGCATGTTCCAAGTGAAGAAAATGAGTTGGCGTTCTTTGAGAAACAGGTATTACTTCTTGGAATTAAATTGTGCATGTGTCATTGGTGTTTGTGTGTTTACTTGAGAAGCTAAAATGTTCATATGGATTGTCTGGATAGTGATTGAGACAGTAATCTTTATCCTAAATTGATTGGATAGGTATCCATATTAATACTCATAGTATTTGAAGCCCCTAACTTGCCCCAAATATGTAAGGAGGTTCCTAAACTCATAAAATGTGTCAATTAAATTAAATTAAATTATTTATTATGGTTTATATTTATTTTTTGCTGAACATTTACAGTTGGCATTGACCTATGCAGTACTTAAACTAAGCAAGATTGGTTGTTTTTATATGTAACTTTGATTGGTTTAGTATCGCTTTTGTTAAATATTCTATTAGGTAACTTCACAATCGAATACTGTGAAGGTCCATGCAAAAGGTGAAGTTGTTGTTGGGTGAAAGTGATTCTAAAATAGTTAATTTTGTTGAATTGACATAAATTTGCAAATTTAGATCAGTTCTCCTTGAATATCTGATAGAAGTTAAAAGGGCTCCAAAGTGATTTTTCCCTGGCCACTAGGGATTTAATCTGGTGGTATAGAATTAGTACCTTCTCATTTACAAGGGTTTAGATCCTAGTGAGTGGATGGGCTAGTGACTTCCACATATATATTTTTCTTTCTGATGGGCTACAAATTTTTATGTTTTACCTACTTCAATATAATTATAATCAAGATTAAACAAAACTGACGCCTAATAATGAACAAACAGTATAGTATAAATTCACAATTTCCATAATCATGTGTTGGATTGGGTTATATTCATTTTACTCTTTGTTTTTATACTCAATTCCTTTTCTTATAGGTTTTATGGCAAAGTGACTGACTGCATCCCAATTGAATTTTCTTTTTGAAGGCTGCTCTGAGATTAGCGCAACTGGATAGAGTGGCAGAGCGCTTGTCAGAGCAAGTTATGCAACATCATGAAGTGATGGGTAGGTTGTGTATAATACAGTTATGCGTCATTGCATTCTTTCCCATGTTTGACAGATTATTGGTTTTATTTTAAGTCATTGTTACATTTTAAAACCATTTCAGGTTGTGTATATCTTTCATATGATACTACTATGATAAGCCAAACATTTATTGAGCTAATCTTCTATAGTTCTTCTAATTTTGTTATTTTTCTGTGATTATCAATTACATGGAGCAATAGCACATTCCTATGAGGTTACATAATTGAATAAAATAATGTTCGTACATTCTAAGAGGGCATTTTTGTTAATATTACTTGAATTTACATGATGCATAGTAGTGGATTTTTGATTTATTTGCTCATGAACTGCAACTCTTTTTTCCATCTAGTCTTGGGGCAGGAATTTTGAGTGCTAACATTGTCCAATTTTAGCATAACCAAAGTGATATTAGTATTGCTTTTGAATGAGATGTTTATGCTTGCTTTTGGCCAGTGAAGGGGATGAATTTGGTCAGGGAATTAGAGAAAGACCTGAGGGTTGCAAATGTCATCTGCATGGTAAGCATTTATACATTGTCTTTCTGGATAATTAAATTACCTTATTTCAAGGAGAATATTCGTGCAAAGTTCCTTAATCTTTTAATGATGCTATTTATTTCACTATCACTCACGAGTTGATTGAGATGTCAGTCATCAATGTCTTCATGTTATCATATGGTACCTCCTTGCTGGATCTGAATTTGACCATATAGTTGTTATTATGTCTTTTAGAATGGGAGGAGGCACCTAACCTCATCCATGAATGAGGTTTCAAGGGATCTTATTGTGAATTCACATGCCAAAAAGAAACAAGCTCTCCTGGTATCTTTCTTTGCCATTTTTTAAAGCATGTATTTGCATATGTAGAAAACTTTCTTTGTAAAGGGGAGCAACTTTTGTGGATTTTCTAGCCACTTTGCTGGAAGAAGTTTTAGACATTTCAGGCTTTTGGGTGGGAATATACTTTTACATGGCTCAAGTTGTATATTCATCTGTCTTAATAAGTGCAGGACATGCTTCCCATATTAACTGAGCTCTGTCATGCGCTGGAGATGCAAGCTTCGCTTGATCACCTTGTTGAAGAAGGAAATTACTGCAAGGTGGTGTAATCTATCACTTCTGTAATTGTGATTTATGTTATTCCACCTTGAATTTTCCAATAAGCTTCTGTTATATTAAGTGCCAAATAAGTCTTTCTAAATAAATTTTTCCTCAGGCATTCCAAGTTCTTTCAGAGTATCTACAGCTGTTGGATAGTTTTCCAGAGCTTTCGGCTATGCAGGAGATGAGCCGTGGAGTGGAGGTGAATGCTAAATTGCTTATGTAGTTCCTTTTCTTGTGAAACCAATGGATGTTCTCTATGGGTGCTCTTTTTTAAAAACCTGATTGAGGTACATAACGATTGCGACTTATTGTTCCCAGGGCCTTGACATTTCTCAACAATTCTTCTCATCATAGTATAATTCATCCCATTGACATTTGAGCATGGATATGCTAGCTTATGATCTGGTGAAGATTATGACCAATATTTACTTTACACAAAATTGGTTGTTTGAAAATCTATCCAGGTTTGGTTGGGACGGACCCTTCAAAGGCTGGATTCACTTTTGTTAGGAGTGTGCCAGGAGTTCAAGGAGGAGAGTTATTTAACTGTCAGTACATCAATCTACTGCTGTGGGTTTTTTTTTTTTTAATTGTCATGTGAGTTCTTCGTGATCATAAGAACACTAGGTTACAGGGCTTCATTATGCGTTATATACTGCTCTAGTGTGCTTTCTCTTGTCCTAAATGATGTCCACTTGGTCTTAATGTATCAGCTTGGACATGCAAGGGATTGTCAATAAGTTGGTCAGCTTGTGGTAAACTAATACCTTGTGAACTTGATAGTTTAATTCATAAGTCTGTTCCTGCCTGCTGTTTAGGCAATAAAGAGAAGGTGTTTCAATTAGGTTTATATTGTCTGTCTACTTTCATCCTGATTAGTTACTGAATAAATGATTCTTATATGCATACTAGTGCATATGTTACTAGAATGTGGAACTCTCAGTAGCAATTAATACCTTGTTGCACTAAATATCTGACCTAGAGAAGATTCAAGTTTCACACCTGGATGGAACCCTGGGATCTAATTCTACTTTCAGTCGTCAGGAAGGGGCAGGCTCATCATTAGTAGCCCGCCACTGGACCAAAGAAATGATAGCTTGTTCTTCTGATGTTCGTTTTGACATTAAGTTCATATGATTTTGTCTTCTGACAAGAATTTTGTTACTTTAATCATTCCTCAATTTGGAAGCAGTAATGGAACCCTTTCGGCTAGGGAAGCTAGATATCTACAATTGCATTGCTCTGTTTGAAATTTTGGCAACATTACTGACTGGTGGACTGCTTACATGATATTCAGGTGGTTGATGCTTATGCATTAATAGGAGACATCTCTGGTCTTGCAGAAAAGATTCAAAGCTTCTTCATGCAGGAAGTTATCTCAGAGACACATTCTGTGTTGAAGAATGCAGTGCAAGAGGTATGTTTGCATAATTTACACAACTGTATGTGGTTTCTGAGAAGAAGTGGCAACAAGAGAGTAACCGCTGATTGTGTTTTTTAAGTTCACAATCTGTTATTGTAGCTTGCTGTCTTTTCATTCTAGTTTGCTTAATGAATGTACTGGAAGTTAAAACTCAAATTGAACCTTCTTGCAGTTTTCCAATTGAATCTTCTGTTTTTGTTGAAGAAAATTTTGGCAAGTTATTATCCCACTTCTTGATGGATGACATTTATTGTTGCAGGATCAGGAAGGTCAACATCAGAATAGCAGGTATTTCTATTACCTTCTAGTTCCTTGTTTTACTTGTATTGTTTACTCGTTGGCATATTTCATAACTTATGTTGATCTGTGCAGACTTACCTACAGTGATCTGTGCCTTCAGATACCTGAATCTAAGTTTAGGCAGTGTTTGCTGAGAACACTGGCTGTATTGTTCAGGTTGATGTGTTCCTATCATGAAATCATGAGCTTTGAGCCCCAGAATAAGGTAAGCTCAAGTTTTTTTAATCTTCCCTGCTTTGTTTAGTGGTTTTTATACCCTTCTCTTCTGTTCATTTCTTTCTCACGTTAGCTTATATGAGCCCTTATCTCACGGCTACATGAAAGTCAAAGTTTTCAACATCTTGGTTTGTTAAACTACTCAGTTTACCATGTTACACTCCGTCCCTAGTTTCCATTTTTTTTTTGGGGCAGAAATCGGATAGCAAAACTATATTCAGAAATTGTGCCAAAATGGATGGATTTTTTTCTTGGTGGTTGTAATCATTTGATCTTGGCAGATGTCTCTAACTTTTCTGCTATGCTGCAGAGGATTCTTGCTCATAGCCTTCACTTATGAGTTTATTAAATTTTTTCACTTGATGAGGCTTGTGATATTAATCGGGTGAAGTGAAATATATGTAGACAAAATATCATTTTAAAAAAAAATTCTTTGGAGCCACTCCAACCAGGAATAACACATTTCTGATTAAATAGTACAAGAACTGGCAGTGTCTTCAGTCCAATTGAATTTGAAACAATTAACACCTTGAATTGGAAACCTTTCCAAGATTTGCACGAGCAACTATCATATTTTGTCTACGAGGCATATTGACGTTTGTGAGATTGGACATGAGCTCGAGAGTTCTGTTTTTATCTACATTTTTGTAGAAATTTCTTTCAAATACTTAGTTTCCCAGTACTTTGGTTGCATAATTCTTATTCTTTGTTGCAGGATGTTGAATATCAAGTAAGAGACAACTTTTGTGATTCTGGAGAGACCCAGCAGCTTTATTCTAAAGCAGTTACTTCTTGTAATCCAAAACAAAATGTTGAAAGCTCTTGCTTACCTTACCCTGAGGAATGTACTGCAACTAAAACTTTGAATGCACCCACTGAAAGTAGAGTTTCTACGTGTAGATATTCTGATAATCCACTTAATGATGCTAGAGATGATGGTGGTGAGCCATCAAGCAGTGAATCTCCTTGGTATCATCTGCGGAAAGATGCAACAGCATATGTTTCACAAACCCTGCACAGAGGGAGGAAAAATCTTTGGCAACTTACCACAAGTCGGATATCAGTATTACTTTCTTCTACCACAGTTAATTCAACAAGCATTCACCAATTCTTGAAAAACTATGAGGATCTTAGTCTATTCATCTTGGCTGGGGAGGCCTTCTGTGGGGTTGAAGCTGTTGAATTCAGACAGAAGTTAAAGAATGTCAGCGAGAATTATTTTGCAGCATTTCACTTGCAAAGTATTTCTGTAAGTTGTTGCTGGCGATTCTAATTGTTTTTTTTTTTTTTTTGTAATTCAATCATACACATTCTCGAAGTAGGTGATGGATTTTGCATTGTTACATAAAATTCATGATCATATTGGTCTGTTTTTCCTAAATTAATTTATCAATGCTTGTAAAAAGTAAAAACTGTTTTGCAATTGCTATTTGTTATCATATTTATATAGCTAAAAGTAAGGGTTTTGTTTTGAGCCATTTCTTCTCTGAACGGCAGTCATTGGCTTTCATTTTAGTCATCTATGCCATTGTATACTGACTTGCTGGTTGTGTAAATTTGTGTGTAACTTTATTTCTTTTCTTAACTGACACCAAATGCTTGGGTATTCATGGACACTTGATGAGAATGTTTGTTTCTTGTTATTCTTCAGGCACTTAAAATGGTTTTGGAAAAGGAAAGTTGGCAGAAATTGCCATCGGATACAGCTCAAGTCATTAGTTTTGCTGGACTTGTTGGTGATGGGGCACCCCTGATTGGAACATTTAATGCTACTAATTCCAGACTATCAGTCTCTGATAAGTTAGTAAATTCAGGTGATAGCATTGCAAAGAGAAGTGGGTTTACAAATTGGCTTAGAAGTGGAAACCCATTTTCTGTTAAACAAGCACAAAATCACTATTCCCTACATAATGGGGAAATTTTTGGTGGTAATCATGGAGATGCTAGTGATAGTTATCAAGGTGACAAGGTGATTTCCCCTTGTAATGACGCTAGTCATGTGAATGGAAATCCTATGGTGGATGATGAAAATGAAGATCTACTTGCAGACTTTATTGATGAGGATAGTCAACTCCCTAGCCGAATTTCAAAGTCAAATCTTCCAAAAAATAACAGTTCACACTGGAAGTCTGATGACATAACAGCGCAAACAGGAGCTTCTCTTTGTCTTTTGAGGTGAAAAGCTCTTTTATTGTGGGTTTTATAAATGTTTTAACTCTAAAAGACGTAAGAATCTCCAATATGCATGTAATTGTTCTTTCCTGAGCATTTTGCATTAATGGAATATCAGGTCTATGGACAAATATGCAAGGCTCATGCAGAAACTAGAAATTGTCAATGTTGAGTTTTTTAAGGTATTATTCCGATTGTTATATTTCTTCATTGTGCCCTGTGTTTGGCCATAAGATCTCTTTTGATAATTTTAGTTTCTCACTAGATTATTTATCCTAATTCAGTATAATATTGCAGGGGATATGTCAGTTGTTTGGTGTTTTCTTTTATTTTGTTTTTGAAACATTTGGTCAGCAGAACACCAATGCAGGTGGAAAATTTTTACCTGACTCTATCAACTGTAAGTTTACGCAGTCACTTTTCTAATTTCTGTATTCTTTTCTTTCTCACTCTAGTTTAAGAGACTGTCCATTCCTGTGTTCATTCATAAATTCTGGTGCTACATTCTTCTGTCATCTCCAGTTGTCTTGCACCTTTCATGAGTTAAATCATAACAATTAGATTCACTGTATTATATTAAATTTTAAACTCATCCCTGCTTGTACTGCATTTGTTATTACCTTCATTATCAGATCGACTGAAGACAACCTTATCCAGAATATCACAAGATTGTGACCAGTGGATCAAACTCCAATTGGTACCAAATTCAGCCTCTTCACCCACATCTTTGAGTACATACACAGATGTGACACCTACAAGTCCTCCGACCTATTCCCCAGCTACATCATTTGGCCTCAAGGTAATTTGCTAGTATTTCTGTTGCATAGAATACTGATTTAATAACTTACTGATTTCCTGATTCGTAATTTGCCTCAGTTCGTAGTAAATAAGGATACAATTAGTGGTGTCTGCTGCTCTATTATTCTTTCTTTTTTAG
The DNA here is from genome assembly GCA_027123425.1 of Erythroxylum panamense. Lineage (NCBI taxonomy): Eukaryota > Viridiplantae > Streptophyta > Magnoliopsida > Malpighiales > Erythroxylaceae > Erythroxylum > Erythroxylum panamense. The sequence goes on along the minus strand of JAOTIZ010000008.1, from coordinate 7,577,392 downwards.
AAATTATGAAAGAGTTTTGTTTTAGATTAATATAGATTTTGACCTTCCTATAGCATGAACTAATGCTCCTAATTTCCTTGGAGTTAGACACCTGTTGATTGAGTTCAGCACTTGTTGACATGCTGATTACTTCCCATACATAAATGACATTTCTATATGATTGTTGTTTTCTTATAGAAGGCAATTTATGGAGGTTTCTGTAGATCTGACATAATGGTGCACTTTTAACATGCTGATTTGCAGTGATGTCCGATTAGGCTTTGAACGACAGTTCATCTATGACATTTAGAATAAGTAGCCTGTGACACAAATATCAATGTGAAATCACTTACTTAGTTAATGTGGCTTCTGAGATGTTTTACTGTTAATTTCTCACATTTGTCCCTATTTTTATAGGAAGAGATATTTGCATTGAGGAAAAATAGGTCCTCTTGTTTCTTCTTTCTTTGATAACGTATAAGGTCCCTGAACTATATGAATTTTTATCGATCTAAGTGCAGCTTAGTGTAAATAAACTAGGGCACAGTTGCTTTACTGCTAAAGCAATTGCCTGTTCTGTTTCTGTTTTTGTATTACGTATATATACTTTGGGCACTCTCTTGTCAAGCATATACCATAGTTCAACATCTGATGGAGGCTCAATATTCCAGTTATTAGTGGCTTTCTGGTTCCTTAAAAAATCCATCTCAGTTATTAGTAGCTTTGTGCTTCTTAAAATTTCTGATTTTTTCTCGATATCAGATTCTATAGTATATGTGTCTATAAGTAATAATTTGGCTGTCTTGCAGGAAAGATGTGCTGCCGCTGATACTCTATCTCTTGTTGCTAGAATATTGCACAGATCTAGAGCACATCTTCAGTCAATGCTTCTTCAAAGCAACCCGGCCATAGTGGAAGATTTCTTTGTGCACATGGTACGTATATTATCATCTAGTGGTGACAACACTTTGTACATGTATCAAAGTAATTGGTAATTGGGTGAGAGTTTTGCATATACGATAAGAATAAAGAGTTAGTGTTATAGAAGAGATGAGAGAAAGAATTCAGAGATTCCACAGCATAAACGATTCATGCATAATCTTCGTATTCCATCTACTCCAGTGACTTATTTGGATAGAAGTGAAAGAGGTAGGATGGAATAATAGTGGTATTTTAACGGATTCCAAGTATCTAAATAAAAAATTTTCATTGATAAGAGTTAATTTTGTTTGTCTTTGTCGAGATATTGTACACTTTTGCCAATATTATCACTTACAAGTCTGATGACATAGTATTAAATTCCATTTCAGTGTAGTGAGTTGTGCTCTCATTCTGGAAGTTATTCTTATTATTGAGCTGTTAATTTGAGTAAATTCTATATTCTTGCTGTGGATATTGTTGAAATGTGAATAATGTTTTGTCAGGTCAGTTCTGTACCAGATCTAACACAACACATACATAAAACAACCGCCAGAATATTGCTTCATATTAATGGGTAAGATGAGAATATTTTATGTTGATAGGTTAAGAGTTGAATTTGGTGCTTCATCCTATATATCTCCTAATTATGCGACTTCTGGCAGCATCTTTTTCTTATTGTAATTTTATTTGAAAAGCACTTGCACAGATGATTATTGGCCAGTATGTTTTTAGTTCTTGCAGGCTAAAGATATCATGGGAATGCCAATAGTCTGTACTACTAGTTCAATATGTGATTTTGCAATTGCTCTGCTAAAGAAATGACCCAATATACTGTTAGCATAATTGAAACTTCCGGCCACTAAAACCCTTAAAGTTGGTCGATGGAATACCATATTTAAGGGGAAGGAACCAATCTGCAAATGGTGAACTACTTAGTAAGTTGCTCATTGGGTAGAAAACTGTGATGTGTCATGGAATGGAGTCAAAGAAATGTTTGGAAGATTTCTATGAATTTGGGTTGTTGAGAATAACAAAAAAAAAACCTTGTACTTTTAGTCACTCTTTTAAATTTTCTACACTCACCGCGTCTTCGGAAGGTAGCGAGCAAAAACAAACAGAGGAAGAATTGATCCTTGAACAGCTTGAGCTGAAGTAAAACTGAACTAAAGGATGACTTAAGCATCACTGCAGATTATTCTCGAAAATGAGAAGGGGCATATATTTTGATGAGGGTATACCTGTCTGGGAGTTGAGAGGTGGTTGGTCAATCTAACTTTAATAAAATGATTCATCTTGGCTGTTAAATGCCTACTAACTGTTTCTATTAATTTTGTTTTAAAGAGAATTCTTGCAGCTGATAAAAACCAATTACTCTTTTGCTTCTACTGATTTCCCTTTTACTTTTTTTTCTTGTTCTCTTGTAGTAATGTCATAGACCTTGCAATTTTCTAAACAAACTTATCCTGGGCCATTGCTATAATCTCTATTTAAGAAGCTCTTTTTGCAGCTATGTTGATCGAATTGCTAATGCTAAATGGGAAGTCAAGGAGCTGGGGCTGGAGCATAATGGGTTTGTTTCTCTTCTTTATTTCCCCGTTCTTTATATTTCTCTTTCTATGAACTCATGACATTGTATAAGTTCCATGTTAGCATGGTTTCCTACTTAAACATAAATGATGAATTCAGTGTTCATTTCATACCAGTGGTATTCATGATTGGACACTGGACAATAGATATTTATTCTTGTGTCACTATTGCTTTGCTTTTTGGATGCTACTTGTTTTACTTACACCGTGTTGACACCTTTATTAAATCTGATTTTAAATAAACTTTTAGGTTGTACCTATGATAGAAGTTAGATTTTTTAGTCTGCCAATTCTGCTTCAGACAGATAGGGCCAATTTGTCTTAAATTGTTATCCTTGATTTCTGTAGCTTTTAGGTCTCTTATATTGTTCTATTTGGAAAAAATTGCTGTACTATTAAGATGTCTCATTGCTAGGTTATTATATGAACAGTGGCCAAACACTTTCTAATCATGCCAGTTTTCATCTTTGAAATATCTTGACCTGATATTTACTTGTAGAAATCTTCCCAAGTTTTGTCAAACTAGCTAATTTATCCCTCTAAAAATTCTCCTACTAGCTAATTTATCCCTCTAAAAATTCTCCAACTTTTTATAGGTATGTTGATCTTTTGTTGGGAGAATTCAAGCATTATAAAACAAGGCTTGCTCATGGAGGAATTCACAAGGAGGTAACTACCACTGCTGCATCTCGTGAATCAGTTGCTTGTGCAATTAGATTGAGAATGTAACCTACGTGATAACGTGATAATGCAAGAGCAAGATCATGCTACGTGCTAATGCAAGATCATGTTAAACTTTATTTTGTTTTTTAAACATTTATTGCTTTGTTCTGTTTGTCTTTCACTTTGATTTGTTGTTATATTGTCGCCGCTTGGCTGATAAATACATTTTGAGTACGTTATGTTCTAAATACATTGTTGACGCTCTAAGTATTTGACTTGGTCACGGAGATTGAATAACAAATCTCCTATCTTTGCTACTTTGCTTTTTCCTAACCATTTCCATCCTTATTGATCTTTATCTTTGGTGTGTTATTATGGTATGAGGTTCTCATTCATGATGTTAGGAAGTTGAAGAGAAAACATGTATAGTAGTTTGTATTAGGTATATTTATGCAAGCTCAGATAAGATCATGAATGGATGAGCACTAGAAGGGTTTAGGCGGTTCACTTGTGGCCCCGTTTTGTTTGCTATCTTTAAAAACACTATTGTCGTGTTAGATTTGCCTTCTTCTGGGCTTTCGGTTTACTAAGGTGACATCATGTCCCCATATGTCTCTGTTCGTGTTCTAGGTGGGACCAAGGAAAAATAGTTTCCATAATTTTAGTCTTGCATGCCTAACCATTTTGAATTACATTCCATTTCCAGGTTCAAGACCTCCTTCTAGAATGTGGTCTTGATATTGTGGCTGAAACGCTCATTGAAGGTCTTTCACGGGTGAAAAGGTGCACTGATGAAGGTCGGGCGCTCATGTCTCTAGATCTGCAGGTTACTTCTTAACTGAATTTAAATTGGATATATCAAGTTTTCATTCTTTCCTCGCTTGTTCTTTTAGTGGTTAAACTTGCTTTAAGTTCATGTTCACATTATGCTTTCAGGTTTTGATCAATGGCCTACAACATTTCGTGTCCTCCATAAACGTAAAACCAAAATTACAACAAGTTGAAGCATTTATCAAGGTAACATTAGCCATCTTATTTATTATACAAAGGAAGGAAATGCTTACTTGCTGATTTTGAAATATCAATTCAAACTGCAAAGCCATCTCTTATTATGATTACGTTTTGTGTCTCTCTAATTTTATGCAGGCATACTACCTTCCAGAGACGGAATATGTGCATTGGGCTCGTGTGCATCCGGTAAATATGATTTTTAAAATGAAGATATGTTGTACTATTCTAAATTGTTTGTAAGTGCTGTTATTATATGAAATTCCAACTGCCAATTTGCGTTGTTCTTTCTGCAGGAGTACAGCAAAAATCAAATTGTTGGTTTGGTCAACTTAGTAGCCACAATGAAAGGTTGGAAGAGGAAAACAAGGCTTGAAGTAATAGAAAAAATCGAGTCAGCTCCTGCATGACATCGGATGACCTACTTAGATCATAGGTATTTAAGTCTGTGCTAATCACTTTTTCTTCTTCTTCTGTTTTTTTTTTTCCTGCTCATCTGCACGAGTGGTGTATATTGAATTGAATTTTGTTGTCCTCTAGTTATATAGGCTGTATATCTTGTAACATTCGGTGTTCCCTGCAAGGGAAATATCTATTGTAATTTTGGATCACACCATCCATGCAATTATAATATGAAAAATAAAGGCATAAGAATTCTTTTTTCATTGGGTCCTATTGTATGATCAGCCACTAGCCATTGTCCTTTGCTGTTGTTTAGCCACTTGTGTATCTTACTAAAATAATGGTGTTTGTAACGGTCATTCCAACCCTGAACTCTGCCCTGATGGGAATCATAATTTAGTTTATAGATTTCTTGACACTGTGAACCCCTTATTTTTCCATAAAGTTGATTGGAAACGGAATTTACATCATCAGAAATCCTGCTCTTGACACCATTAGTATGGTGGTCAGTTGTTAGGAAGTTATTCCTGGCCAATTGCTTCCCAGAATTCCAGTTTATGATCTGTTTCCTTCTTGGTTTCACTTAAAACGTCTATTTGACTATTTTAGAAAATAACGAGGTAGATGCTCCTCTTCAAATGGGCCACTTATTATTTTGTCCCCAAGCGGTGAATTATGAATATTTGATATTCTAGACCAACTACATTATACACATATGACGTCATTTTATTATGTTGTATTTATAATTCAAATCCATGGGTTTACAAGATCTCAAATTCCGTTTTTGCAGCTATTGATTCCATTTTTGTTATTTTCTTCTCCCTCCATCTCTCTCGTTATAACTGCTTGTGCTCGTTATTCCTGCGGGTAATACCGCTTAGCTTACTATTCCTGTGAGTAATCTGTTACGATCGAAATGGACTTTAAGGTTATTGTATCAAGAATTAGAAAAAGAAAAGAATAATAAAAGAGTTTAGAGTTGGAAGAAAAAGACAGTTTTGAAACTAAGAATTGATAAGAGGGAAGACAGAAAAAAAAGAGGAAATAAAGAAATAAAATATATAATTCTTGTTAATGGATTTTTTTTTCTAATTTTATAATACATCTTTTATATCATTCTGACGACTAATCACATTTAAACGTGTATTATGTTCTTATTGGGATATTGATTTCCGTCTTTAATTTTTTTAAAAATAAAATTTATGTATCCCGAATATTGTGTAATAATTCTTGTCAAAACTCTTTCAACTTTTTGATAAAAACTTTAAAAATAACATTTCTGGACTCTTTTTCTTTTTTCAATTAGGAGTTCCTCATATAAGGTTAGTGTTCTCCTTCAAGATGCAAGAAAATAATTCTCATTTTAATCTCTGTCCATATTAAAGCTTGTAAATCCAATTCCTCAATCTATCCCTTATGTTTTTGCATGACCTAATATCTGCACATCGAATTACCATATCCATTGTCCGCACTCTCCTCTGTCCCTTCGATACGACTGTTGATAAAGTCTTTTTGCATAATTCAATCTTTCAATTCTTGAATGTTTTCTTTTTTTGTGTGTTTCATTTCAAGTTCTGTATTTGAAATTTAATATTTTCTTTCAAATGCCTCAAATTTAGTACTGCATCCCTTCGTCATTGTTGTCAAAGATTACTAGCTTAGATACTAATAGGATGATCAAAATGAATTTTGAGGTTATTGTACTAAGAGCTAAAAGAAAAGAAGAACATAATAAGAATAGGAAAAAAAAGAGTTTAGAAAATAAAAAACCTGAAGAAAATACATCTTTTATATCACTATATCATAGTTAATACATTTGATGATATATTATTATTTCTTTTATACTATTTTTTTCATGTGCTTCACAAGCTGTTCGTCAATATTTCTGAGGGTAATATCGCTTCACGTACTGTTCTTTCTCTTAGGCGGTGGAGTGCCTATATAAGGCACTCCATGCTTCAGAAATTCATATAGAAAATCAGAGAGAGCCAGAGCG
>JAOTIZ010000008.1:7558509-7570737 GCA_027123425.1 Erythroxylum panamense | reverse complement strand
GAGCAGAAAAGGAGTCCACAACAGAGAAATGGGCTCCAAGAAAACCGAAGAGAAGATGTAGGAAGAAGGAAGAAGAAAGGAAAAAGAAGATAGAAGTGAGAGGAGATGTCGGGTGAGCTTATATTTAAAAAGAATTTATCGACGGAATTACCAACGAAAATTTCCGTAGGTAAATTCAAAAAAATTTATACTGCCAATAATTCCCGCATTTTTACCGACGGAATGAAAACTTCTGCCGCTAAATTCATTTACCAACAAAATTTACCTACGGAATTTTCCGTATGTAAACTCAAAATTTTTTATTTCGCCAAAAATTCCCTCTATTTTTAGCGACGGAACATATACCGTCACTAAATTCCGTCGCAAATTTTGTCGCGACGAATTCCCTCCAAATTTAGCGACGAGCATTAGTACCGTCGCTAAATTACTCAATTTTAGCGACGAAAATATGCTTTCCGTTGCTAATTTTCAACGGTATATTTTCTGTCGGTAATTTATTACCGACGGCTATATTGTTCCGTTGTTAATGTCCGTTGCAAATTTTGCCGGGATAAATTTCCTCCTAATTTAGCGACTAATATTAGTACCGTTGCTAAATCACTCAATTTTAGCGACTGAAAGCATATTTTCGTCGCTAATTGCTGACGGAAAATTTTCCGTTGCTAAGTTTTCGTTGCTAATCTACATTTTTCTTATAGTGTAGGTTATACATCCTAATTGAAACTTGCTAAGGAAGAAAAGTTTGTTGAGCTAAAACTCTCAAGGTCTAAGCCGAGAATCAAGAAAAACAATGGTAGAAAATCTTCCACCATATTTGGTGCTAATAAAATAATAAAAACACTCCTAAAAATTTGAATTAAGTCGTCCAACACTCCCCTTTTATTCCAACACTCCTAACGATCAAAGGAAACATGATGGTAATGAATTATATGATACACACCCAATGGATGATATAGAAGAGGTTTGTGAGCATCATAAGTAAGGGGTGCAACCTCCTCAAATGTCAGAAGGTTTCTAACTTTGAAGGTCAAATAGGGAGAAGAAGCCTTCGATAAGATACACTAGTTTGAAATATCTCCTAGTCACTACTGAGGGGGAGCTAGAGAACTTCCAAAAAATGCAATCACTCAAAGACAAAAACTATTAGCTCAAAACAATGTAAGAGTTGATGGAATCATTTAAGAAGAATGAGATTTACGAGTTAGTGAAGCTTTCTAAAAGCAAGAAGGCTTTGAATAATAGATGATGATAAGTTAGTGAAGTATAAGGCTAGACTACTAATGAAGGGATATAATCAACATAAGGGTATCAATTTCAATGAGATTTTCTCATTAATAGTCAAGATAACGTCAATACACACAGTAATGGGACCAGTTACTAGTTTGGATCTTAAATTTGAGCAACTTGATATGAAGACTACTTTCTTACATGGTAACTTGGATAAGGAGATTTAGATGGAACAATTGGAAGGGTTTTACGTCACAGGAAAAGAGGAATTAGTATACAATTTAAAGAAGAGTCTTTGTTGACTCAAATAGGCACTAAGGTAGTGGTATAAGAAATTCAATTTGTTTATGACAAGCAGTGGTTACAAGTGAATGTTAGCTAATCCTTGTGTCTATTTTAGAAAATTCCTTAATGGCAACATTATCATCCTTCTTTATATGTGAATAATATTTTAATAGTTGGAACAAGTTGCTGGCATAATTTGTAGGTTGATTATCCAAGTTCTTTAACATGAAAGATTTAGGTCCTACAAAACAGATTTTGGGCATAAAGATTACTTGTAATAGGAAGGCTAGAAAGTTATGGTTGTCACAAAATAAATATATTGAATGGATGCTTTAGAGGTTCAATATGAAGAATGTCAAACCAGTGAATACATATTTAGCTTCTCATTTTAAGATGAGCAGGAGAGCTTGTCCTTCCACTGAAAAGGAGAAAGAGTGTATGTCATCTATTATGTACTCTTCTACTGTCAGCTCAATGATGTAAGTCATGGTATGCACCAAACTAGAAATTGCACAAGCTATTGAATTGGTGAGTAAATTTTTATCCAATTTGATAAAGGTACATTAGGAAGCAATAAAGTAGATCTTCAAGTACATGTATGGTAATTATATACTGTATTTGAGTTTTAAAAGTGGTGAGCCAATTCTAGAAGTCGTCCTTAGGATATTTCTTCAAATTCATGGGGGGAGTTATTTCTTGGAAATCCAAATTGTAGAAGTGTATAACTAAATTTACTACTAAGGCAGTGGAAGTGAAAAATGAGATGCCTTGGTTGAAGCAATATCTCTTAAAATTGGATGTGAAATTGGATGTGAAATAAGATGAGTATATGGTTTTCCTATAATAGTCAAAGTTTTATGGATTTAAGAAAAAATTCTGTGTATCATTCCTACATTTAGCACATTAAAGAAACGTATCATTGGTAGTAGTCTGTGGTTGGAAGCAACTAATGAAGTTGAAAAAGATTCACATACAAAAAATGGTGTTGACATGTTAATGAAGGTAGTTTTCGAGAGTAAAATTGAGCTTTGTAGTAAGCTTGCCAGGATGACTTTCAAGTGATTGATCAGGTGGTTGATTTTTCCTTCAAAATGGGCTAAAGAGGGAGATTGTTTTAGGTCTAGTCGCATTTTATAGACGTTTATTTGTTTAATTATACTAAATCTAGACCGAGGAAGTGTTAATTATCTCCATGGATCAAAAGGAATGAAGTTATGGGTGACCAAATGTAGTATAAAATCTTATCATTTTGAGATTTAATTATAAGTTTGAGAGACAGAAGTTACATTAACTACAGTTTTATTAAATTTTTATTTCTAGAATTTGTTCGGGAGTATTATTGGTGTTTATATTTGTATGTGTATATATACACACATCAATTTTATACTTAATTACATAACTAGTTAGCAGAAGTCTTACAATTTGATTTAGTGGATTTTATTGTCAATTTATCCATAGATTTAACCTATATATTTGAGGCTTTTTTAATGTAAAAATCTTGATCATCTTTATTGGTTGAGTGAATTTGAAGATCACATGAGTGTTATTGCTTGAAGCCCCAACACTTACCATATCGTAAATTCCTTTAGCACGTGAATACAAATCTCTTAAATTCCATTCCATGACTAAGATTCGCACTTAGGAATAGTTGGATCTTGTTGGAAGACTCAATTCAAATTTTTAAGAGTATTTTTGTTATTCTGTTAACACCAAATAAGATGAAAAATTTTCTGCCATTTTTCTCCTAATTCTTAGCCTAGACATTTAGAGTTTTTAACCCAACAAACTTTTCTTCCTTAATAAGTTTCAATAAGGATGTACAACTATATGTAGGCTATCTTTCTGCTTCAATGAAACTTACATGTAGCCGCTACAATCTTCATCTCTCTTCATTAATATATGTCAAAAAACAAGGCATGAATGATTTGTTGATAGTAAGTCCTTACATTGATGACATGATTTACACTAGTTTATAAACTCAACTTATATTAGAGTTTAAGAGCTCCATGAAGTTTATGTTTAAGATAACAAATTTTGGTGAATCATATTATTTTTTGGGATTAAAAGTGATTTAAAACAAGGAATGAATCTTTATCTCTCAAAGAAAATACATCGATGATACTCTAAAGAAATACAGTATGATGGGCTGCAAAGAAGTTGTTACACCTATAAATATTAAGAAAAATTACAAACAAAAGATGGAACCAAGCTAACTGATGGTGGTCAATATTGAATTATAATCAGATGGCTTATATACATGACTCATTCACATCCAAACATCAACTTCTCCATAGGTGTTCTTTCTTGGTTCATTTATTAGCCTACTAAGCATCATTTTGGTGTTACTAAGAGGATCCTATGTTACTTAGCTGGGACAAAGGATCTGGGGATATGGTACAGAAGAGAAGGATCCTATGTTACTGAAAACTACTTTACTCTTAGTTCAGGTATTGTTTCATGGAGTTCAAAAAGCAAGCCACCGTGGAACTTTCTTCTACAAAACGTGAATATGTTACTATGATAGCCACCGCATGTCAGGCAGTGTAGCTAAGAAGAATCCTGTGTGACTTCATAAGCAAAGTGGAGCAACAAATTTGTTCTGTGACAATAAATCTACATTATTATTGCAAAGAATCTTGTTTTTTATAGTAGAATCAAGCATATTGAAATTAAGCACTACTTTCAAATTCAAATATGGAAGCTTTGTGTTCAAGGCATACCTCTACTTCAATGCTAAACCACTAAAAAAATGAGGGAGTGACAAGCAATAAACTTTCAATTTATGGTGCCTCAAAGCATTCTGAGTAAAAGAAAGCAACATGAACATCATAAATATTGCTTTTGAAGTTTTTCATCCCTAAATTTCTTAAAACTCCTATCTTTTAACTCATAAGGTTATTAAGTATATTAGAAGCATTAAATATATCTTGGAAAAGGTAGGTTGTCCAAACCAAATTCTTGACAAACACGCTCCAATAAAAAGAAACAAGAAAGTAGTTGTGAACCTTTCCTGCATTGCCTTTTAGCCTTTTATTTCACACTCCTTCATGCGCATACTAGATAGGATAATAGAAGTTCATAAAGCAAAAATATATCACTTATTCAAGCTTTTAAAACCTAAGGTCTAATACCCATCACCATCAATGGCTAGTCTAAAAGGTATGTGATGATGGCAATTTAAAAAGAGCAAATGAAACCCACAACTTGATATGGTCGAGAATTTTCCATTTTTTTATACAAAGGAGAAAAGACTAATACAAACTAACGCATATGTCGGCGATATAAGATCCCTTGCTGATCTTTGTGGATGTACTCAAGACACGCCATTACTAATGCATATGTCGGTGATATAGATCCCTTGCTGATTTTTGTGGATGTCCTGAAGACACGCTATTGGAGGTTGCTGGAGAACATAGAGACCAGGATGTGATAGTGAGGCCAGGTTGGCCAAGATGTCGACACTCCTATTTCCTTTTCGATAGACGTGTTGTATTTGGAGTGCCCATTGTCGACATTGCAACTCGTGGATGCGTAATACCAACGCGTGGTCGTCAATCAACACTGGCTCAGATGAAGATGCAATATTGATTACTTCCAAAGAATCCACTTCGACTACTATTTGAAGGAAGCCGAGATCCCATGCCAACTTTAGTTCGAAGAAGACCCCTCAAAGTTCAACAGTTAGTGGCAAGCACTCTCTTATATGTTGCATGAAGCCTCCACACCATTGTCTTGTGCTATCCCGGATTAATCTTGTAGCCGTCGTCATGCAAGAATTTGTGTTTACAGCTCCATCAGTGTTCAATTTTACCCATCCAGCCATCGATTTTGTCTATCCGACTAAGGTTCCCATTGGCAAACCTGTTATTGGAAAAACTCGATCTGCCACCTCCTTTGCCTTGTCTATCCATTTAACATATTCCATCACGAGACGAACTCCAGCCTCCGACCAGATAAAACCATCATTAAAGATGCTTTTATTTTGTCACTGCCAGAGAAACCAACAAGAGACCCCAAAAAGAGTGCCCCATGCAACCTTTAGTCCTTGATTTTGACGACTTATATTAAAGATTAACCACGACTCTACATTTTGGTGGAGAAAATCATAACCTATCACTGCTGCAGGAAATTGCCTCCAAAAAGACTGGGACAATCTCGTAACGCATGGATGAGAGACTCTTCCTGACTGCAGAAATGACAACTAGAATCTACTGATAGATGTCGTGTAACTCGCTGTTGATTAGTTAGCAATTTCCTCTTAGCTAAGAGCTAAAGGAATGAACGAATCCGTTGAGATCCCGACCAATTCCTCCCAAATTCTGTAATAGGTTGTCGCATCATTGTCTTCTATAAGATTATACGCAGAAGTTGCCGTTGAGAAATGAATGACATATTTATATATTTTACGAGATTATCTGGATACATTATCCTATAATGATTATGTTCATGCATAAGAAACTATATAAGAGATTGGTTTATGATGTTCCTTACAATAGAGAAATCCTAGATAAGATAATTCCATATGAAGAATCTGACCTTTTAAGATAATTCCATATGAGGAATCTAGCTTCATTAGCTGGTTGACATTGATGGAGAGAGACATTTCTCCAACTATGTAAATAGAGATAATTGCATGAATAATCACATCCAGACAAAGGAAATAGAGACCATACTATAGACAATGCAAAAAACACAGACAACATAGACGATGTATAAAAAGCATAAACTACATATAATTACATCTAAACAAAAGAAATAGGGACCTACCATATGTATTGTCATCCTCGTATTTCCTAAATAATTAGCAGCTTTTAGTGTGCCAGCATGCAAGACAGAAAAGCAACATGTGGGTGCAAGAGATAAAAGCAGTGACTAGTCCACATGCTGCAATATGCAAGACATAAAAGCATAGGATTGCGGGAAAGAGAAGCAAAGATGAAGCGAGAGAAAATGCAAACATAAGGGGAAGTGCACAACGGCCAAAGAGGGAAATTTTCTTCAATTAGGGACTTGGACAACTACAGGAACAATTTTCAATTAAGGATTTGGATAAACCCCTAATCCTTAATTTCGTATATTAAGACTTATTAGTCATTCTAATTAGGGATAACTAATAAATACTAAAGAATAAGGTATTAATTATGTTAGGATTAATGCAAATAGATTTTGTTGATTTGAAAAGTAGGAATCCACTTTTTGATTAATAAATAATAAATAATATATCCTCATTGTTAATGTAATATTTAATTAATAAATGATTAATTTTGTCAAATTTTTTATCTATTTAAAATTTATTCGAAATATTTCAAAAATGTTAATATTAAAATTGAAACCTTTGAAAAATTAATTGAAGTTGTATTTTGACCGTAAAGGTTCAAAAATACAATATTTGTCTTCTTTATCTTCTCTGCTGAGTTGAAACCATAACTTTCATTTTCCATCCTTTCAAGGGCAGGATAAGTACAGTTGAAACTTGAACATATATTTACGTGCGGACAAATATTTGACAATAAATCATCTGATACTCTCTTCAAATTTTCTCCATCTTTTCTTGTTGGTTCAATTATTCTAAATTTAAGCAACTTTTTCTTCATTTCGTGTGCGACTTTGACGCAGTAGCTGCCGGTGATTGAGTGATTGCCCCCATCATATTTAATGCAACGCAGGGCTGGTCTACTGGTACCTACAAGGCACCATGCTCAAAGCGTTAAATAAAGAAAAGGTTTCCGTAACTCAGTCTCTCACGTCAGGAGAGACTTGTCAGTAAAAACGTAAGGGTGACCACTTTTAGACAAAATTGATCCTCCATGTCACGGTGTCTTGAAGACCGTCTTCGACTTTTGCATATCTATGTTATAGTTTCGTCTCAAATAGTATCTTTCAGGACTTCCTTATAAATCTATTGAATTTATGTATATTATATATATATATATATATCCATCCATTTACTTACACATAGTATGTGCCTACCATATATACGAAAACGAATAAAAGAAAATGATTGTCACTATAATCTTGAAGTTTGATTAATTTCTTTTAATAATGTTTGGATCCACTTTATGTTATTGCACTGGAATGAGTTCGTTTTCTCCAATATATTTATTCTAATCTATCATGCAAATTCCAAGGTTATTATACTTACAAAGTGACCCGCCCCAAGGATCCAATAGAAACGTAGGTTTTGGTACGATTTGGTGAATCCTCCTGTGGCTCTGTCAGTACCACAATGGACAGGGGTTCTTTCTGTACTCAAAAAGCTGTGTAGGCCTTCCCACCTACGTTCAAGGAGCAGACAGACAGAGGCATAAAATTCTTGAAATTATATGGATATCAAAAAGATAAAAGGATGTTAAAATTAATGAGTCACAGGATAAACACAAATCCCCTTACTTGAGTTTTCCTACCCATGCTTCGGTACCCTTAGTTGCACAAATAACATCAAGCTGTAACAAACAAATAATTTTATGACACCTCTCAAAATTGATTATTGTCGAATTTTCTGTTCTACAAAAGCCACCGAAATTAAAATCATTTTTAACTAAACAAAAGAAATAATCTAGCACTAACTCCAAGATGATATAAATGTTAAAAAATCAGATGTTATTTTATATAAAAGAAAAATATAATTAATAATTAATGGGAATTAATGGTCACTAATATCATAAATAATAAAGAATATTATGTTTATAAAATAAAAATTTCATAATTAATAATAATGATAATTAAAAATATCAATATCACTAATAATAAACCATATTTTTTTAAATAAATTATTTGGTAGTAACTGATGTTAAAAATAAAGGAGAGGAGATGAACCTTACTTGTCCATTGTAAATAGTAACATTAATCCCTTTATTTAAAAGCTCATCAACCTGTATAAGAATACGAAATGATAAGTAATTAACCAGATTTAAGAGTATAAGTAAATTAACAAATTATGCAATAATTCATCAACACCTCATTTATCCTTGGCCTCATAAAGTCACCAATTAGTGCCTCAAAAACATCGTCTGATTGCGCTCCCCATCTATAAATCCCAAAAGCACGTGAATATGGATCCAGTGGCAAACTTCTAAAATTCGATACCAATAGTTCTGTTCTTGCTGCCTTCTAACTTGTAAATTCCGAAGGTATATACAACATTGAGTTTTTTCATTTAAACGACAAAGCTAAAGAATGTCAGGAACAATTAATAGGATTTACGTACTTCACACTAGGGGGAATGATTTTGAGTTTTTCCCTGATTATTCCATTCATCAGGCTACTAATGCCACCATCACCATCAGCAGATTTCAATCTCAAGGAACTAAGATATTTGGAATAGCTTTTCGTGGCAATTGCTGGTGATGAAGATTGACTAGCCATTGTAGATACTGGATCCATTCCCCGGTCTAAAAGAAAATTGTAGAAATCCTGCATAATGTCCATAAGAAGGAAGAACATGGTTATAATTAACTTATGTCATTGCTTACTTATAGATTGAATCATATGATGAGTGGAATAATTCAAAAGTATTCAAGGTATCCGTTGTTAAATCAAACTCATTACCACATGGTTACTATTTCCTTCTATGTTTTCCTCAAGTTGCCGCCAAGAAGCAGATGCAGCTATGTACTCACCATTCCCAATATGCTGCTGTATCTTTTCTGCAAGACTACTTTCCCCAAATGGGGTGGTTAAGAATTTTGCAATCCTTTGCATAAATCACCAGTAAAGATAAATAGCACCAGAACCTGTTTGCTTTCTCAAGACCGTTATCATCAAGCCGCGAGACGTCTTTAAGTAGAGGACCCCACGACAACTATAGATGACGAATTGAAAACTATCTTCAATGTAAGTTATTTTCTGCAGAAAGTTGCAAAATATGATCGTGAAATTATCCTACTCACGACAAAATCTTCAGGTGAAATCCAAGTGTCACCCAATGCCACTCCTGTAATGCGGAGATTATATGAGTGTATAGTAGGATTCATAACGTTTATAATATGTTAATCACTGTAAACCTTCAATTACCTCCAAGTTTAATGTTTAATATGCCTGTTTCTATGGCTTTTAAAACTGATAATCCCAGAGTGACTGCAAATTTGCCCCCATAAGACTCTGCTACTATGTATAAAGGGCTCTTTTGAAGACTCTCATCTCTGCTGAAGATGCTCTCCAATAATGTAGTCAAATCGGTTGCTGCTTCTTCGTCAGTTTTCACGTATAATTCCTTATCATCTACGTAACTAAACCCTGCACCAACTGGATTGTCCTACACCACACAAGTTCACCAATCAAAAGTCAAAAGGAAATAATTAATGTGATTTAAAAATTTTATGATATCAGTTTATTATCCAAAACAGAAGGGAGAAGATTTCTCTGAATTATACCACAAATAATAGATCAGCTATTTGTAACCATGACGAGTTTCGGGGGTTTAGGTTGGTGTCTAGTGGTCCGAGCTCTTCAAAATTTCCCATGCCTACACCTGAAGAGCCCTGTATAAAGAAAATTAAAGAAATACAAGGATAAAACTCCATGTTTAGAATAGGATAAGTGTGGATTATGTGTAATTATGTCTTATTTTTACATTTGATTGAACAAATTTGAACTCACAGGTCCACCCTGCAACCAAAGAATGATTGGCCAAGGCTTGGAAGGATCTTCAATTCTACAAGGACTTCGGTAGAGCCACCAAAACATATGTGCTCCTATTCAACATATTCCACAAAACTGAATCAGAAAACTTGGATCTAAGTTCACCACAGAAATTGAAACTTAGAAGAAGCTGTTTTACTTGGTCTAACTTCCTCGTAGCCCCACTCTTCTGTTCCATTTTCAATTCTAACAGAAATAGCTAAACCTATATGAATTAGAGAAGAGAAGAACAGAACACATGCAAAATGATGTACCGTTCCCATTTAGAAAAGCAAATTCGATGGATGCCAAGTTTAATGTAGAAAATGAGAAGAGGACATCTGCTTTTATTTACGAATTAGAAGGTGTGTAGGGAGGTGCTTCTATCCGTAACTGAAACGACAAAACTAGAAAATAAAAACTTGTAAAAAACTGTGCAAGCTTTTGCAACCTGAAATAGATAGCAGAAATATGTTTCTGGGAGGGAAACTTGTTTCAAGCTTGCACATTAAAACCACCAGAATCTAACAAAATAACATGTCAAATATAAACATCACTGCGACTCAGGCAAGTATTCTAGCTGGTTGAATTTGGACAGGAAATGGCATAGACTAAAATGAGAAGAAGTTTTAATTATATCTTAAAAAAGAAGAAGAGGAAGAAGAAAAGAGCAGGTGAGGTTGAGATGATGTATGATGAGATAGCGTGCAAGAAGGCTTAGGGTTTTCTTTTGCAAACTATTCAGGGATGGAAGTGATGTGTGATTACTGATTACTACTGCTTTGCTTTTTTAAATGATTATCCGAGAATGTGGGGCCACGGGGATGCTCATTGATTTGGATCTGAGCCACTAATAATAATAATAATAAAGAATAATCCCAATAAAAAAGACAAGTTCGCTGAAAAAAGTTTCTTTCACTCAACCTGCTAAAACTAAAAGGGTACAGGTAATTATGAATTACTCACGGCGTTGGGCCCTTCCGAGAGGTGTCGTGTCCGTGTGGGTACAACTGATAGGAGTACCTGTTTCTGTTAGGTGTTTTAATTCTTTGTAATTTTATTCACATATTTTTGTGTGAATGATATTTAATATTATAGAGTTGAATGGTTGTTCCAGAATTTCTGATCCGAGGACATCCAGCTGTTTACCCTACGTGCCCTTTTCAGCTATTTAAGACCTTTTAACTCAGACCAGTTGGTGTGAGTGGTTCAACACTCTCATATCTTAATTAAAGATTTCGAGTTCAAATTTTAGGAATAGAAAAATTTGTTTAACCAACGCTTTATCCTTTACGGACTGACCCGGTACGAGCAAAAATTAGTCTAAGAGTGGATGGCTTAAAGGCGTCTTCGCACAGTTGGAATCCTCCTAAGACACCTCGTAAGCTAACAAAAAAAAAGTACTACTATGAAATGGTGTTCTAAGTCTATCTTATGATAATATTGTCAAATTCAGATCGATCCGGTTGGTCAGATAAAGATTTTGAGAACTCAAATGAAGATGGCAGGTTCGGGCACCACCATTTGACCCAATTTGATAACGAACCAGTTGGGTTAGTCAGTGCCTATTTATTTCAACTTTTAGAAGATGAATAAGCACTTTATTTCATCATAAAAGATGTTTTAAACAAAGGAGTGTTTAGTTGTAAAATCTAAAAGTAATTTTTTCATAGAAATGACTTTTTTGAAAGCTAAAATATAGCTTTTTGAAAAAAACAAATTTGGAGCTTTTCAAAAAAGTACTTTTCAGATAGATTTTCATATCCTATTTTTAGTCTCGTTTATCCTTATGTTTTTACACATAATTTTTACAATATCTACAAATACACCTTCACATTTATTTTGATATTTATATAATATTATTTGACTTTTTATATATTTTAATATTTATTTTTTTATATTAGTTTTACTTATATTATAATCCATATAAAAGATTTGATTAGATATAATTTCATTTATGTTTTATATGGTTTAAAATTATATAATAATTAATATATTACGTTTTGCATATTGTTTATTATATTTTAAATAATATTTATATGCATAAATAATTTTTGTTACAAAATAAAATATAGTTAAAATTAAAAATACTTTTTA
>JAOTIZ010000008.1:7535986-7546137 GCA_027123425.1 Erythroxylum panamense | reverse complement strand
AATGTGCATGATTGAATATTTCTTTCTTTCCTCTTGGTTGACCAGCACGTCGAAAATCAGGAAGATGATACCTTTCATCTTTGTATGGTCCTAAATAACCTTGCATGTAAGGATATCCTGCATCTACCAAATAATATTTTCCTACATTTCAAATTAAAAAATAAATAAATAAAGAAGTATTGAATTATTAAAAATAAATAAAAGTGTATAAAGTTATCCATCACAAACCTCTAGATAGATGAGGGAAGTGTAATATATCATTACGCAAAGCTTTCATAAAAATTTGAGCATCATGTGTTGTGCTGTCTTAACCAGCTCAAGCAAAAGTAAAGCACATATCAAAATCACATACAATCGTTACATTTTATGTAAGAATGCCTTTTCTCCCAATATATTTTATTTTATTGGATCTTGGAACTACAACTAGTGTATGTGTTCCATTAATTGCTCCAATGCACTTTTTAAATTAAGGCCAATACCTTCTATCATCTTTAATTTTGCTTATAATTTTTCTAAAAGTTGGATCTTTTGGCTTTATGAAATCAATCAACATACATGAAACGACCTATAATATTATTTCAAACCATCTAGAAATTATTTCACCAGAATGTTGAAATCTTTCTTAAACTATTATATTACAAAGTCCATGACCTAAAGTGATAAAAAACATAACTACAGCCTCTTCTATTGTTACTTATGTTCTTTTCTTTAATCCATACGACTCATTCAACAATTTACATAATTTGATAAAAACATCATTTTTCATTCTGAATTATTGATGACATTTATCTTTATGGCCATTAAGCATTTCTATTACAAATATCCATCCGGTGTGAGGGGATGTTCTACATAATTTTTTAATATAATATTTAATATAATGGTCAATGGTTAGCGCTACTACAGTTTGAACCATATGCAAAATTTCTTCTTCAACCTCTTCATTATATTTATGATTATTGTCAGAATCATTATCAGAAGATAACATCTTTATCAAAATATATTTAAAAAATAATATGCTTATTGTATAACAAGGTAATATAGTAATAATCATAGCACAATAATAATAAAATACAATTTAATTCATTACAACAAAATTAACCACATAGAAATCTAATACAACATATTACAAGTAGCAAGTTCCAATACAACACATTATAAGTAGTCCAATATTAGCAACCAAATACATGTCTAATTCATTACAAAAATTACAATCATTTCATTTTCTTAAGTCATTCGATTTGAAGATCAACATCCTTAAATGCAGCAAACATCTCTCTATTTTCCTTCTTAAAAAATAATTTGGTAGCTAACATAAACTCTCTTTCTCTTTTCAACCCAATCTTTATGTGTGACCCATTAAGTTTTCAAATATATTAATAATAGATATAAATTATAGCATTAAATTATATTTAGGATTAACTAAATTAAAATAAACTCCTTTTAATTTATATTTAATAATCTAATTAAACAATTTATGTCCATATATCAAGATTGATGTTTAACAACACATCATGACCCCCAAATATTTAGAAATGCTGAATTACTTTTGACTTACCTTTTCTCATATGATTTTTCTATATATAATTCTCTTTCATCATTCAATGTTCCAATTAGATATAACACATGAAAATAATGCCTATTCTATTTGAGTCAAATTATTTTAGTTTGTCCACCATTAGTAATTTGTTATATTAATAACATTTGTAAACTATTTTCAAATCGTCATTTCACCTTGGCCAAGAATTTTTTGAATCAGTTTTAATCGAGAACAATGAAACATATCTCTGATTACTTTAAAAATGATGAGTCATATATTGATCACTCAACTACTTCCATATAGTTCATATCCAATGATTATTGACTGAGCTATTCTTGACTAGAATAGGTTAAAAGTAGTATCAAAATATAACAATCCCTATATGAGCTACTTTGGAGATCTCAAGTCAAATGATCACCTATACAATTATTACAATGAGATTTTTATAGACATACAAACAATGTCTAGTTTAGCTAACTTGTTCTCTAACAAACATTCACGTGGTTATTTAAATATCTTCATACTTTAGTCCATGAGATGGACTATTTCTTTCATAAAAAAACATAACGTATGTTAGTCTTATCATATTTTGTTAATATCTAATCTCAACAGAATAATGACTAAGAACAATTTAAGAATAATGCATAACTGCAATATGAATATCATAATTATGATTTCATCATAATTTCGTTTGCTAATGTATATTTATCTTATAGACTTTACCATATATATCTTATTATGTATAAGATAAATAATTTTTTAAATAATTATATCACTAAATTATAACTAATTGATTGATGTAGGGCATAAACCAATAGAGTACACTTTATCCTTGTAAAAAATGGAACTTCAAAATGAGTAACTTTTAAATAACGTCTAGAAAGGGAGAATTTGGAGAAAGGTAGTAGTGAATTTGACAAGGATAGTGTTCTATTGGTGGAATATGAGGCAAGTAGGTGAACTCGAGTCATATATTGGTTATGCTACTTCAGTCTTTATCTTATAAATCATGTGCTTATTATACAAGAAGAAATCCGTGTCTTTAACTTATAATTTATAACGTAAAGCGAAAATCAAGTAGAACCAGATCCCGCAATTTAGCCCCAGAGTTATGGACTTCTTTTGAGTGCCTACAACACTGTTGACTTGTGCTCTGCGGTGGATATTGAGCGAATAGAAAGGGCTGCTGCAAGACACCGAGCCTGTCATATCCTTCGCCCCGCACCGAGGCCTGCTTGGTTTGATTTCTTTTAGCACAATATACGTCTTATGTATCTCATTAATTTCATTATATATTGTGCTTGATTTGGCACTAGGTTTCAATTTACATGTACTTTTTAGATTATGATATGATGCATGTGTCAACAAACATCCTAACTGTTGGCCAGTTCTAGC
Source organism: Erythroxylum panamense (assembly GCA_027123425.1). Classification (NCBI taxonomy): domain Eukaryota; kingdom Viridiplantae; phylum Streptophyta; class Magnoliopsida; order Malpighiales; family Erythroxylaceae; genus Erythroxylum; species Erythroxylum panamense. Next base: position 7,543,205 of record JAOTIZ010000008.1, on the reverse strand, counting down.
CACAACTTTGGAGGCTACTTAATAAAAGCTCATAGTAAAACGATTAGAAATTTATATGTATAAGAAAAGCATCTATGAACCTTTGGGGCATTTTTTCCAAAGTACTTTAAAACGTTTACTTGGCCAAAATATTTTAAAACGAAAATGAAATAAATATAAAGATCAACAACAGTACTCCGCAACCTAATTAAAAAGTAACTCTTAAGCAATACTATTACAAGTTTTCTTTGAAGTATCATCTTTGTCTAAATATTCTTGGGGGTTTAACACACTACAGTACAGCAGAAGGCATGTTGGAGTGCTTTTATGAATGAAAGAGCAACTGTTGACCTGGAAGAAAGCTGTTAAACTTATAAACGTTTCTGTGCCCTGCCCTAATTTGAAATTTAGTGCACCGCTACATCATACATGCACAGGCTTATTTAGTCGGATTCCACAGCCTAGAGGAGAATATTTAGCAATAATGTCATCAACATTATATCTTTTCTAGCTTGTAGTTTTGCAGGGCAACCACCTATCACATGGAAGGTGTTGACAGAATCACCCTTTGGCTTCGGGGACCAAATTCACCGAATTCAAGCCGAGAAGATGTGGTGGTTACTTCTTGTTGGATACTATAGAGGGGTTGGAGGGGGAACAGTAAACAAGGACAGGATCTATGCCAGGGTATCCATGTCCCCGTCAAGAGTTAAATAATGGTACAGTGTCCAAAAGGGTATCCTATGCCCCCGTAGCATAGACACGGACAATTCAAGAAGAGATTGGCTGTGACACGACGGGTTATTAGGAGAGATCGAGATCGAGATCGACAAATGGATATATACATATTGATATAGAGAGAGAGATGAGATGATTAGGGGGCACTGTGCTTCATGGGATGGGATGCTCGATCAAGGGCCAGGTTCTCGTTTTATAAAAGACTATTTAGTTTCTATACTTAAAAACAAATACGAGACATTATCACATGGCGTCAACTTCACAGTTATAAACTACTATTTTGGCCCTCTTCTCTTGAGCTTAGGATCCTATTACATTGTCCGTTTGTCTTCTCACTTCCATGTAACTTCAATTGTGATGGAATCTGTTCATTACACTAAGATTTCTGATCTAAGTTTAGGTGAATTAATTCAGTAGTTACTAAAATAAATTCCTTTCCTTCTACTATATTGTGTAACCATATGACAATAGATTAGAATTATAGTTTAACTAGTGGAGCTTATGTAAATATGATATGTTTCTTTTGATTAATTATAAATTATAAAAACGCTAGAATTAAATGTAAAACGAAAACACCATCTAAAGTTTGGATGTAATTAGCTCGTACCGTGGATATATAAATTGAAGACATGGAGGGAGCAAAATCTTTTATGGTTTAACATGCAATTGTCAGCCAAAACCACCTACCATTCAATTGCCATTAAACAATCACCTAAACATACATGGATTTAAAGACCTATTTCTAAGTGATGGAAGCCGATAACATACATGTCTCTTCATTCTCCACATACTATCCATACAAAAAAACATGAAGTTGTATGTATATTTATATGCAGGCATAAATATCGTCAAGATAATAATGACAGCTAACAGCATACATTTACTAGAATGCCGATCCACAGCCGCTAGTGAGAGAGACATCCAGCTATATAACTCCTACGCTATAAATCTCAAAGACTCAAAACTCCTATTCAGACTTTCACTTGAAGTAACCAAGCTGTCATAGCTTTATTACAAGAAGAAAAGATAGGAGAAAGTGCTGAAAGATAAAAAAGAGTATAATAAAGAATACATACAAAAAAAGAGAGTACAAACTGCAAACTCTGATAGACATAAATTTCAAAAGATAAGAAAGAAATATTAGTCATCCAATTATACAATTTGTCAAAAGCCTCCCTCTCCTTCTCTCTTAGCCTTCTTCCTTTACACGTTTCCTTACCCTACTTCCATGTCTAGAGATTCCATATCAGAGAAAAATCTATCGAAACTTGAAGAATATTTGCCACAAGATCGTAATATACAAGAAGATGTTGATCAACTAGTGCATCGGCAAGTATTAGATGATGAAGTGGAGTGCAAAACACCAACTTCAAGTGATCACAAGATACCAACCAGCGAGAGCTGCCCTCCAACCCCAAGAAAGAAAGTGCAAGTGAATTTGCAGAAAAGAAAATTTCCCGAGTTGCAGTTCTTTGAAACGAGGAATAGGGATGAGATAGAATCCTTCTTCAGATCAAACTTCCAGGTATCTAGTGATAAATCTCGTCCAATAAAGAGAAGTAGAAGTTATTGAGAACATCATGTACCTTTATATGTTTGGCGTATGTACATGTAATTATATATGCTCAAGATAATACCGATTGTGTTATATATATATGTATGCAGCTAAAACATCTTTTCCACAATTCTCAAGTTGTCTTATGATTCTACAATCAGTAATAATAGTCAGTACCGTTCAATAAATTGACTATGATTAATGACCAACAATCAAAAGGAAGTTGATGTAAATGAACAGAATACACTCCGGGCAGGTTCTTCGCTCCTTAATTTTGGTTGCAACTTTTTCAAACAATGTGTATGGGCATAACTCGTGTAGAACAGTGGTTTTGTTTCTTGCCCCACATTGTAAGAACAAAATCTGCAGAATTGCTTCCTTGTCTTTATATTTATTTTGGATAAGAGTAAACTTGTTCAAAAGGAATTGAGATAGTGGTTGGACAGGAGGGAGATATAGTGAGCAAATGCTATACCTCTTACTTTTCGAAGGCTGCAGGCGTAGCCTAGAAACTGATGAATTTATAGAAATTAAAGCATTACTTGTTTGAGAAGAACCTTTATTTTGCCATCTTGATTCTCTTAGGTCGATCAAGTATCCACTATCTGCAGGTTTCTTAGAAGGGCGATTGAGAGTTTTGAGTAATACTAACTTCGACAATATGCGTCGTGAGCAATCTCTCATTAAAGCTTCTGAATCCCAAGATGAATTAGTCAATATGTGAGATCTTAGGTTTAGTACTTTATATACTTTATTCTGCATATTGGACTTTTGGGAATGATTTTCGTCGCATATCAATGAATTCGCTCGTTATATATGGATCGATCATTTCAAATGATTTGACATATAAATGGGTCTAAGTTAATTGAGTAAACCTTTCAGAACTAGGTCTTGATTGTTCATTAATATTGTCTACATATGTTGATGGCACGTATTCTTTACTAATGAAATGCTCCCTAATCTCTACGGAAATAGAGATTCCAAGGTTACCTGCTCTTTTTAATATTGTAGTAATATGCTTCAATCCCAAGTTTATGTATGTTCGTACATTGTTTTTAATACATTTCTAATGCAAGTACATATATGACTAGTTTGGGAGGATATTGTAAGCGATGTAGTACGGTAATCCTGCTTTAAATCTCATAATCCGCATCATGGTGAGATTTTAATTGAGTGTTTTGATGTTAATGTGTTGCAAAGTAGGAATTATACGAAGGGAAATCCACCATTCTAAAGTAAACAAGTAATCTACAAATCTCACAATTTAGAGTGATATATTCAGGTCCTATCGAATTTTTAATTTTAATATTGTATCATAATAATAAAATATAATATAATAATAATTTATTTGAAAGACATACAAACATGACATTAAAGATGCCACCAGAATTCAATTTATGGTACAACCTTTTATATTTCTCAATATAACCAAAGATTACTAAGTTATATATATATATAAAAAAACTAGAAATGACCAGCCATCAGTGCCGTAGCCACACAGGGCATTGTCCCTGTCTCTAGCATTTTGAAGCAGAGATTCCTTCTTTGGCGCAGGCGTCCAGACCTATTGCCGTAATTTAGAGGTAACTACCAAACGAATTTCTGTTTATCACTTTCCGTCTTTGTATGCAGGCTCTGTGAAGAAAGTACAATTCGGTAAAAAGAAACAAACAATGTAGGATTTCCAACAGGGGCTAGGATTGTGTCATTATGAACCGATCGTTCACCCTAAGCAATCTCAAAGGTATTGCAAACTAAGATTGTCCACATTTAACACCACTTCCATTACGAAACTTCGTATATAAGTTAAGAAAATGAAATTTACATTTTTCTTTTCATTTAGGATTTCGATATTACGTCCAACCAGACTCAATTTAGGCAAGGCCTTTAATGTACACATCTAAACCATTGCTTAAGGGATCCAAAGCTAGGCTCAAAGTACATCGGTCGTAACAGTATCCTGAGGCTAATCTCGTGCCTAGTCAACACCAGGCACATCTTTTAAAGGATCCAACGTTTAAGTGTTTCTTTTTTGTTTTCAGATACAATATGATTGATTATTTACTTCTTTTTGCAATTGTAGCGAATCACCCAAATCACAAAGCCTCAACACATTCAAGTTACGATCAGTTGTTACATAAATAATGATGGACAGTTTTGGCAGCACAATCTATACCCTGTATCCAATGGCTGGAAGCCTGGAACTGAATGCAAGTTATGGATAAGCAAAATACGCCACCAAAGCGATGAACATGGGACAGTCGGAACTAGTTGGGTGTTTTAATAATTTAATAAAACTGCATAGCACAGTACACGCTTCCAGTTAATTCTTGGGACGACGAGATTATCCATTTGCTCTCATTTTTTTATTATTGAAGAAAATATTACAGAAACTTCCCGAAGTGGTACGCTAATCAATGAGGATAATGCTAGAAATGTCGGCACGGTGCAAGATCTGGGAATCTGCTCTTAAACTTTACCAGTTACTATCTGATTTTTACCCACGTAGCCATTCAAACAGAAGTAATTAGACACCTGTCGACCAAATGTCCACCTCGTGTTTTTTCCTTCACCCGTATATATACACATCCTAACACTCTGGAGTTTGCTGCAATTAAGAATTCGAGGAAAGTGAAATATTTGAAGAGTAGCAGAAACCAGCACATAATGGCTCCAAGGCGGTCAGGGAGGAAGAAGTTGGTAAGAACTGTGACGAGGAAAGTTGTTAAGGAAACAGTGCAAGTATCGATCGCGGAAGGAGACACCCCAGAATCAACTCAAGAGGAACGATTTCAAGATACAGAAGAAATTGATGTTCCTGTAGAAGAAATTCTGAGGAGGACCATTCCTGTCGAGGAGAATAGTCAACAAGAGGAACAGTCAAGAGAGTTTGAAATTCCTGTTGAAAAGTCCAGCAAAGATGTTGATGTGGATGGTGTTGAAGAGCAAAACGAAGTACCCTCAACAAAAGAAAATAGGAATAAAGAGGAGCAAATAAGTGAAGTTTTTCAACAAGAGCCATCAAGAGAAAAAGAAGAAGAGAGGAATAAGGAGGATGAAGCAAGTGAATTTTCACACGAAGAATCTCCAAGCGAAGAGGAAGTCAGGAAACACCAAAAGACAAAAGAAAATGAAGCAGAGATGACAACGGAGGATGGTTCTCTAGAACCAGAAACATCAGCACGGAAAGAAGCGAAAAAGAAGACACAGAGACGGAAGAAACCTGGGGAGAAGCAAAGTAATAAGTTGGCGAACGAGAGGAAAAGGAAGAGAAGAAGCAGAGCAACAATAGATGGTGAAGGTGGTGTGGGTTACAAAAGGTATGTTTATAAGGTTCTAAAGCAAAGTGCATCCAGAGCTGAGGATATCATCAATGGCAATGAGTGTGATCAACAGTTTGATGAAGGACATGTTTGAGAGGATTGCAGATGAAGCAGCTAAACTAAAACAGTACGCCCAGAGGACGACCCTGTCGTATAGGGAGATTCAGGATGCAGTGAAGCTGGTTTTGCCTGGAGAGCTTGGAAAACATGCCATAGCTGAGGGGTCCAAGGCCGTCTCCAATTACATTTCCTACGAGGGGAAGAAGTCCAATTCTTAGGTTGGGCTGCATATGTTTCCTAAGAACTTTCAAGCTGCGCACGTAAAGGAGTAGATAGAGTTGTGTAGACTTTGTAATGTACCCTGATTTTTGCTCATGAGTTGTAAAAGGGTAATTCAGGTGATAAGCAGGCATTGTTTGCAGGTCTTGTAAGTATGTGTTGTGGATTTCTTCTTTTTTTTTTCGTTTTTCTGGTTTCAAGGAAATTAGGAATCCTTCAATTTCGGTTCTCCCCGGTTCCAGTAATGCCCAATGTACGCATGGATGTATGTTTATGTGGTGTTGGAAAGCAACAAGCATCAGATCTAGAGATTCAACGTAATACCAAATCATCAGTAGGTCTTTTCTATTTGGATGGAACAAGTCACAAATTAGCATCAGGTCAACAAAATTCTAATTCAACTGATGGGTGCATAATCTCACAAAAGAAAAAGGAAAAAGAAACTGAAGTTAAAGGATAGAAGCAGAAAGGCACACTTAAGTGAATAGCCAATGGGGTAAAATAAACAGAATGCAATGGTTGTTGTTCTAGAACTTTTTATCACTAATGAATATAAGAATTGTATACGAAGCATATTTAAGAGAGGAGACTATTAATATCGCGAAAATGAGAGTTGTAAGATTTTCTCCTGAAGCATTTTTGTAGCTGGTTACAACTAAAGATTACAAAATGTGTATCACTGCATTCAAGTAATAATTGCTAAGTCAAGCATATAAATAAGAAAAAGTGCCTGAAGAATCTTATATGAAATATTGAAATCCATAGATCGTCGTTAATATTTCTATACCAAGAGAACCAAGGAATTTGTAGACAAATGTGTAAGTTCATGCATATATGCTGTGGTTTAATTTACAAAATGCACTCACTACGGTCGAACCACAAAGTGGAATTACGCAAGTTCTTGCGTAGAGGTGGCATTTGGTCCAGACTGAAATTCAAATCGGATTCATGTTCAAAAATAACTTATTCGTTTCAAATATTTAATTGATTTGAACAAATTTTAAAACTAAAAAATGGTTCAAAATAAGAACCCCTTGTGGTCGTGGGCAGTTTTAAGTACTGGTTCTGCCGGATTTTGGCTGAACGGTACGTTGCCGTTGAGATCCATTGATTGACTGCTCTTCGTGATGAATCTGGCGTGTTGACACCTGCAAAACAAGAGAAGGCACGTCGGGGGTTGTGTCCCGATTAGCCCTCCGACGTTCAAGTTAGTCTTTTGGTGAAGGTGAGGCTGCTGAATGCAGAGAAGAAACTAGGTTATGATTGTGCGTACCTCCATCGTGGGAGAATTATACCTTATATATGGTTCTGCGGTTAGGTTTAGGTCTTCACGTAGACTTCTATC
>JAOTIZ010000008.1:7524507-7535886 GCA_027123425.1 Erythroxylum panamense | reverse complement strand
GGTTAGGTTTAGGTCTTCACGTAGACTTCTATCTCTGCATGGAAGGTTTTCCCATACTGACGGGCCGCAGGGAATGTAGATCGGGCTTGGACTTGGCGTGACAAAGTATGAATGGACCGATCGGCTTATAGGTGGTCTTGACTGGATCCGGGTCCTGCACGGTCAACCCGACCAGGTAAGGTAATTACGCAAGTTCCAGATCGATGAAAGCTTATTCGTCTTTTTCATGGAACTTTTCGAGTATATTTACCAGCTTTTTCCGATGCTTATTTAATTTGTGGGAACCAATTGCAATTCAGATACGATCTCCAAATAGCATTTTCTTGTACCAGTAAGAGATGGATGACAAAGCAGACGTAGTACTACTACTACAAGGTCAAAACTTGGGGCGCTGTTGCGTTATCGCAGTCTCTGATTCGTTGCTTGCAACATTTATGAGATAGTACTCGACAGAAACCAAAAATCTCAACTAGTCGACAGAAACCAAAAATCTCAACTAGCCGACAAAAATATCAGATTCTTCTTTGATAAGGTATGAAAAATTATGCCAAAATTTCCTTTTCCTTACAATGGCTTAATTGACAGGTATAATTTTATTTTAGATTAATATTTATCCGTTCTATAACATAGAACTAAGATCGGAGTGATGTCTCTCAAGTCTTGGCACAAGAAGATGCAAAGATAATGAACAAATATCTGAGACGAAACAACTTGAAAAGGGCCTTATCCTTATCCGAGGCTGTGTTCTCTCGGCTTACTTGCATCCAACTTTGTCTCCACTCTCCACGTTCATTCGCTTGTGTCCCCATCAGCAAGCCTGGTTGAGCGCGATACGACGGTATTCCCACAGTAATCATCAATGGGTTCCCCCCATCAGGTATGTGTTAAAGCTCAAGCGGTGATACTTAATACCTTACACGGGCTGGTTAACAGTTCAAGACAAGTAGTAGTATTAGTATAGTATTACCTTACCCCTATCTTGTTCCTACCAATCTCTCAACCTCAGCAATCAGTTGCCTACGTCAAGTATGTAGAGTCTATATGGAGATTATGACTTGAGGACTTCCTCAATCTCTATAATTTTATTCCCTCTCGTCATCTCTTCTGCGTGTGTTAATGTCGGAGAAGTGCCAACTGTTGCCGTCTCTTCTCAAACGTTTCTTACATTCTTGATTAGTTGTTTTGTTCATGAAGCCCTACAGCCGTAAAATTTTAGTTATCCCCGATGATGCCCCTTTTCAAAGTGTCAGTCCTACTACCTCAGCAAACTATACCACTGCCAGTACCAATTCGTCATCTCTACACCATCAACTTTACAATACTTCTTTACAGCCACCACCATCGCTGCCTCCAGAACAACAACAACAACAACGATATAATCAGTACTCAAACGCGGTGCCTTTTGACTCATCCATGGCCTTCATTGTCTTTGCCCTCTTGACAGCTCTTTCCATCGTCGGCTTCTTATCTATTTACATTCGCACTTTCACCACTGATGAACAAACAGACCGGCTTTCTTCTCAGCGCCATCACCGGCCAACCAACCCCCCCTGCAAAGGTTTAGGCCCAGAAATCGTGAAGTCGTTGCCAGTGTACTCCTACCACCACGTGGAAGTCAAGTACCAAATGGAGTGCGCAATTTGCCTCGGTGAGTTTGAAGAGAAAGAAAGTGTTAAAATGATACCATCCTGTGAGCACATCTTCCACTCCGATTGTATAGACACGTGGCTAAAGCTGCACGTAACTTGCCCTGTCTGTAGAGGAACCCAATTCTCCGATGGTGGCGCAAACGGTGGTTCTGGTGGAGGTGGCGGTGGCGGTGGCGGTGACGGTGGCGATGTAGTACGGAGTACAGTCGATGGGAGATCAACGGTGGAGGATGGTCAAATGTCGATAGAGATTAGACAAGTGGGGACATTGGTTGGCCGATAGCTATGCTGGTTTAGGTGATTGGATAGTGACAAAAAGGACATGTGGCTTTGTAAAAATCTTTGTAGGTGATCTGGTTGGAATATCGCATTTGCTTGGGAATTGATATATCAATGGTCATAATACAAGTAAATGTGTGTTTTTTTTAAGAAATACAAGTAATTAATGATAATAGAGTCGACTTGTGAGTTCCGACTCATTTACATACACTTTCTCAATTATTATTCAAAATGACCACAAAAGTTTGAGATAGAAAAGAAGATCATAACACCCTTTCAATAAACTTGCCTAGAAAAATATTAAGGTTTGATTTCTAGATAAAATATATTTTAATGATGCCTTATCAACAGTAATAAGTTTAAAGTTATACAACATGGCCATTTGTAATATTCAAACTTCATTATCGTAAGAGATTAAAAAGACGTGAAAGGCTAATTGTAAACCTACAAGAAGATTCAGTAAAAAACTAGGTGCATACATAGTTTATAGGGTTATTACAGTGGAAGAGCATAATGATGGTGGATATCAAACCTAACTTAAGAGTTAAAATCATCTCTCTTTTTTTTAATTGTATTGCAACTGACAGAAATTCAAGTTTTGTGGGAACTTACGAAAAAGAAATACAAATGTACGTTCTCTTAAGGAAAATGTAGAATGGTATTAGAGAATTTATCAGAAGTTGTGAAATTTACCAGAAATAAATTGAGACTCTTACTCCTCTAAGATTATTGCGTCCGTCATATGGATCTGATCAATTATGGGCAAATATGAGCACTGATTTTATGGAAGGATTATCTAATTTAGATATTTTGTAATTATGTTAATGCTAAATCATTTATTCCATTTGAGTAATGATAAACATTCCATTCCATTATAACGAAGTAATAACTATGTCAAGTTGAATACTGTTAGTGTTACAATACCACCTATCATTCCGTAATTAATGGTACTCCATTTGAAATATTGCATGGTTATGCTTTTCATCTGTCATATTTGAAAGTGTTGAAGGTGGATCAAATGAGGAAAGACGGAGAGATGACCATACATGTTATTCAATTCTACATAAAGTGAGTTCATCATTAGATAAAATAATCGATAGAAAAAATACGAATAAAAGATTTTTAGTAGGAGATTGGTATATGTGAAATTTAGACAACAAAATTTTTAATAGAAGAAAACAAAACATATTTTAAATTTTTTTATACCTTTTAAGTTGCTTTTTGTACGTAATCATTAGTAATCTCTTTATTTTACTGGGTGCAAGTTCTGGGAATATCAACTCCGCGTTAGACTTCCATGCCAAGGCATTTTTATATTGCCTGAAAGGTAAAAGGTTCATGTTTGGGATCATCGTCGCACTTTATGGAGGTGTAGAATGGAGGAGCATTTAGGTTGCCCTATGGAAACTTCGCCCTCGGCTCCGAATCCCGCAAAGATTGAAAGGATGAAGTTTGGTGCTCACTGCTCAGTCAAAAGTAAAACTCATCCAGCATCTTGGATCAAAAGTCCCCTTTAGGGATATACATTAACTGTAAACTTTTAAGTCTTTATGGTTATACCATTCATTCAATGTCTTTATTCAAATCAGACCCAATGAATAAGAGAAAAAAACATTGTTATTTCAATTGTACAACCAATTATGTCAAAATCATGACATTAAGAACCCGGCCAGTTACTAATAGATACCTGGCCAGATACAGGCGCAAGAACTCACAAGAATCCTACTGTTAATCCAGCAACATCGTTTCTCCTTTTCCTTTTCTAGGTTCTGATTCTCTCCCTAATTCATGTCACAAGATGGAATAAGCACGGATCACCTCAATTACTGGTGCCCTACACATAGGACACTTTTCCCCACTTTGGACCAATTTATTTGCACATTTTGAGCATGTGCACATGTGCCCGCATCTGTAAAAATAGGATTTACATGATGAAACAATTTAAGATCAGGTTGTGTCCACTCATGCCATAACTCCATTAGATGTTACAAGTAAAATTTTCCTAAAATTTACCTGTAAAGCAGAGAGTCAATACTGCTATCTCCACAAATACAGCACAAACCTTTTCTAACATAATCCCACTTCGAACTGTCATCTGCCAAATTATTATCACATATCCCTGCAAAATAATATTGGTATATCTCAACAAATAAGGGAATATAAGAAAATATGAAACCATAGTTGTGATAGAATCTAACTAAATACTCAGTGCACAAAATATGAAATCTTGTATGAAGGAAAGCCAAATCAAGAATGAAAGGTCTTTAAAGTTTAAACAAACATGTGAAGAACTTCCATGTGCAACGTTATTATGAGAAGTAAGAAGTATTGCCTATCTAAGTATGCAAGTTTTTGCAGAACAATAGTTCGTTTCCAAAATATTACATAAAACGAAAACAGAAGTGGAACATGTCCTCTCTTCAGGCAAATGGTGCTTGCCCGTGAAACCATTTTCCACCGTATTATGCTTAGCAACTTCACTCTAACAAAAGAACAAAGGAACAAGAAATCATAAGGCATGACATGAATGAGTGGAACTATAGAACCTGATAAATTAGCTGAACGATTCAGGGCAGCAGAGACTTCTTGTCTTATTGAACGTTGTAATTCTAGTTGCATGTCCATACAGGCTTCCAACATCCTTTGCATATTGTTCATCCTCTGTTGTAGCCGAGCCATGTCAATCCTCAAGTCATTTATGATGTCCCACTCCTGCAACAACTTGCTCTATTACATTGCAGCCAAAAAAGTTCATCAAATTTAATCATCGAACCCAATACAAAAGAACAACAAAAACCAGATCTTGAGGGAAAAGAATCGTATTAGGTTGGATTTAAATAAGCAAAACAATGTCGGAATCATAAATCAAGAAGTTGCAAAAGTTGACCACTTAAATGTTTCAATTTCACAAGATATAAATGAAGTGCACAGTTAAATAAAGAAGTCAATTTTTGGCTGCCAAGTCAGAAGTCCCACAAAGAATAGAAAAGAAACAATCATCATAACAATCACTGAGGTTAGACGGACGCACAATGCCAAAACGTTGGTGCATGTCATTATGTGGCCAACTATAATTCTGTGAATCTTGGTCCCAGAGCCGTTCCACAGATGGCATTGGTGGAGACGGTAAAGGAGGTGGAAGACTTTGAACAGAACTTCCCTGACCCTCATTTTGCTCCCTACTTTGCTGCTCCAGATCTTGCTCTTCTAAAGCAGAAGAAGGAGATTCTCCTTCTAATTCCCAGTCAAGAGGAACGTGGCTTTGCCTTTCCACATATGATTGTATCAGTTGGTCAAGACTCTGTCTGAAGCTACTGCGGAGAAGAGTGGAGACACTTCTCCTATAATATAAAGTTAATCAAACATTCAATTGCTGCAAAACTAGAAACAGTCAATGAAGAAACTATCATCAGTAAAGAATGTACATACCTGCTTAGGAGTTCTCTTAGCTCCAGACTATACACATTATCATCATCAGTCAGATAAAATGAATCCATTCTTCCCACAGAAACAAGCTCTTGATTAGAAGGTTCCTCCAACCAGCTTTGAACAGCCTCTTGAAAACCATTACTTCCATGTGAAACTTGAGATTCTTCTTCTCTGTTTCCATTGTCCACCCAATCATTTGCAGTAGTTTCAGGTTCACTTCCTTCTACATTATTTTGAACATCGCCACTCCATTCACTAAGTTCAGGACTTGCTCCAAATAATTCTGTTTCCCCTCTATCCAAAATCTGATTTGGCCACTGTTCTTGTGAAGCAGATGCAGGCACATTCACATCTTCAATTCCATAGCTTCGCGTTTCCTCATGATTTGACAAAAATGGAAGAGCATTTCCAATCCTAACTGGCTCAGATTGTTGAGAAAGTATTTCATTGGTTAGTGACGTATAAACATGATCTCCAGTTTCATTTTCCATAATATCTCTTGATGATACATCAAAAGTACCTTCTTGCCAATTTACATTCACCTCTTCTGCATTACCATCCCTGCCCTCATCTATTTCAAAGTAGGCCGGTTGTTCTCCATTTCTTCCCAAGTTCTCTGAAACCTGTACAGCACCATTTTCTGAATGCACACCAGACTCTTGCCAACTTGAATCTACACCAGCATTCCCTTCAATGTCAGTTCTACCACCTGGTCTTCCACAGCTATGATTATCCTCATTATCCCAGTCAGTTTGTTCATTACACTCATCAATGATCTCCAGTAAACCATTTGCTGCAGTTTGCTCAATTCGATTGCCATTGATGTCATTATTAGAAGAGGTATCCAAGTCACTGCTACTTGCTCGTCCACAAACAGAATGGTCCAATCTGGAAAAGAATCCTTCTCTGCATGAAAGAAAGAGTTACATATATCACATACTTCCAGAAATGCTCAGGTTATAGTGCAAGCAACATTAAATATGATGACTTTCAGGAATCAGACTGTTTCTCAGTAGACCTGAAAACCCACTACCTACTGCTAGACCCAATAATTAAAACTCACAATTCATGCTTGATAAAATTTATTGGTTTTCTGGACACTATTTGATCAGAAAAATAATTAGACACCATTTTTAGCAAACTGAAACAATATAAGCACTAAGGAGTATAAGGTAGTTGTTGCTCTAGATTGCAGGGCCTATTATGGAAAAGCATTGAGTGAAATTCTCAGCAGTAACCATTAAGTCAGACATAAACCAACAACAAAATTTGACAGTGGCTTAAATTAACATACTTAATGTTTGGCGAACCATTTTAAAAGCATGGTTTTGAAAGCACCCTCTCTATCGTGATTTCGCAGAAATATCTTTGTTCAACCTTACTTAAACTTAAAAAGGCACCGCTCATGGCTTGTAGACAAAAATATAGAATGTCAATCCCTAATATGGAGTTACTTGAATTTCTTTGCCAGTAGCTCTTAACTTTTTCGTAATAGTTTCCTTAAACATGACAATTTATTTTTTATTCCACTTATCGTGCATTCTGATCAGCTTTATCAAGTAATACTTAAAAAATATAATATTTCCCCTTCCAAAAATTCCCCTCAAAATCACCCACAGAGCCAAAGATAAATTTGTGGTCTTAACAAATGCTTTTGAATTTTATACTACCATGTCCACTCACACTTACAATTAGAGATTCAGCAGCTACAAACAATGAACTTCTATTTCAATTGAAGCAAAAGGATATTACATATATATATGTGAGTGCGTGTTCATGGTTATAAGCAAGGAGATGGAGAAAGAGAGAAGCTTCATGTTAAAGACATCAACAACGAATCTGTTCACCTTAAATCAGAGACTGTATGCCTTTGCCTCAGTAAACCTAATTCACTTGCCGCTATTGATGTAGGTCTCTCAGTTCTATTCATCCTGTCATTTCGCAAGAACCTTCCTCTAAGTAATGACTGCAAAACAACATAGAAGCATGGAATAAGATGATAAAAGCATTATAAGAACACTTTCTTAAGATTATAGATTTTATAATAATTAGACCAAAGCTGTGATGAAGTAAGAAAAAACATTGATACACATAGAATACATTCAGACCTATCTGGTAGATATTCAACTAAATGTCTCTAGCCTTTAATCTCAGGTGCTCAATCATTTTTCTTTAAACAGTTTAAATTTCTACTCCCAGAAATCTTATTGTTTGCTATATATCACTGGGAAAGTTTTCAGAAATGATACTAATAACAAAATAAGAACATTCACTGAAACTAACTTGGATGCGGTTACGGTGAGCAAATTCTGATACAGCATGATGCTCTACCAAATCTTCAAGTTCTCTTTTCCTTTCTCTCTCACGCTTCTTAAGCATGTCAAGCAGAGACTGTCGACCACATAATCTCCTAATACCCCTCCGAGTATGATCAGTCCTGCCTGAACTTTGGTTGACCACTGATCCATCAAGAACTTGTTCAATCTGACCAGCAACTTCAGAACTTTGTTCTTCTCTATGGTCAACACACATAGCCCTATGCTGACTGTTCATTTGTACCCACTCCCTTATGATTCTCACCCTTTCTTGCTCATTCTCTCCGAGCCACTCTGCCCTGGAACTATTATTTCTATTCGAAAAATTAGATGCATGATCAGTTGCACCACAGGTCATCCATTCCCGGAAGATCTGCCTTACCCTCTCTCTTTCATCTTCCCTCAGGCTAGAAGGATCCTCCTGTCCACTCACTGATCCATGAGGACCTGGGGACCATTGTCCAAAGTCACTCTCAACAGCACTTCCATCCTCTGATGTGCTGCCATGTTGATTTCCATGGCTATTTGGCACATCCATCCTTGAGAATTCCTCAGTTGATCCATCAATTCTGTTTCGGAGAGATCTATCACTAGCTCTCCTATGTCCATGATTCAAGACATTCTCATCCTCAAGCTCTCGCCACATTTGCAAAAGTGATGATGCCCGGGTGCTCACACTCCCATCATCATCCCGTGTTCTAACCGTTTCTGAATGAGATTCACGGAGGAATGAAGAATCAAGCACAGAAACATTGTGTAGACCAGCAACAGCCATTACCTCAAATTCCAAATTAGCAGTCAATTCAATCCATATGCTTCAAATGCATGAAAATGTGCATTTACAACTATAAATAATGATAGAGTTTTGTTCTCAATGTTAGATTGTAGCATAAATTAGACTGCCAACATAGACTCATAATACTTGAAATCATCCTCTCCATCATGACCATCAATACAAGTCTTCGATGTGAAGCCCATCAAAGGAGAGCTAGTAATGGAATACAGTTGGCGTGCCATTAAACTGTCAATCCCCTTCAAAACTCGTGGAATACAATAGCTGCTTGCTGCATCAGATAAAAAATTGGAGTTAAATCTTCTTAACTAGACTTGAAAAATGAAATCATGAAGCAAAGAGAATCAGTTTGTTCCACTATCAATACCTAGATAATATATTCAACGAAACACCTAGCTAAAATCCAGACCCAAACAGAAGAAGTCCACCACCATAGGAGATTCATTCAATTTCTAAATCCTGATCTTAAAGAGAATATGATGGAATACAAGAAACTCATTTCAATTTCCCATTGTATGACACTATCATAAGATGGCCTTTAGGCAGTTGATCGCGAAATAAATTAATCTTGAATTATTCAACTGGGGAGCCCTTTGTTTGGTCTCCGAGAAAATGCGGGAGAAAACAAACAACTGACTCCTTATGCTTGGCATTTTGGGTCAAACAAAAACCAACGTGAAGAGATTTACAACTTGAACAAAATTTCTTCATACGAAGAGTCCAAAAGAAGAGATTCATCAAAGCGCATATATTATCCACCATTTTCCTCCCCTTTCCCACCAACCAAACAAATAACAAATAGAACTAAATAAACCAAGCACCACTAGCCCAAAACCATTCCACCCAAAGAGAAAAAAGAAGCCCCAAATCAGAAGAATCGGAGTCGGAGAAACGAAATCAAATTCGAGAACTAAAAGCGCACCGTTTAAATAGGTTTCCAGACACGAGACCTCCAAGAATCCAGAAAACCGCTGAAACGTGAGGATAAAGCTTCGCACTTGTTAATTTACAAGTAAAGGAACCGTAACCACGAGAGAGAGACAGAGATAGTAGCTTTAGATAGAATTAGAGGGGTTGGGGGAGAGGTCTTAACATAGAGGAGAGAGAGAGAGAGAGAGAGGAAACGTCAACGGTTTCTGGGAGTAATTCCAATTTCCACTACAAGCCCCCTTGTATTTGTTGTCGTAAAACTAACGTTTGAACATTTTCGTTGTAGCCACGTGTCACCTGTCCCGTCGCTTTCTTAATAGGCTAATCGTGGAAGTTTCCCAATCTTCAACCCAACGGGAAGTGATACAGAAGCTGGGACTGAGAGCCTAGGCCAGCAAAAGCAACTCCTCCTGTCCTGAGGCGATGATTCATGATTCTGTGTTTCACTTACGTTTCACCTACCACGTCGAAACGCCGCCGTTTTCTTTTTGTCTTGACCCATCTCCGTATGGAAATGGTGGTTGTGGACGGAAATTAGGGCGAGGCGGAGGGACTTGTTTAACTGTTGAATGCAATATTCAGGCAGGGATCATGGGTCCTTGCTTCACTAATTACCATATGTTGCCATCATGAGTTTAATTGATTTAGAAAGATTTGATTAGTAATTTAACATGTTATTATTGGATAAGACCATGTAATTTGTGCAACCTAAATTTTACTCTCACCTTTTTTGATTCATATCATCAGCTTCTCTTTTGGTTATGGAAACACACAAAGCCTACTACTGTATGAGTTGGCCATCTTTTACTTTTCTATGCGATGAAATGTCGTAAGCGTTTAAACTTTTACCACCAGATGTAGCCATACGTTTTGTCGTTTATAGGTATATAGTCATCAGTCGTTTAAATAAAGTCCATTTACTATCAAGTCAATTTATGTGACACTACTGGTAGTTCATTGTACTAAAATCAGCTGAGTATTAAACTCTCATTGGCTTCTATTTTCACGTTGAAGTTACCTTATTATATTATTCTTATTTAAAACATTAATTTTAAAAAGGATAGCAATTTCTCCAATCACGTTCGTTAGAACCTTTTTGAAGTTTTATCGCCACAATTTAATGCGATTGTCCCAAGCCGCTTCTCATGGCGTCTACCACTTAAATATGGGGAAAAGACGTTTCCTTGCCTAACCAATTAAGTAGAGTGACTTTTGGGAACCAAGTAAGTGTTAATTTAACGCAGCTTTGAGTCTTCTTAATATTACACCAACCCAACAACAATTAGATAGGTTGGTTTAGAGATTGCAACTCTCAACTACCTCAACTTGAATGCCTAGCTCATATTCACAAATTTACATTTTTGTTATGAGTAATCAATAATCAAACCCTTGAGTGCCTTAAAATGCTAGCTTTAAATAGTCTTTTAAGAATATAACGTATTGGAACTTTAAAGATAAACTCGCGTCTTTTACCTTCAATAATGACATAGTCATAAATACAGCAGATCAATCACGTACTCTTATCCAACTTGAAGTTCCCAGAAATTCGCTGCCTTAAATTGCACTAACAAAAAAAGGTGTTGGCAATCATTATACTGTTCTTTAAAAAGTGTACTTGGTATTAGTACCACTCTTTATAAGTCAAACTGTCGATACGAGGTTAATCTGATAGGAATTCAGATCCTTTCACAACCAGCAGAGACCGCTTATCATGCAGAGTGTTACTGCAAAATTTTGAGGGACATTATGTGTGTTGCTGAATTCGTGGTTTTATAGTTGTTGGCTTGTAGAGAGTTCATGTTAATTAAGTTGCCTTAGGGTCCGTTTGGTTCCACTTATGTTTTTCTGTTGTTGTTTTTAGTTTCTGTTTCTTGTTTTTTGTTTCTGTTTTTTTGCTTAAAAAAATGAAAACCTGTTTGATTGAGATTTGTAACATAAAAACTGAAAATAAAAACCTGTTTGGTTGAGATTTCTAATAAACTTA
>JAOTIZ010000008.1:7509651-7524407 GCA_027123425.1 Erythroxylum panamense | reverse complement strand
TCTGTAAAACTGTTGTGGTTTTTTTATTTTCAGAAACAAAAAATCACAACAGAGTAAACCAAACACGTTTTACTTACCTGTTTTTCTTTTTATAAAAACGACAACAAAAAAACGGAGAAAAAAAACGGAAACAAACAGCCCCTTAATTGTTGATTTTCATCAAGATAGGAATCATAACGGGCTAGCTCATCAATTTTTTAAAAATAATTTTTTTAAAATTAAAAGTATAAAATAACATATATTTTTTAATTGAATCAAGGTCTGGGCTGTCCAGATTCAGGCCTACTCAAAGCTCAAATCTTCTAAGTATTATTTTGCTTCCAATTGTTGGATCTCGGGTCAGTCTAAATGTAAGTCTCACTAATTGAAAATGCCTAAATTTAAGTTCATAAGTTGACTCATTATCATCCCTACATACAATTCATTGAATTAATTGTGATGTAATTATTTACAAATTATAAATTTATATAATTTATTTGAAAAATATAATTATATAATAATTAATGTTTTTAGATCTCAATCAATTATATTTTCCAAAAGTAATATCGATTACGATCAACCACTCAAATTCTCAAACCTGCCAGTACAGACTGAGGACCTATGACAACAACAAAGAGCAACAGTAGCATATTCCACAACCTCCGTTCATGCTTCTCTCGCTCAACCTTCCTGCATAAATAGTACATATCTTTTTCATAATTAGTTTGTTATGTGTTTGTTATAGCCATATGTAAAGTTAGTATTAATTTGTTACGAGTTTATTATAGCCACATGAACATTCAATTCCTCATGTATGTATATACTTCACAGACAATGAAAACAAAAGACAAGAAGTTCATTATTTCTTCATCATCTGTCCCATTACTTCAGATGTTACATGGTATTAGAGCAAAATATGATCCCACACAAATCCTAGTACCTAAAATTAAACCAAATAAAAAATGACATTAACCTCGGGAGACTCAAGTCAAAACAATACACCGGTTTTGAATCTCGAAAAAGAGATCGAAACAGAAGCATACTTAACCATTGCCGCCGACACTCCAGAATGTCTTATGGTCACCACGCCACTCAATGAAAACAACTATCTGGCATGGAGCATATCTATGATCGTAGTTTTAAAAACCAAGAACAAATTAGGGTTTGTTAATGGCAAAATCAAGAAACCCGACAACGACATTGCTCAAGCCAGATAATGGGTGATAGTAGATAACCTAGTAATAGCGTGGTTACTAAATTCGCTAAACAAGGAAATTGCAAACTCATTCACGGTAGTCACGATAACACAGGATCTCTAGGAGGAGTTAAAAATACGGTATGGAGAAAGCAGTGGTCCTCACTAATACCACATTGCACAGGAAATCATCAATTTATGTCAAGGTAACAACTCAGTCATGACGTATTTTAAGAAGTTAAAGAGTCTGTGGAATGACATTGATAACTTAATGTTATATAAAATATGTTCTTGTGAAGCTACAAAATACAATCTGTGTGTTGTGGATAGCAATAGGTTGATGCAATTTTTGCTTGGATTGAAGGAAGGATATGCAAATGTGGTTAGCCAGGTAATGTTGTTAGATCCCCTGCCTCAAGTGAACAAAGCGTATTCAATGGTTTTGATAGTTGAAAGCAGAAAACAGTTAATATAGATCAAAATAATGTGAACCAAATGTCCATAGTGTTGTTTACTGATCCTGCCAATAATAAGAAACCAGTGGGGAGACAAGGAAATAGTAAGAAGTCGAGTCTACAAAAAGAAGAGAAACTTTATGATCACTGTCATGAACACAGTCTTACAAAGGATACGTGTTTCCTCCCACACGGTCTGCCAAATTAGTATAAAGAATTACAAAGAAAAAAGGGTAAAGGAAATTATGCATGGAATGCTATGGATAATCCAATCGATGATGCAAGGGACAACGTACAAGCTTATGTGAAACAGAACAACCCAAAGGTGGACATGATCAACTTAGCCAAACAAGTTTAGGAATTAATGTTGATAGTTAAAGGTAAACAAGGTGCAACAATGAATTATGTCGCCTTCAATGCTTTTTCCGGTAAACACCCTAAACACATTACCTTTAATAAGCATAAATATGATGACGATTTGTGGATTATAGACTCAGGCGCCTCGATACATATGAGCCCAAATCTGTCCATGTTTACAGACTATGTCAAACTAAGCACATCAAGCCCAATGACTTTACTGGATGGCTCCGTAATCATACCGGAACACCTGGGAAAAGTTGCTCTCGCTCCAACTTTGGTACTCGATAATGTGTTACATATTCCCTTATTTTTCCATAATTTGATTTCGGTAAATTAACTTGCCACACAAAATAAAATTGCCACCATATTCATTGATAATCGTGTGTTTTTGCAGGAACTGCGTGATGATTACGTCATAGCAAAGTGCGAAGCAATGAGCAGTGTTTACAAACTATCTAACGAGCATTTTCTTCCTTCAAAAAGCCTTAAAGGTCCATATTTACAATTTTATATGAACAATTTCGTTAGTAATCATGTATCCCATAACTTCATATTATGGCACAATCGCTTCGGACAAGTTTCTACAAACAAATTATCTCGATTACCATCATTACATGGCCCCATGTTGCAGTTGGAAGAACTTGTTTCCTTCATAGTCATCAATAAATTGGGTAAAGCTAAGATTTCCACTAAATATGTCTGAATGATCCTTGTTTCTAAAACTACATAATCTACCTTCTGCATCATACTTTTAATAATTCATCCTAACTCATTCTGAAATCATCGTTGAAGTCGAATATAAAATAATAAGTTGTAGATACATGTTTCAACCTTGTCATACTCGCATTTCAAATTCAAGTCATTTGAAGAAAGCTAGGATGGTAAATCTTTCTTAACCATTATTGTCTATATAATCAGGCTATTAATTACGTTCTGGTTAAAAGGAAAGAGAGTGGAAGCCAGAAATTGTATACTTTCAATCCTATTAGTTTATATAGAATTACTACCACAATGATGATACAGAATTTATAAGAGCATTGTTTGTTTTGCTTTTTCTTTTTTAAGCTAATTTCATTTGGACTTAATGTTGATATTTGAACTTCCTTGTGCATTGAAGATTGACCCACAACATCTTATTTGTTTTTCATGTAGAATCATTTAAAGAAGTTATGAAATCCATTAAAAAAGAAAAAACACAAAGTAGATGACTTGCAAGAGTTCAGCTTATAGCAACCAATTGGTCTTCATATCACTCAGTTGATCCATTAACTTGAGTCTTGGTTTTATAGACTCGTTTATATCTAACAATAAAATTTTGTTGATGTAAATCAACTATATCCCATATATTGGTGGTAATGAGTGTCTATAGCTCTTTTATCGTTACTTTCTAACATAAAGGGTTAGTTATAACCATTTAATAATTGTAAGGTTTATACAAAGAGATAATAGTAAAATAAACATGAGATTCTTAAAGATGAACAAAATGGTGACTTATTTGATCAATAAGACAAGGAATGGGTGGAAGAGCAGATAAATAAGGATCATGTGAAGGAGTTGATGGATCTATATCTAAAGAAGATACAGTGGAAGGAATCAAGTATAAATTGGGTCAAACTGTAAGAACTATTATATGATGAACTTGGAAGACAATGTTGGGGAATAAAGACATGGTTAGATAAAAAAGAAACAAATGAGAGGGTGAATTGACTCAAAAATTTGAAAAAGGTTAAGATCATATTATGTTCATAGAAGGTCACATCACAAAAGATACAAAGCCTTTAAGATAAAGGATTCTAACACCTATATCCTTTATGTTTTATGCCTATAGTTCTTTTTTGATGTATTCATACGATTATAGTATAATAAAACAGCTTCTAAAGACTTTAAGAGTTATGTAGTCAGGAGCACAATTATATAAACGTTTATAAGGAGAGATATTCTATATGAAAAATGTGGGGATACAATTTATAGTATGGATAGTAGTAGGAGCAATTTCTTTTAAAAGGTTTTTAGACAAAAGGAAGAGATAAAGAGAGCTCAAACATTATCTAGAGTGTTTCTATGATTTTGCTTTACATATCCATTATATTGAGAGGTACCTAGACAAGTGATTTGAATGTTAGTTCCTTATTGATAAAAGAAATGGGTGAAATATTTGTCATTGTATTCTATGGTATTATAAATATAATTTTTTATTTTATGAGAAAATTAAATCTAAATCATATTTATAAAGTAAAAATAGACATAAAATAATGTATACATATGACACATGAGATAAATCCATGTATATCCAAGAGAACATCAACAAAGATCATATAATATCGCAAGCCAATGATACTGACATTAGGATCATGTCCCTAAATATCAAAATGAACCAACTTAAAGGGTGCTAAAGAAATAGAATCACTATTAAGTAAAAGGTTATGTATGGCTTTTGGAAAGTTTACATGAAACACAACCAAAGTTTAAACAAACTTAAATTGACCCAAAAACCACTAAGAATTGAAGATCCTAGTATAATAGTAGAGAGATGACAAAGATGATTGTATCTAAGATGATATGTCACAATACTAGCAGTAAGTTTGGATGGAAGATAAAGAGAAGTAAATTTAAACAAATGTCTAACCTTGTACCCTATCCTGAGGATCGTGTTCAATTGGGGATTCCATACCATATAATCATAACTAAAGAAAAGTAAATTAACATCAAATCTACATAATTAACTAATAGAGACAAGATTTTAAAAAGTTTAAGAATAAGAAGAAAGGTGCTTATACATTAAAATGCATAGTACAATTATCAATAGTATAAAAACATCTAAAGTAAAAAGAAGTAGTTAAATAGTCAAATATAGAGGAATCAGATATCATAAGATTGCAAAAAGAAAAATTAAAGTACCATGAAGAGGAAGTACCTAATGTGACAAACAAGATACGAGAGGAAATAATAACAAAATCTAGTTGAAGTTATTGTAGAAAAGCACAAAGATCTTTTAAAGAGAATCTAGGAGATGTGCTTTCTATTGTGGTAATCTTATTAAGTTGAGTTTAAGAAGAATTTGAGGAATTTATCTTATCTAGAAGTTTTCTTGGGTCATTTTATGCATTCAGAGATATAATAACTACTTTTTACAGTAGTTGTAAAATCCCTTTTGAAACTTCATAGGTTATTTTTTAAGAGTATAATCCTAATAAGATGAGATTTAGTGAAAAGAATAATGTCAACAAATGGTGTAGGCTTTTCTGTATGAAAGGTGTTTAGAGTCTCTCTTGTGATTAGTTCTTTAATAACAATATTAAGGGTAGGAAGAGAGCCTTGATGAAGAAGAGAGTTGTAAATGGACTTGAACTAATCTTTGAGTCATAATTAATAATGCTAGATTTGCTTATGATCGTGAAGATGAGCATAGATAATGGTTGCTTCAAGATTAGGCCATGCATGATCTCTTAATGTCAACTAATCCTATAGTTTTTACAAATTAGACACATAATTATTTATAGTTTGACTATGTTATTGTTACATCTAATAAAGGTGTTGATATAATTGAAATTCGTTCACATTATTAAGACAACACCAATTTTTTAGATAATCTCATACCTTTTTAGCATTGTTAAACATATGGAAATCTAAATAACTTTAGCATAAGTATTATGGGACCATTTCAAGATTTGATGATATGAATATATGATTTCTTCAATCTTCTTTTTGGTAGGCATAATATCTCACCAATCACAATACATTATAAAAAAAACCTTCCATTTAGGAAACTACACATCTCCTTAGCCTATAAGTAATAGTTAGAGCCATCACATGTGACATTAATTGGTGGGATAATATTGGTAAAGTTTTGAAGCATATGTAATGTATAAATAGAAGAATGACTATTAGCAAAATAAGAAAACAACATAAAAAAATAACATATCTATAGAAGTATAATTTCACCAATTTGATCCTAAAATTAAGTTCAAAGCACCTAAAAACCTTAAAAGCCAGTATAAGTGAAGACAAAACCAATGAAAATAATTAAACTAGTTAGTCAAAACATTGGTCAATGAGTTTGAATCAAACTGATTGAACTAAACTAATGATGATGTGGAAAATGAGAGATCCAAATGATTATGTGACCACTGATATGGGTGGTGATATGATATGTATAGGACCCAAGATGATGACAGCTAGTGTGGATGATACATGGCAACTAACTAAATGACATATGGCAACTGACTAAATGACATGTGATGAGGATTTGACCAATTAAAGGATAATACATAATAGAGAATGTTGCCTCGAATTTATATGTGTCTGGTTAGAAAACAACATTGTTTTAGTTTTGCATTTTATTTAAAAAATGTCATTTAGTTCATCTTCTTCCTCTGAATAGTAAAAGACAATGACTTCTAGTAATATGTAAGCAGAAAATTTTAGAAGTAGTTTGCAATATTGTGATTGTCTTCAAAGTATAAGAGTTTGATATATACCAAATAACTACTAGGAAACCAAGGTATCTTTATTAAACCGAAATTTATCCCTTTTACAAAGGAAACTTTAATATTATAGAGAAGAAAAGAACTTGAGATAAAATATTCTTTATATTTTTGTATGTCTTGAATTTTATACAACAAGAGATATTTATACTAATTAAGCTTATATAAATATTAAAATAAAATAACATATACTAATTACATACCAATTAATTCTTAAATTTTAGCATATTAATCTCTTAATCATATGTTTATGGTATAGATATGTTAATAGGATATATGACAATTTAGTTTATAATTTATCGTGGACACATGATGGAGAAAAGTTTATTTTACAAGTTAATACTAATGATATAATTTCTAATATTTAATTAAAATCTTTCTAATTGAGTATTTTAGAACATCATACACGTTTGTGATTAACTTAAAACATCATATCACGTTTATGATTAACTTATAAACTTAAATTATTACACTTTTGTATAACATCATGTTGATTAAGATACCATTTCAACCTAAGTTGAATTGATCCATATTCTATTTATAGGAAGGTGTTTAAGTTTATAGTTCATAAATTTTTACTTTGATATATATTAATTCTAAGAAAGAGTGTGTGACAGGCTCAACCCTAAGCAAGGATAAGAAAGGTACTTACCCAGGGTCTGCTCTTGACTGGCTCTTATTTTACCTCATTTTGTTCTTTATAAGGACTCACTTTTAACACTCATAAAAATAAAGAGAGACAAAATGGGGCCCTTTTGTTGGACACCCCGCCCTTGTGAGTTACGAGCCCAACGTCCTAAGTGACATCTGAACGCTTATCCCACAAGGATGGCATGCCACCACCAAGACAAACTTCAAGATAGCTTACTTCTACTATTTCTGAACTGATATAGCTTTATATCTCTAGTTTATTTAGAGACAAGAACCGACTCATTTGGAGATCCTATAATAAAGTTATGGCTGAAAGAATTGAACAGGGATTTGACCTCAATCATATCACACCTACCTTGGGACAATTAGCATAACTGTCATTAGGGATATCGGGTTAAGATCATCTTAGGATGAGTTCAAAGAGGACTTTGAAATCTACAACTTTTATCCAGACCTTGAGATCAGATCTTATCACCTGGAGGGTCAAAATGGACCAAAAGGTAGGTACAGATGAAACCAAATGAAAAAGCAGACTAATGAAAAAAGACAGATAAATGGAAAAAAATTGCTATAAATTTCTCTACAGATATTAGATTAAGGTTTTCTTTATATGGTTCGAAAGAAGACTTCAAGATCTACAACTTTCATGAAGACTTCAAAGACAAATTCTATCTTTTAGAGGATCAAAAATGGAGCAGAAGATAGGTATAAACGAAACCAAATGAAAAAATAGACTAATGAAAAAAGACAGACAAATGAGAAAAATTACTATAACTTTCCCTACATATATCAGATTAAAGTTTTCTTTATATGGTTCGAAAGAAGACTTTAAGATATACAACTTTCGTGAAGACCTCAAAGACAAATTCTATCTTCTGAGGGGCCAAAAATAGAGCAGAAGATAGGTACAGACAAAACCAAACGAAAAAACAGACTAATGGAAAAAGACAGACTGATGAGAAAAATTATTGTAACTTTCCCTACAGATATCGGATTAAGGTATTCTTTATATGGTTCAAAAGAAGACTTCAAGATCTACAACTTTCATGAAGACCTCAAAGACAGTACCTATGCGTCATCGACGATTCCTTGCGCATAATGAAAAGTTCATGGAAATAACCCTATGGGTTTACGCTCACGCTTCATGATTTCGCAAGAGTTAGTTCTGGCAATGGTGCCCAACACCTTTTTTTTTGCCTAGGACCTATAAAACATTAGGAACGAACCTAATGTGTGAAGTGATGTTATGAATACTATATTAGACTTGGTACCTTATTTGGTTTTGGTACCTATCAAACATTAGATACCATCTCGAATTATTTTTTAAATTTATAAAATAATTATTGAATTTTATAAAATTACAAATCAATCTCTTAATATATTTTGCTATATAATTTTTAACTTTACCTAACTCTACCTAAAAAATCATAATAATAGAAATTTGATATAGCAATTATCTCTCTATTCTTGTTAATATTACTTTTCACATATTTCTTATATAAACAATAACTACTATTAATATAAACAACCATTTAATTCTTATACATAAATAAAACTAAAAATAACATAAAGTACTTAAAATGGAGTGGCAATGAGCTAGTGACAACAATCACCAAAATTTTTAGATTTATTGCTAAACTTGTTCTGAGATCTCTGATCAGAATGATATATATTGGTGTGGGAGGGCAGTGACTTGGCATAGTGACAACAATAAGCTTGTGAGAGGAGGACACTAGACAACGTGAGATTGATGTGAGAGTGATATAATGAAATTTTAAGAAGGAAAAACAGGGAGGCTTAGGGTTAGAAAAAACACAGTTTTTTCAATTTAATTCAAACTTTTAAAAAAATTAAAAAATTTTAGAAAGTTAAATTTACAATTTACCATGTATTTTGAGTATTGGTTATTACCAGCCTTTCCATAAGCCAATAGTGTACTATGGATTTTAGTACCCTGTTTTGGTTGGACCTATACAATAATCTTTTCATTGCTTAAGATTAATATAAGATTTATTTAGTTTAATATACTATTTATGAGTGTTGCATGAGATAACCCCAATGAAACTTTTATTCAGTATAGAAGTGGAACAACCCACATAGTAAAAAAAACACAACTTACCCAACAACCCAGCTCATAAACTAGTAAACACGTATAAAAGAGGCCATCAGCTGCAAAATATGAAAAACACCAACAAAAATCACCTTCTTTCTTCATCCTTCTCTTCATTTCCCAACTGATAAATATGTTTAAAAATACCCTCTTTCTTCTACATGTAACACTACCCTCATAGGTTCCCTCATTATGTTTGTTTTGTAGAAAAATTAGAGGAAGTTGTGGAACTTAACAACCTAAAGTCCCCTACACTTAGGTAAAAATTCTAGTAGCTATATTATGTCTTGTTTTGTGATTTTGATCATCCTACACTAATTTATAGTTAGATTGCATGTTTTGGTTGTTTGGGACAAAATTTGAAGTTATGGAAAGGGAAAAAAATGGAAAAAATGTGGCTAGAAATGATAAAAGAAGAGGAGATAGGAGAAGAGGAGAGGGTGTAGAAGATAACATGTTTTGAAAATTTGAGTTGCATATAGGGGCAAAATAAGAAATGCAAACAGTGAAGAGTAAATATGGAATTTACTTCCAAAAAGGACATTTTTTGTATTAATTGAAATAGGAGAAGGTAAAATAGAGCTTTTAATTTGTTAAGGGTATTTTGGTAATTATGGTGGTTAGGTTAGGATATTAATTTTTATAATTAAGAATAAATTAGAAAAGAAAATAATGTTGAATTATTAAGTATAATTGGGTCAGAAATTTTTATAAAATAGTCTAATAGGATTTTGTAAATTTTAGGTTCGAAGGTCCGATTAAAGAGTAATTTGGACTATCAATTAGTTGAGTTCGAAATCAAGATAAAGATAACCTTGGACTTTATTATTAGAATAATGTATCGTTTTGTTATTAATAAATTATTTTTAGTGAATGATATTTTGAATTAATCATTAATTAGTTACATATATGAATTATGTTTATTTTATTCCTCAAATAATTAATGAGAAACAAAATTTTTACTTTTATATTTTGTTACGTTTTACAAGGTTTATTGTTTTTTAATTCGACAAAAAATATGTTAATTAAATAAAGACTGGTGGATTGATAATATCCGTAGAGCAGATATCAGGGCATCCATAGTCCCGGGGATGTCTTGTGCCAATAACTAGGTAAGATACCATTTGTCGATATGAATACATTTAATTACGATTTCACTTGCTGAGAGAGTATTGACGAGTAAAAATAAGCCGACAGACGATTGGATATAAGCTTAGTAGGTTAAGCAGAGCCTCGAAAATTCAGCTAATTATGGGAGAGTTCATAAATGGCATTTATATATTAATATTTGTGTTAATTATTATTTGTTAAATTTTTAAGATGTTTGTAATTGTTCGGATTAGATTCGTAATGTTGCGTATCTTCGTATTATTTGTATGTTTTAATCTCTTAAATGAGTTTTATAATTATTTATTGAGTTATTTAATTTTAAAGGTACGATCAGTTACTCTTACTGATATTTTTTTTTGAAGATCAAGTGATTGCCGAAAACCCTAGTGTACGGGACTGACAGAGTATTGGGTGGGATCAACAGATTAATCAAGTAAAGTCATTTGATTGTATATACGTTTTATTGTGACAGTTTGAGTGGTTGTATTTTATAAAATATTTTTATATTTGATAAACAATTCTCTTTTTTGGAACTAATAAAGAATTTGATGATTAATGGTATGTTTTGAGAACTATTCAGATAATTGTGGTTTAAGAATTTTGGGAGTGTAACAAAAGTCATTGATTGTTAAGAATCTATTTGTTTTTTGATACCATTATGTATATAGCATAGAGCTTGTCCGACAATATGTAAATCTTAATAATACGAAAAGCTTTTAAGTAATGAGTTTAGGTGAAAATTATTAAAGATTTGTTGATTTAGGGTGATATTAATTTAAATATTCAAATTAAATAACATAATGAATTTTTCTATTTTTATCCAAAAATTAGATTCCATCAACAATATACCATATTTGTAATTTTTTAGAATAAGTTGAAAAATTATGTTTCTAATTTTAATTTAAGTCTATATGGAAAAATAATAAAAATTAACAAAATCCAAATTTTGACTTTAAATCTGATTCTGTCGATGCTAAATACAACCTAATATAATGTAATGAAAATTGTATCACCTTTTTGTAGACTTGAACTACATTTAATAGGACATATCCTTTAAATATGCAACATATATAAATCCTCTTTTGATTACTAAGTTATTAAAACCGTTAAAACTATATATAAATTGCTTTTAGTTATATATTATTGCATCATATCACGTTATGTATGGTACTGAACACCATTCAAATTAAAGCAACCATAGATCCTCACTCGACATATCTTCAAGTTTTTATCGAAAGACGCTACACTATGATGAACAATTAAAAGGGAAGTGGACAAGTGAAAGAAATAAGCAAAAGATATACACAGCTGCAGATGCTGCATGAACTAGTGTAGTTAAATCAACCATATGAAACGAGAAAGGACAACTGGAAAAAATAACAAAGAAAGAGCTGGTAGCTACACGAAGTGTTGTATGTAATAATTGAAAGTTGACGGTTCTTGATTAAAAGGCAACGGCACATAACATTGAGTCCATTAACATAGAGACATTGACATATGGATAGAGAGAAAGTGTTAAATGAGTTAGGTTTGGCTGTCTATCACCACATTCGTGTCCATGAATTTTGCCTTCCCGCTTCACTTCGTCACTATCTAAGGTTTTCTTATGTATATATTATTAGCAAAACTCCATGCAGATATTGGTGAAGCATGGAGGGTCCAAGTTATAACCTAATAGCTGCGACCATGTATTGTGCTTTTGAGGGGCTCAATGCTGTATCTTTTTACTTCTTTTAGGGGCCGACGGACCCATCAAAACATGGATTCGGCTTTGCTAGTATTGAACTTGTGGGGAAAGGTATATACCACGTCTCCTTGGATTTAAGCGTATTTTGTCTGTTGCGGGATGATATTTACGAAGAAGTGACATGACCTTATCTGGCATTTGTAAGTTGATTATTGGATGTACTATTCACACTGGAATTATATTCCTCTTCTATAAGTTCTGGATCAACCATGATTCAAGAGGGGTTGAGAGTTATTGCTTGTAACTTTTACGTACGAACTCGATCACATTCTGCCTTTTGTGGACGAAAGCTTGGCCATGAGTAGACATTTTAATCTGGAAGGCCAGTCATGCACATGCCTGGACAAGTATTTCAGTCAAATTTGTCTGAAAGTAGGACCTATTTAAGCCATGCACCTGTAACTTTAATCATGGTCGTCAAATTTTATAACTTGATGACTGTACAGTAATTACGAATGCAAGAACGAAGAATGTAATGTGGAATAGGTACTTAATGCTAAATCTTGTGCAACGGTCTTGGCCACTCAGTAGGTGTGGAGTATTGCCCATTTAACTTAACATGTTAAAGCGAACGTAAACCGATTTGCTTGTATGGAAATGTCACTTTCATTAAAAGAATAACATTAATCTAATCCACTGTTTTTCTAACTCCGCTAGGGAATATTTATAAAAATAGATTTGACCAAAAACTTTATGATAAACAACAAAATCCTATTCAATTAGCGATGAAAGCCTCATCCCACTGGGAAGACAATAGGCTCCTACACTACACCTCCAAGGAGCTTCTAGTAGCTCCTAAATCGTCAACATGTCCTAGTACTAGAACCCATTAGTCTATTATTATTGAGGGGCCACAAATAGTAATTAGCAAAGAGACCCAATCCTTACTCTCTTGAAGGCCACTAATAATTGAAGTGTTCCCGTGGTGGTTGTATAGACATATGAAGAATTGAACAAAGCCTTGATTGGAATGGATGATGACTTCTCCTAACTCTTGGACAAGATAAAAGACCACATGATTTCTAGTTATAGCCCAATTGAGGTCTACTAGGAGCACAACATATAAAGAAGAAATTCACCGACTAAACTTAACAATTACATATTTAATGTTGCAGGCTTTGAAATGATAGTTTTAAGATCGAACGCTCGGAGAATTGGTGAAACTAATGCAACGACTATCAAAAGTGCTAGAAAAGAACTAGATGATGACATCTAAAACTTTCTTCAGCTGGATAACAACTTAAGAATTAAAGAGAAAGACACTCCAAACTCATCTATGGTGGCTCAAACGTATTCGCAGTTCCCTGACCATGCAAAATTTGAAAATGATACGAATTAAAAATGGAGACCCAAATTTGGCACGTACGTACTCCGTAGGAGGCTTGAATTGCCGATCACTGTTATGACCGGTTTCGGCTCTTACTTCACATATTTCGAACTACTCTTTCTACCCTATCAGTTGTTTATTTATTTATAGTTTTTTCAACTGCAGACTAAATTGGATAGTTTAATAACCACCAACTGAGACCTCGATAGTTGTAGGATATTTAGATGTGCATGAGTCTGGACTATTTATATAAATAGACGTTCTTGTAAATTAATTAGGGAGAAAGATGAATGCAAACAAAGAACAAATGTAAAAGTGTGGATAATGATCCATCAACACAGCACCGTTCCAAAGTTTCTAAAGTGGACCAAAATTTTGCTGTTAATTCAACTTTCAAAGGGGTTTTTTTGAATTATAGAATTATAATTTCATACTATATATGAATTACTTAGACCATTAGATTACTTTTCAAATTTAAAAGTTTGGAATTGTTATTTAAGATGTGCCTACCTATCTTACTAAAACAATTATTTTTACTCTTTAATTTTTAGCATAAACATCAAATAATTATTTTATGGGCATATGTACGAAGACAGACATAAGATTCAATACTTTTTTTGGAAAACATATTTAACGGGAAGAAACATTTGGAAAATATCCTGCATATAATTACTACAAGAAAAATGTGGATTAGCGACGGAAATTTAGCGACAGAAAAATTACTGTTGAAAATTAGCGACAGAAAGCATATTTCCATCGCTAAAATTAAGTGATTTAGCGACGGTACTACTATTCGTCACTAAATTTGGAAGGAATTCGTCGCGGCAAAATTAACGACGGAAGTTAGCGATGGAAACATATAACCGTCGGTAATCACTACAATTTAGCAACGAAAAATTAGCGACGGAAAATATACCGTTGGTAATTAGCGACGAAAAGCACATTTTCGTCACTAAAATTGAGTGATTTAACAACGGTATTATTATTCGTTGCTAAATTTGGAGGGAATTCGTCGCGGCAAAATTAGCAACGAAATTTAGCGACGGAAAAATTTCATTGCTAAATATGGAGGGAGTTTTTGGCAGAATAAAAAATTTTGAGTTTACCTACGGAAAATTCCGTAGGTAAATTCCGTCGGTAAATATGATTTAGCGACAGAAATTTTCGTTCCGTCGGTAAAAAGGCAAGAATTTTTGGCGGAATAAAAATTTTTGAGTTTACCTACGAAAATTTCCGTCGGTAATTCTATCGGTAAATTCTGTTTAAATTCCGACATCTCCCTCCCACTTGTGTCTTCTTCTTCCTTTCTTCTTCTTCCTTCTTCCTGTGTCTCCTCTT
>JAOTIZ010000008.1:7488714-7499810 GCA_027123425.1 Erythroxylum panamense | reverse complement strand
CAAAATTTCTTTTATTTCTAATTTTATTGTTTCCTGAAATGAGAACAAAATTGCAATGAATGAATTTTTGTAATAATTCTTTCATCCGGTGGTGAACAGGGTCGAGGAAGGTGATTGAGTCGATGCCATCGGAGTTGGAATATACCACTTCGTCATCTGTGACCGTAACGGTCTTGCGGATTGGGGGCGGCGGGCCGGAGTTGGAGGGGTAGCGTGGGGATTCAACACGGCGTCTTTGAAGAAGAAGAGTGGCAGAGTTGGAGGGGACGGGAGGGGGGTGGGGTTGTCTCTGTTTCTGACCTTTTTGGTAGCTGGGTTATCATCGGAGGGATCAGGCGGGGAGGGAGGTTCGGGAGCCGAGGGCGGCAGGGAACTTGAGGAGGCAGGAGTGGAGGGTGATGAGTCGATCGGCGATGAGTCAGGCATAATCATTTTTCATTGGTTTTGCGCTTGGCTTTTCACTAAATTTGATTGACAGCCACGGGAGAACAAGATTTTAAGTGATGTGTGACCTTTATCGGTCACATCACAAGCACAATAACGAAGGCACAGGCAAAAAACGGTAGAGGAAAGAACAGTAGAGAAGAAACAAGAGGCTAGGCACAAGTGTGGAGGTCTGCGTTTAACGCAAATTTTCTGCGTTAAACATAGAATCTTGTGCGTTTTGCTCAAAATGCACAAGCAGGAGGCGCAGAAGAACAAGCAACACACATTAATTCATCACATCAACTGCTACAGTGGGCAGCTAGAGAAAAATCAAGACTGCGGCGTAGAAACGTTTTCTACTGGAGACGTTGGAGCTGCTGGAGGCTTGAAGCTGGCGCAGCGTGAGAGCGGGAACAAAAGCTGGGCTAAGAAACTCACCAAACTTTATTTGTCCCATCGTGAACAGTAAAAGACAGAGGAGGTAACGTGATTCTGCAACATTAAATGGAAAATATGAGTCACTCTTGGAGCATAAAAACAGACATGGAGGGCTAGTTTTTCGACGTCAGTTTACCGAGATTATCGACGCCAAGTTACGGTTAAGCTATTTCTATCATTTTGAAGTTGTAATTTCTTTTCGGATTGTTATATTGTTGGTATTGATTTTGATAGTTTTGGGATTAATGATCTTAATATATTATTTTGATCGTTTTATTTCGAACCTATTGCTAAAACATTGATTGTAATCTTTAATCGTTACTTTTAATGTGTGAGTAGCATCTAAGGATCATTAATCGTTAGGAATAACATAACTTAGGTTGGATAACCCGAACGTGTGAGGTTACTGCCTATATTAATCATTTTCTAATTTGTAATGCGACTGTCAAATTGAATCTAGAGATCATATCCTAAGTTATTCGGTGGTTAGGTTTAATTAATGATTATTTCTTAATTAAATTCAACCTAAGGGAAAACTGAGATTTGTAGAGCGTTCTATTAGTCTCAGATCAATAGTCTCAAAATAATTGTAAAGACTTTAGAATGAAGGAATATGCTTGATTGTGTTTAGGCCGAGATTGACCCTAAAACCGGGCCTTACTTATACTCAACACTTTTCTCATTTTTGACTATTTATTTTAATTTGTTTCGATACTTTATTTTATTTTAATTTCTAAATTGGTTGGAACCCAAAAAACCCCCCCATTTACTTTCCTTGCATCAATTAATTTCATTATGAAAATTAACCGAACATTCCCTGTGGATTCGATCCTGACTCACCATAACTACAAATTTTAGTGTGCAGAGTCAGAAAAATTTTGCAGTGCACTCAACACGTGCTATCAGGCGCTAACTGGTCTATGACCCGAGGGCCACTAAGTGGGCTGCCCCAGCCTGGCTCATATACTTTTTAAGAAAATAGACAAAATGATGTCATTTTTTTACATTCCCTTCAGCCATAGGCCGGGCCCAGACTACCATCCCTAACAAAGCTACAGTGGGATGAAGTTGGAGGACTTTACAATTTTAGTTTTACATCTACAATCACTTGAAACTTGGCAAATATGTACATATTGAATATTAATGCTTAATGAAATTTCAAGTAAGAGCTACAATTCAATAGATTGAAAGTATGATCTACCAATGCTTTGCAATACATGAAAAACTAGAAGCTTCACTAAGTGATCTTTCTAAGAAAGGAGATGTTTAAGCTTGTAAAATAGCTAGCAAGAGTGCAAACAATTTGTGAAAAAGAGCACTCAAAGGAGCTGAAGCCATTGATGCCATTCTTGCAATCTTCTCCTCAAGCTTCTCATATATTGCAAAAGGTTCATTTGCAATTTAGTTTTACAGATTGTCCTACATATGCAAATATCATTTTCATATTGATATTCTTTTTGCACAGGTGCAGGAATTACTGGTGTTGAGTGTGTTTTGAAATTGTCATAGTTGACAACTTTTTATTTTAAAGATAGTAGGCATCTCCCCCCCTTTTTTCCATTGTTTGGTAACCAAAAAAATCTTTGAATATTTGTCAAAGACTAGTTTTTTTGACAAATGTTACATTCCTTTACCTATAAAAGGATAGTCATTATATTCTTGAAAAAAAATAGGGTAGATAAATAGTTAATAACAAGGTGCAGAGAGAGTTGAGGTCCTTTCAGAGAAGATATTCTGAGTGAAATATTGTGAGTTTTTTTTGGCGTAATTAGGATAAAGGGTTGAGAGAAAAATATTGAGCGTTTTGTAATTTTTCTTATTTTTCTCTTAGTAAAATCTCTTTCATTGTCTTCGCCTGTGGACATAGCCCATCTCAAAGGGGTTAACCATGTAAATTTCTTATGCCTTATTTTTGCCACATTTTTCTTTACTTGTTACTCCACTTTCTCAAACAAAATTCTACAATCCTACACTCCTCACAACAAAATTAGTATCAGAGTATGGTAAGAAAATTACGAATTTTTTTTTGGCAAAATCTGTTCAGTTTTCGAGTGACGACAATGAAAGTTGATGAATAGTAAAATAGTAACTAAGAAAGGTGACAACTGTTCATGCATTTATTTTGAATTAAACACTATAACAGTCATTGTAACTAAGTTGTAGCAACTGGATGGTACTATTCATATATAAAAATACGGTACCATTGATACATACAGATACGGTATTATTTATACATACAGTTACTATTTATGTGTAATAGTGGGAGCAAAGTTCTATTCATGATTAGAAGTTTTATTTGAAGATGGTAACAACAAGATTTGATTTTGAGAAGTTCGATCGCAACACCAGCTTTGCTTTGTGGAAACTCAAGATGCATGCAGTCTTGACACAAAATGGTATGCATAAGGATGCTATACCAGGTGAATTAACTGATGCCCAAAAGCTAGACATGGTAGAAAAAGACATGGTTTCCAAATACTTAAGCCTTTCAAATGAAGTATTACATGAAGTTATTCACAAGAAGACAACTGCTTCATTATGGCGTAAGTTGGAATCTCTATATATAATAAAGAGTCTCATTAGCAAGTTGGTAACAAAACACCACTTGCACATGATCCGTATGGCAGAAGGTGGTTCACTCAAATCACATATTGAAGATTTTAGTTCAATTCTTATGGATCTCGAGAATATGGACATCAAGTATGATCAAAAAGACCAAGTTATCATGTTGTTGTACTCCTTACCTCCATTTTACAAGCATTTTCGAGAGATTATTATTTATGGTCGAGACTCTCTCACATTAGAGGAGGTCAAATTTGCCTTATTTTTAAAAGATATTATTGACAAGGGGTTCATCTCAAACCAGAGTAGTCCTGCAAAAGGACTAGTTGTCAAAGGAAGACCAATAGACAG
This sequence comes from Erythroxylum panamense, assembly GCA_027123425.1. NCBI lineage: Eukaryota > Viridiplantae > Streptophyta > Magnoliopsida > Malpighiales > Erythroxylaceae > Erythroxylum > Erythroxylum panamense. Next base: position 7,496,033 of record JAOTIZ010000008.1, on the reverse strand, counting down.
AAACTCCAGTAGCAGTAATAGACACAAGTCAAGATCAAAATCCAAAATCAGAAATGGATTTTATAGATACTACAAAAAGAAAGGGCATGTTATAGCTGACTATTACAAGCTTAAAAACAAGATAGACCGCGAGAATAAAGAAAAACAAGCTGAAGCCAGTTTTATATAAAAGGAGGAACAAGTAGATTTTTTTGTGAGTAAAGAAGGATCTGGAACATGAGACAAATGGATCCTTGACACTCACTGCTCATTTCATATGTGTACCAACAAAGATTGGTTCTTCACCTATGATCTAGTTGATAGTGGACTTGTATTAATGGGAAACAATCAAGCTTGTAAAATGGTTGGTGTAGGCACTATCAAATTAAAAATGTTTGATGGTGTAGTAAGAGCGTTGACAGATGTTCAGCATGTCCCAGACTTAAAGAGAAATCTCATCTCTTTAAGTACCTTGGATTCAAAGGGCTACCATTACATTGGTGGAGGTGGAGTTCTCAAAGTAATCAGAGGTGCCCTGGTTGTGATGAAAGCTTTTTAAATTGGCAAACTGTATGTGTTGCAAGGAACATCTATTATCGGAGTAACTGATGTGACCACATCAGCTTTGTCAGACTCAAATGTCACTAGATTATGGCATATAAGACTGGGACATATGAGTGAAAGAGGTCTAACACTACTAAGCAAAAGAGGTCATCTCTATAACCAAAAAGCGTCAAAATTAAATTTTTGTGAACATTGTGTATTCAGCAAGCAAAAAAAAGTTAATTTTTCAACTGCAATTCACAAGAAAAAAGACACTTTAGACTACATTGACTCTAATCTTTGGGGGCTTACACATATCTCTTCAAAAGTGGTGCCCGGTACATGCTTGCCTTCATTAATGATTACTTCAGGAAGGTATATGCATATTTTTGAAACACAAAAATGACGTGCTTATCATTTTCAAACATGGAAGGAGCTAGTTGAAAAAAAATCAGAAAAATAAAACAAGTTAGGACAAATAATGATTTAGAGTTCTATGATAGTGAATTTAATTATTTTTATAAGAATGAAGCAATAGTTTGCCATTTGACAGTCAGAGGTACGCCACAACAGAACAATGTGGCAGAAAGAATGAACATAACAATTTCAAAGAAAGTTCATTATGTTTTGTTCAACTCTGGCCTATCAAAAGATTTTTGGGATGAAGCAGCATCAACAACATGTTACTTGATAAATCACTCTCCATCAACAGCCATTGACTATAAGACTCCAAAAGAGGTATGGTCTGGCAAACCTACTGATTATTCCAATTTAAAAATTTTGGGTGTCTAGCATATGTACATGTTAATGATGGAAAGTTAAAACCTAGATCCAAAAAATGCATATTTATTGGATATCCTGATGGCGTCAATCGATATAAATTATGGTGTCCTAATCCTAAGGCATGCAAACTAATCATTAGTAAAGATGTCATTTTTTATGAATCAGCTATGCTTCACCGAAAGGAGGAGACTCCTATTTCTTCTAATACAGGCGTGAAGAGTATGTCTCAATAGGTGGAGTTTGAGGTGGAGAATCATCTTCCAAAACATCTTTTCAAAGCATATTCATGACCCCACAATCATAGAAAAAGAAGCCACAATAATAGAAGAGGAAGAAACTTCATCAAAAGAAGAGGAGGAGTATTCCATTACGAAAATTAGACCCAAGAGAGAAATCAAACCACCAAGGAAATATGCTGATACAGATTTGGTGGCATATGCGTTTGCAACAGCACAAGAAATAAAAAGTATTGGTGAGCCTTCAACTTATTCAGAAGTTGTTTCTTGTGATAATCTACCAAATGGGTGATTGTTATGTAATAAGAGGTTGAATTTCTCCATAAAAACAGGACACGTGAGTTAGTCAAACTGCTAAAGAACAAGAAAATTGTTATATGCAAATGGATCTTTAAAAGGAAGGAAGGAATTTATGGCATTGAAAATAGCAAATACAAGGCACGGTTAGTTGCAAAAGGCTATAGTCAGGTTCAAGGAATTGACCTCATTGATATTTTTTCACCTGTTATTAAACATAGTTCTATTCATGTATTACTTGCATTAGCAACTATGTATGATTTAGAATTAGAGCAGTTGGATGTTAAAACTGCATTTTGCATGGTGAATTAAAGGAGAAAATATATATGCAACAACTTGAAGGTTTTGAAGTTGAAGGAAAGAAAGACCATGTTTGTTTGTTGAAAAAGTCGTTGTATGGTTTAAAACAATCTCCTAGGTAGAGGCATAAATGGTTTGACTCATTCATGGTAAATCGCGTCTATTGTGGGAGTCAATAGGATGGTTGTGTTTATTTCAAAATACTTTATGAAGGAATATACAATTATCTATTAATTTATATTTATGATATGCTTATTGTTGCCAAGAATTTATGGGATTAGTAGGTTGAAAGCTAAACTTAATAGTGAATTTGAGATCAAAGATCTAGAAGCAGCTAAGAAAATTCTGGGAATGGAAATTCAAAGAGATAGACTTGTAGACAAATTTTAACTTAGTTAAAAGAGCTTTTATTGAGAAGGTTTTAGAGAGTTTTGGTATGAAAGATGCTAAACCTATAAGTACTCCTCTTGCTGCTCATTTTAGGCTTTAAATTACTTTATCGCCAAAAAATATGCAAAAATTAAGTCCATGGTACAAGTTCCTTACTCTAATGAAGTTGATAGGATTATGTATGCAATGGTTGCACATATCCCAGCATTTCACATGCTGTTAGTGTAGTAAGTAGATATATGTTTAATCCAGGGAAAGAATATTGGCATGCAGTAAATTAGATTTTGAGATATTTATGTGGTACTACTAACTTTAGTTTAGAGTTTGGCAAGAGTAAGAATGGTGTAGTTAGTTTTATAGACCCAGATTATATAGGTGATTTGGATAAAAGGAGATCAATCACTGGTTAAGTTTTCACACTTGGAAGTGGTGTCGTCAGTTGGAAAGCTACCTTACTACCTACAGTTGTATTGTCCACTACAGAAGCAGAATATATGGCTGATACAGAGGCAATTAAGGAAGCTATTTGGTTACGAGGTTTATTCAATTAATTGAATTCGAATCAACAAGTTACCATTGTTCATTATGATAGTCAAAGTGTTATCCATTTGACTAAATATCAAATATTTCACGAAAGAACAAAGCACATTGATATCAAGTACCACTTCGTCCAAGATATAATTTTGCAAGGAAATATTATTGTGAAAAATATTGGTACTATGGATAATCTGGCAGACATATTAACAAAGCCCCTACCTATAAGCAAGTTCAAGCATTGCTTGGACTTTGTCGGAATACATAAATCATGATAATGCCCTAGATGGGTAATGGTGAAGATAATTAATGGAAATTTTCATGGAGTCCCAATTTCAAAATAAGGTGGTGATTTGTTTAGTGTATTTTGAAATTATCAAAGTTGACAACTTTTTTTTTCAAAGATAGTAGGCACCTCCCCCTTCTTTTACCAATGTTTGGTAACCAAACAAGCCTTTGAATGTTTGTCAAATATTTGTTTTTTGACAAACTTTACATTCCTTTGCCTATAAAAAGATAGCCATTGTATTGTTGAAAAAAAGGGCAGACAGGGAGTGAATAACAAGGTGCAGAGAGAGTTAAGGTATTTTGAGAGAAGATATTATGAGTGAAATAATGTAAGTTTTTGGTTGTAATTAGGATAAAGGGTTAAAAGAAAAATATTAAGTGTTTTGTAATTTTTTTATTTTTCTCTTAGGAAAATCTTTTTTATTGTCTTCGCCCATAGACGTAACCCATCTCAAAGGGGTTAACCACGTAAATTTCTTATGCCTTATTTTTCCAACATTTTTCTCTACTTGTTGCTCCATTACTCCATTCAACTTTCTTAAACAAAATTCTATGATCCTACACTCTTTGCAATAATCGGTAAAGGAAAGAGAGCAGTAAGACAGGCTGATGGCCAAACACTTAACTGTAGTAGATTGCTATGAGAGCAAGTTCATTACCTAAGACATCAAGGCCTAGGTTGTATTATTACAGCAGAAGATTGTAACCTTAAGGCAAGAATTTGAAGAAGATCTTCTTGACTACATTGATGAGATATAAATTAAGTGGAGCTTTAGCATAAGAATTTTGTCAACTCATGGGTTAACACGTCAACTTCCAATAAATAGTTTATGATCTTCAATTGGAACTTCCAACTAAGTATACTCTTCAGAGACAATTTCTAGGAAATCTTCTTAGATGAAAGTAGGAAAAAGGAAAGAAACTGATCAACATTTATATGGTCTAATTCAAACATACACAAAATTGAATTATTTATTGTCCCCACACAAAATCATCAACCACAAACTTAACTAAATCTTTTCAAATGGAACATGAATTGTAGCACTCCTTTACACCAGGATACGGACCGGGATACCCGGAGGTCATTCCGGTACATACCCTATGATAAGGGCGAGCTACGTTCGATTGCTACACTCACTTCAAATGGCATCGTATCATTTATCACTTCTAAAGCATCCATAGAAAATCAAAATATTTTTAAAACCAACTTTTTTCTCATTTCATTTCTTAAAACAAAAGTCTACATTGTGTCTTTCGACCCTCTTTACATGTACATTAACAAAAGCTAGTACAAATGTACTACATGAAAGGCAAAAACATGACAAATCTATCTAAGCTATTCAAAAATTCCAGCTGACCGACCTTTGAGCTATGACTGCTCTTGTTGAAACACAATGTACACGGTAGTGGAGCCTCTTAGTAGCTAAAGTCATCTCTCGGTCCTAAAAAAACAACGTTGTAATTTTGGTGAGTTTTGCAAACTCAATGAGTAAACCATCATTGATGAGTTCACCGAATTATTAACACATACCACATAGTTCAATATAACAAATAGCTCATATCAATTTATCACTCATTTTCGCTTGGCATATCATTCAAAGAAATTCAGTCTTCTAATGTTATATGCATGAGACCCACATTCGTTCTTATTGTTGTGACTGAGTGTCTATCACACACTTATATAAATACTGGCCTATAGGGCTCAGTCAGATCAGAATTATAGAGCATAGCTTTATATGCAGAACACATATCACAGAGCAAAGCTCTACGTGCAAAATTAGAAATCACGGAGCAAGGCTCTACGTGGAAGCGCTTCATATTGGCAACTCAAGTCTCAATGCCTTTATCTGAACATGCATTTTATGATATGCATTAATCACATTTGCACATATCATCGGACCGTAATCCGGCATTCAACATTGAGTTGAGAATTCACATATCATGCAGGATTTTGGTTCAAATCAAAGCACTTCCAATATCTGTATCCATATAACAAACTCATCGGACTTTCAGTCCGAAATTCAAGTCAATTCACAAACAATTTATAATTGGAAGCTAACGCATCAAATAATTTCAAAGCAAATCAACCCTAGGAAATCATCTAGGTTGACTCACAGAATGCTCCAAAATGTTATTGCCTGGATGGTCCGATAATGTCCGACTGGCGTTTGATGTGCTCCTTTATAACATACATAACACATTTACACAAATCAAATTTTAGCATAAATATACAAATATTCGTTAATGCACATCTACTTTCATGCAATGTGTACAATGCATGTTCCATGACAATTCTAGGGTACTTTTATCAATTTCCTTCCTAAACTCGATCTAATATCAAAACTCATCCAAGTATGATTTATACTTAGATTTACGCCTCATTAAAACCATATAAATCACAATTCATACTCATTTGTATTCCTATAGATCCAGACATAATCGAAACACTGAAGTACGTTCAGTGGAATAATCCCAGTTCATATAATGTAAGGGCGTACTCATCGTACCCGTTTCACGTTTCTCACTCAATCTTTCTTAATTCATTTCAGATGGCTATGATTTTTAGGTAGAGATGCAGGGTAATGTCTTACGAGTCCAATGGTTCAAGAAGCAATTCATTTGGACTCCTATAGAAGAAGATATGGCCAGGCAAAGAAAGACAGAAGAAGCTAAAACCCAGAAGGAACAAAACCCAGAAGAAAGAAAACTCAGAAGAAGCGAAACTCAGAAGGAACTAAAACAAAGGAATAAAACACAGAAGGAAGAAAACTCAGAAGAAGCGAAACTCAGAAGGAACCAAAACACAAAAGGAATAAAACACATAAGGAAAAAAACTCAGAAGAAGCGAAAGAAGGAACCAAAACACATAAGGAAAAAAAACTCAGAAGAAGCAAAACTTAGAAGGAACCAAAACACGGAAGGAAGAAAACTCAGAAGAAGTGAAACTCAGAAGGAACCAAAAACACAGAAGGAATAAAACACAAAAGGAAGAGAACTTAGAAGAAGCAAAACTCATAAGGAACCAAAACACAGAAGCAATTCATGAACAGTAACACAGAAGGAGTTCATGAACAGTAACATAGAAGGAGCGAAACTTAGAAGAAACAAACACAGAAGAAGATGACATCATCAATGATGTCATCACAAAAGAAACAAAACTAAGAAGAAGCAAAACTCAGACGATACAAAACACATAGGAAGATAACGTCATTAATGACGTCATCACAGAAGAAGTAAAACTAAAAAGAAGCAAAAAGGCAGAAGAAGTAAATTTCACTTTTGAACATCTTCCCTTAGACGTCCATAGTTTTTATACTATATACTGTTGGGAAGATGAAAAGGAGGATTTATAACTTACACAAAGGCCATTCTAACAAATCTATCTAGATTGGTACAGAAGTTTCATGGAAGCTTCAGATCAAGTTATTTCTATTTCAACTCCAACTTCACTTTTACTTCAACAAAACACTAAAAATCTTTCAAAAACTAATTTTAGACTATAAGCAAATTTATTTCCTCCCAACCACCTAGTATTTATGAATATACACTTAAATGTCACTTTCCATGTAGATGGCAGTAACTCCGTAACTTTCTTTCATAAATCACCAACTCTAAAGGATTTATTCACTAATTACCTGTTGGAAACTCCAAAATCTTTAAGCCCTAATCTCCATGCAACTTACGTACTCCACTGTGTACAATGACCAGCTTCTAGTTTTTCTTAGGGTAGAAAACGCAAATAGCAAGGTGGGTTTGGTATAGGAAGGAAAAATAGAGAAATCGCTTAGAAGGTGTTAGAGGGAAACTCTGTGGACGGGAAGAACATTTGGAGATGATCCCAATGAAGAATGAACTTAGACATATAGCTTAACCTTTCAACTCTCAGAAACAGTAATGTTGGACCCCGAACTTTTGATGATAATTAGAAATATTACAATGAATATTAATGAGAAAGAAATTGGTGAGACA
>JAOTIZ010000008.1:7460180-7474861 GCA_027123425.1 Erythroxylum panamense | reverse complement strand
GCTTTTATCTTAATTAATTAATTAAGATGGGGTATGAATCCCATTCCTCCCAATTATGAGGGGAATGGAGTAATACCTCAAAGTGGGTAATCAAACTCATACCCCTCCAATCATACATCCCTACCAAGCATCTATCTTCATTCCATTCTCATTCCTTATTTCTCATACCTATGAAACAAGCACCCCCTAAGACTTCAACCCATAAGGATAGCTAAAATCAAGAAGGCATTTTAATATCCTGAATTATGAAATTTAAACATGATGCTTTTTATCGGGGGATGATTACGTTTTTGCAAATTTAAATTTTTAACTTCTATAAAAATTCTTATAATCCAACTATTGGAAATGAAATATTTGCCCATTTGCTATTTAGTATTAACAAAAATTTTAATTATATCGTAACATTTTCATTAAGATATTAATTGGATCTTAATATTTTAAAACGTCCCAAATCGGTTTTTATTATAAATAATTATAATAAGTTTCAAATAAATCTTAAATAAAAAGAAATTAGTTATGTATAAATTTTATATTTTTAATATAATACGTGAGCTTTATTTTTTTTATAAAAAGAAAACAAACGAATCATATTACAAAACAAGTCTAAAAAATCAGGGCCGACATATCTTCTAAACAGACGTGAGCTATATTGTTAGTAGCTGCTTGTTGTGGTGATGAAGCTCCAGTATCCAAATTGCCCCAATCTGGTCCGCAGCTTCCTTATTGAAAACCTTAAATCGTAACTACGATTGTGAGGACCCACCATCTCCGTTGGTTGATCTTGGAGGCACTGCAATGACTTTGGGAATTCCGAGAGCTTTTACACTTACTTTGTACGATTATTTGGCGCCTGGGCGAATATTCACGTGTTTAATATATCCACGTAGCGCCAAAGCGCAACTCCAGAAGATAACGATACAACTACCCTCGCGAAATAGTTCGTGCGGACGGAAATACCCTTCCACATATATTGTTTCTCTTAGTTTTAATTTTATTAAATTTATCATAAAAAGGAAGGTTAACAATTATAATTTTCTATATGTAATATTTAAACTTAATTGGAAAAAGCTTTGGTATAATTCAACCGAAAAAGTAATTTAGGGTGTATTTGTTTGATAGGTATGAAAAAAATAGAATGAATATGGAATCAAAGATTGAGTTTAATAAGGGAATGAATATGAAATAAAAGATTGAGTTCGAAAGGGACTATGATTATAGATTCATTATTTTGAATATCCATTTTTTGGATAATACTCATTCCTCTCTTAATATAAAAGAATGGGTATCATTATTATATAAGGGTATGCTTGTTATAATTAATTTAAATATAACTAATTAAATTATTTAATTAATTAATATATTGTTAATAATATTGTAATTAATTAATTACAATATAATTAATTAATTAAAATATAATAATTTTTATTTTTCAATATTTTTCACAAACCAACTATTGTCAATGTTAACGATAATCATTCATTTTTCTTAATCAACCATCATAATTATAACGATAATATTTATGCTAATTCTTTACTATATTTATTTTTATTCTTATTATCATTATTTTGTACGAATCAACTGCCCCTTATAAATTTAAAACCTTATATCTATAATTGATAATTTTCATACTTAAGAAGCTGCAAATTTCCCTTCAATCAATCAAAGAACTAAATAAGGCGAGAAAAATTATTATATAAATAACAACAAGATTACAAAAATACAAAACCTTGTAGGACAACAATTCCTCTAGCAATCCAAAAAGGGCTAGTTCTGTCATTCTTGGATAATTTAAGGTTGTCCTCTCCCTCTCTCTCTCTTCAAACTGACCGGTATCTGTAAGTGTAACCCCTCGTCTCTCTCTAACCCTAATTTTCAATCCTTTTTTCTTTAATATTTCCGATGCTCTAAAGTATAATATTGTCTTCTTGATCTTTCAAACCCATCAAGAATCAGCCTTTTTTTGTGTTGCAACATTCAAGGTTTTGATTTCTGCGCATCGATAGAGGTTGGGAGAGAGGGTCTGAATCTGATTGTGTCATGGCAAAAGGTGCGGACGCAAAGGACATGTCGGCGGCGAAGGTCCGGCCTGGTCTGAAACGGGAGTTTGAGTTCGCGTTCAGGTACCACTCGGAAATCTATGGGTTGGGTCGGACTCGATCGGGTCGCGTCCGAACCGGGGCTTCTCTTCCTCCTAGCAAGGCTAGTGCGGGGAACTCGAAAGGTAAGAAGAGGTTTAAGAGCAGTGAAAAGAGTGATGTTGTAACCGGTGAAAAGTTGAGTGATCTGGAGGTCGTGAGGGAAGAAGAGGCCAAAAGTGATGTTGTGGAATTGGGGATTGGGGATGAGGAAGCTAAGGTTGGTTTGATCGAGTCTGTGACTATTGAGAGGAGCTGTGATGTGGAGAGCGTGGACGTTAAGGATAATGTAGTGAATTCTAAGTGTATAGAGGCGAGTAATAAAAAGGGTGTAGAGCCAATTAGTGGCGTTGATGAAAGTGGTGAATGTGATCAAGGGACTAGCGGTTCGGTGCCAGTTTACATTGATTTAGATGATTCTAATAGTGAACCTGGGAAGGCGACGACGGATGGGGTTTCAGAAGCTAAAATTGTTGATGAATGCGAAGAAGGGACTAGTGGGTTGGTGCCAGTGTCGATGGGTTTTGATGATTCTAAGAGTGAACCTGGGAAGGCGACGTTTGATGGGGTTGACGAGTGGCAAGAAGGAGCTAGCGGGTCGCCGCCAGATTTAGCGAATGAAAAGTCGGCTAGGAAAGGCATATTGCCAGCTTCGAAAACTCATAGTGAAAGTAAGGAGGAAAAACCAATTTTTAGGAGGTTTACGAGGTCAGCTTTGAAGGCGCAGGAGATCGAAACCAAATTCCTCTCTCAGAATGGCACTGAGGAGAGTAATACTGAACCTGAAGCCAAAGCTGGTGCTTCCGGTAGTTCATCAGCTACCGCTACCATCTCAATGTCACGTAAGACATCAAAAATTGGCAAGTTTCCTACCAAGTTGAAGGATCTTCTTGACTCTGGACTACTAGAAGGGATGAACGTGAAGTATTTGCGGGGTTCCAAGGTATAACTTTGCATGCCAAAATTGTTTATCTGATGGATATTTGTTACCAGTTCAACTTAGGATTAAAAATTTTGATTAAATTATTTGTAGGTTAGAGGAGCTGGGGAGGCTGGGCTACGTGGAGTAATCAACGGATCAGGGATTTTGTGTTTTTGCCATAATTGCAGAGGAAATGAAGTGAGTCTAGTGCTTTCTTTGTAATAAAATTGTTATTTTAAGGCACACAAAGGTTCTCTGACTGACGTAAATGTAGTTTGTTTTCTTTTTACTGCCAAGTAGGTTGTTACGCCTAGCGTATTTGAGCTGCATGCAGCCAGTGCAAATAAACGGCCACCGGAGTATATATACCTGGATAATGGACACACACTCCGGGATGTTATCAATGCTTGTAGGGATGCTTCTTTGGAGACTTTGGATGAATCTCTTTATCTTGCTATTGGATGTCCTAATTTGAAGAAGTCCAATTTCTGCTTGAACTGCCGAGGTTTCTTTTCTCTTCTTAACCATGGTGTTTGATTCGGTTGATTTTTCTTTAGAAAACTTAGTTCCCACTTCTTTACCATCGTATATTATAGGGGTTATGCTTGATGTCAACTCTGGAAAATCATTGGTACTTTGTGGTCAGTGCATTAACTTGATGGATTCTGAATCTGTCTCAGCAGGAGCAGGTGATACAAATGAAGGGTAAACATCTGCTTATGTTCTGTCTCTAAATTATTCTTTTTGAATTAATATTATAACCTCTTTGAAAATATAATCTTGATTTGAAAAAAAAAGGGCAGTTAACTGTCCTTCAGGAATTCAATCTGCTTGATTAATTAAAGAGATGCCTTATGAGATTAGAATTGCCTACCACTTCCTTGTCTGTGCTGAAGAGCCTTGTACCTGTTGTTGCTAGGTTGTTTTTACTGATAATTTATTCTTAACAGAAATTCTACTAATGTCCACTTGTTGGATCAAAAGTGTTATTTAAACTTGCTTGGCTGCTAAACATGAAACTCTCAATGCTTATGCCTCTTTCTGATTTATTGATAATATTCTTAACAGAAATTCTACCAATGTCTGCTTGGAGTATCAAAAGTATTATTTAAACTTGCTTGGCTGCTAAGAATGAAACTCTCAATGCTTATGTCTCTTTTTGTTCTACATCACAAATGTGTGCTTTCTGACCCGTACATGCCATTGCTGAATGCCTCTAATTTGTTTAGAGCTTGTATTTTAGCAACAAAGGGACTAGAATAAAGGGACTAACAGACACAAGTATCAGTCTGCTGCAAATGCACAAATGCAGTTGTCGAATATTGTCCCATCTGTTTTTGCATTCAATAAAGTGTTTCCTGTTAACTGTAATATAAAGATAGTTTGATATCTTAGGTTGAAATTGCTGCATGCTTGGTTTTCTCAGGACACCAAAACCACTGTCTGTTCCAAAATATGATAGCGTGACGAACAATAGCTCATTGCGGAGCAAGAGCCATGGAAGACTCACGAGAAAGTTGGTTTCTTTTCTTTCTTTTCTTTTTCTTTTTGGACGCCTAACATTTTTTCATATTTATTTGTTTTTTAGCTCTGCCATTAAACCGTTATTTGCATAATAATCTTCATTTCCAGAGCTCTAGATTATACCATTTTTTTTTTCTCTTTAATAGGGATCTGAGATTACATAAGTTGGTGTTTGAAGAAGATGTCTTGCCAGATGGAACTGAAGTTGCATATTACTCACAGGGAAAGGTTGATATTATGTTGATATAAATTAATTTCTATTTACTTCAGATTGGGTTTATCTTTACTAACTGGCATCATAATGTTGAGCAGAAATTACTCACAGGTTACAAGCATGGTTATGGTATATTTTGTTATTGCTGCAGCTGTGAGGTATGTTTTCTTGTTACGATGGATTGTCCTTCTCTCCCCACAAAAAGAGAAAATGAAAATGATGAATGGAAGTTCTTGTTGGCTGGAATTGTTATCTTTCATGATGTTCTTGCTGGTGATTTGATTCTTGTTGACATGCGATGCAGGTCAGCCCCTCTCAATTTGAAGCTCATGCTGGTTGGGCATCCCGCCGGAAACCGTGAGTATACATCTTTTATTGGTCTAATATTTATGGTTGAACAAAATCTAACTCCTGAAATTATTAATCAGAAAATCGTTGTTGCTTGGCTATGTGATGCTGCATGCTTCAGGATTTTTTTTGATTTGGTAGAAGTTCAAGTGCTTGGTTTTGTTTTTCCTTCTGTTTGTTTCATTTATTTCTCCTTTTTACAGTTACTTGCACATTTACACATCTAATGGTGTGTCTCTCCATGAGTTGTCAATATCTCTTTCCAAAGATCGGAAATTATCTACCAACGAAAATGATGACCTGTGCCAGATTTGCCACGATGGTGGAAATCTTTTGTGTTGTGATGGATGTCCAAGGGCTTTCCATCGAGGTGAGCTTTTGATATCTTTTGTAAGTTGCATTAATTGGAACTTCATATAATAATTTTCATACAAACATTGATGGAATCATGCATTGTATGTTGAAGCATTTTGTGAACATGGAATTAGTCCTCCATTGTCTATCTCATGTTAGTTTTTGTGAGAGGCTGCAATTGTACATTATTTTTGGAGAAGTAAGTGAAACACTCTGTGTTCAGACAAGTTCGTCTAAATTATATGCCCGTTCAGTTACATTAAGCACTTTTGCCTAATAAGTTCTGATTACATGGGATGCTAAAATTCCAAAAGTTATCAAATCTCAATTTAATTAATTTGTCCGCATACTGTTGATTGTCAAATCCCAGTTTGCTCGATTTTTATCTAATGAGCTTTTGTCTGTTTACTTCAGAATGTCTTTCTCTGCTTACCGTTCCCAAGGGAAAATGGTATTGTAGAACTTGCCTGAATGCCTACCAGAAAGAGAAACTTGTGGAGAAAAATGCCAATGCAATAGCTGCTGGTAGAATTGCTGGTGTAGATCCCATTGAACAAATAACCAGACGATGCATTCGCATTGTCAAGCTAGAGAATGCATCTGGAGGATGTGTTTTGTGCAGGTTGTCTTTTTCTCGGTATATATAATAAATGCCAATGTTTTCTACATTTGTGTATCTCTTTTCTGTCCATTTCTACTTTTTGTAACCAATTTGCACTGATTTTCCATGTGGCATATGATGCTCATTTAGCTTCTTAGCAATATTTGATTGATCTATTTGAATCTAGAATGTAAGATAATGTAATTGATATGCGTGTGACTTTGGATGAGGCAAGGAAGTGAAAATAACCCTCTGTTTAGGTTTTGTTAAGTGATAAACAATTGCGTGTTTGGCTTTGTTTTGAGAGAATCCAATAAGTTTCTGATCCTGAATCCAAGCCACTTTCTCGTAACTGGGCACTAAATGAGAAGAGACTACTCCCTGTATTGAAGAATCTCAAAGTTTATTTTGCTTAATATTTTCATTTCTAATATTCCAAGTTCACGGTTTTGCAGGGAGCATGACTTTGAGAATGATTTTGGTCCTCGCACTGTAATAATATGTGATCAGGTTTGTATCAAATCATAATTTCGATATAAGTTACTTGTCAATTGAGTTGTGGAGTAATGTGCAGTACTTTCCTCAGTGTGAGAAGGAGCACCATGTTGGCTGTTTAAAGGATAACAAAATACAGGACCTAAAGGTGTGTGAAAGTTTCTGTTTTTATCATGCAAAATATTAATGTACTTGAAAATAGAAGACCTAAAGATGAAGTTGACTTAATTTTTCTAACAGGAGTTACCAAAAGGCGACTGGTTTTGTTGCTCTGGTTGTGCTAGAATGTATTCAGCTTTGCAGAAATTGGTAATACGTGGTGAAGAAAAACTTCCGGACCCTTGTCTGAATGTTATAAAGAAGAGGCTCGGGGATAATGCTACAGAGATGGGTGACAACCTAGATGTGAGATGGAGGTTTCTTAATGGGAGAAGAAATTGTTCTGATGATGCCAAATCATTATTATCTGATGCTGTTGCTATCTTTCACGTGAGTAATCTATACTAGGTTTGTTCAGAATGTCCTTGGAATAATTAGGAGGAGTGGCTTCAGTATTGCTATTTGTTTATTGTTAACACTTTTTCTCTCTTGGTATTAGGAGCGATTTGATCCAATAGTTGTACAACGATCTGCAAGTGAAGGTGGTAACATTGACCTAATTCCATCATTGGTTTTTGGGTAAGCAATAACAAATATTTTGGTTGTGTATTGGGGATCTGAAACAATTATTGCTTTTTCATTAACAACTTTTTCTTTCACTTTCTTGCCATTTTATGCTCTTATTACTTTGGCCTGTTCTATTCTTTTACTGAAATACTGGTTTGTTGGTTCTTGTAGAGAGAATGATGTGAAAACTCAAGAACTTGGTGGCATGCATTGTGCCGTGTTGTTAGTCAAGTAAGAATCTGAATAAATGTGTTGTATAACTTACTGTTTTTTGTTTTGAGATGAGGTTGATTTGGATAATAACTCTATTACTTGTTGTAATAGCCATGTGGTGGTATCAGCGGCAATTGTGAGGATTCTTGGGGAGGAACTGGCAGAACTTCCTTTGGTTGCAACTAGTAGCAAATCCCAAGGACAGGTTGACTCGAGCTTTTAGTTCCACGCTCACAGCTTTTTGGTTACAATGAGTGGTCTCCTTAGTTTTGTCTCTGTCTCTAAGCAAGGAAACAATTATTATTATTAATATTTTTTGCTTTGCAGGGTTTCTTCCAGGCGTTATTTTCTTGTGTAGAGAAATTGCTTGGGTTTCTCAATGTTAAGAATATCGTACTACCGGCAGCTGAAGAAGCTGAATCTATATGGACCAACAAATTTGGGTTCAGCAAGATGGGCCAGGAGGAGGTTCTTCCTACTCTTTCATGCCTAATGTTTTAGTTGTAAATTATGAAATTTCCTATGGCAGCTTGTGAAGTAGGTGCTAAGTTGATTCATGTGTGTTACAGCTGACGGAGTACAGGAGAGATTACCAATTCACAGTGTTTCAAGGGACTTCAATGCTGCGTAAGGTGGTGCCAAAGTGCCGAATTGTTCGTCGATCACAGGGTGGTTGATTATTTTTGGTTGCAATTTAACTCGTGGGTGTGTACAGATACAGATACGGAGATAGATATGATTATGATTATGGGCCTATCTTGGCGTTGGTCATGACATGATTCTTTTTGTAGAAAACACATATATATGTAGAGAAAGAGACGAGAGACAGAATGGTGATGTACAGAAAGCAAACAGTGCTATCCAAACATTCAAAATTTTGACACACTACCACAGTTGTTTTAATCAATTAGAATATAATCCTCACCATAGTTATTATTTTTCAATTTGAATTTGGTTTATCTCTGGCGGTTGATAAAAGGATTGTGTTTATTATTGTAATTGCATGCTTGAATGGTGATAATCTCTAAGTAATGCGGTCCGGTCCAGGTATTGGGTTGGGCTCATGGATCGGGTTGTGGACCTAACAGTTGGGTTTTGAGGACTGTAAAATAATAATTTTATGTGAAAGTCAATTAAAGAAAGCCTGAAAAAGGAAAGTTCTAGAGGAAGCGTATAATATGAGAACTTGAGAAGTGAGTGTTCGCTTTTGGCAATTAGAGCGGGAAAAAAACTCGAAATTTGAAATTCAAAATACAAGATTAAGCCTTTCTGGTCTGGGAAAGGGGTATTTACGTACGTGCCCCGGTTTAACTTTCGTTATTACTCAACCTCCAAATTATCATTTTTCATTCTCTCCCCGTGTCTATATAAGTAGGTTATTGTTTTGCGATTTGTCAAATTGAACTGCGTCGTGTTCTGGAAATTTCATTTGATTAGTCAGGCGGTTTTCGTGGAATTTGGTAGAAAGGGTGGGGAATGGGTCAGATCCAATACTCGGAGAAGTACTTCGATGAGATTAACGAGTACAGGTACTCGCTATTATCTTTTGAAATTTGGTTTCTATGTGATTTGATTGGATTTTTCAAGAGTTTATGCCGTGTGTGAGTGGTTAATTCTTGTGTCGGTTTGTTTGAATAGGCATGTTGTGCTTCCTCCAGAAGTGGCCAAACTGCTTCCCAAAAATCGCCTTCTCTCTGAGGTTACTTCTATTATTCCCTTCCTCTCTTTCTGTTCTTTGCTTTATCGTTACTGTTGTATTCTGGTCATTTACTTCTTGAAAAGAAGAATAAGTGGTATTGAGTTAGTGCTCAAATTCTTCCGCATCAACTTAAACCAATAAATTTGTGGCTACAAATGTTGGCTTATTTGCTAAGGATTGATAAGTTTTAAGCCAACATTTGGAGCAACAAGTTTATTGATTTAAGTTGATAAAGAAGAATTTTGGCGACTAACTCAACAAACGGTTTCTGCAGAATTTGGATTTGAGTTGATCCTATTGAATGATTGGAAAGCTTGAGTACTTCTTATATCAAATTATATTATAGCCAAATTAATGTTTGTGATCAGCTTTTGTTTCGGATTTGATAAATACAGAGCGAATGGCGTGCTATTGGGGTTCAGCAGAGCCGAGGGTGGGTCCACTATGCGATTCACCGCCCGGAGCCACACATCATGCTCTTCAGGAGGCCTTTGAACTACCAGCAGCCGCAGCAGTAGAATCAAACTCCACAGAGCATGCTTGCTAAGTGATATCATCAATCTTCAAGATATGAGCCATTGAATGTCAAACACTTTGGTTGACTAGAATGATGTATACTTGCGTTTATCTATCCTGCTTTTGATGTTGTCTGCCATGGAGAATATCATTAGTTAGGTTTTGTTTCCTTTTGTCATAAGCCTTGATGTTGATGCGTCTGCTTAGCTATATCAGACATGTGGAATGGTTTCTTCTGGTTTAGTTGCTTGTCGAAAGTTACTGATGAATTTGTCAGTCTGTGATTGCTCCCCCATAACTTTTTTTTAATCTTTTTTATAGTGGCCCTGGTTGGTGGAAATCACTTGAATGGGGTATCATGTGTAGTTTACTAGCACCCCATATTTTGAAGCTAAAGAATGAAAATTCATGGTGCTTATTAATGTTTAAATTAAATTATTCACATTTTTCTCTCATCACGTTAGAATTGCATTGTTCGCTATTTTGCTAAACAAGCATACAGTTGTTTTGATGGTTTCAGCACATCATCTTTGGGTGGTTTAGATTTTCTTTTGAATTAATGTGTGAGAACAGTCTTTATTCACGAACTTAAATGTTTAATTGAAGAGGATGATATAGTATTCTCTTTTTATGTTTCTTATTGAATACATTTCAATATTTTATTTAGAATAGTGTAATTTTTAAACTCATAAGATGACAAATGAATATTATATTATTGCAGTCTTAGCTATAAACAAATATAAATAATAACATCAATAGTAAATAATTAACAGATATATATCGAGAGGATAGAAAATCATCTTTTTGATGATATACTATATAAAAAAAGAAATGATTGGTTTGAACAGTGAAAATTGAGGGAAAAAATTATATCTCAACTTAATTAATTTTTCTTGTATTTCTTCTTTTTTGATAGGACAATCATTAAAAAAATTATGATTAATATATGCTTTTTGTTAATTTCATCACTGTTTTTAAAAATTTTCAGAAAAATGCACAAACTGTACAAAACAAGTTTAAAGTAGCAAAGACACCATTTAGCCTAAACACGCTTTAAGTTGGTTAACACATGAAAATTTTTACTAACGTGCACCTCCACCCAGCTTAAGTTTTGGAAATGATCAAAATATCCTCTTTTAATAATTTTAGCATTGCATATGAAATATATAATATTTCAGTGTATTTAGCTCAGTTATTGTTAATATTGTACAAATTCGTCTAAAATCCTATTTCTTTATGTTTTGATACCATGAATTAAATTTTTAGTATAAATTTAGAGATATCAATAGGTAAGGTTGGGCTCGGATCAGGCCGCTTTCGACCTTGCTTGCTCGACCCTTGGGTGGATGGCTCATGACTCATCCTTACTTTTTTTAAAAAAAAATTTACAAAACGACGTCGTTTTTTATGTTTTGGTTGAGCCACGATCAGATCGTGATTCGATCAAAGTCGAACTATTTTGACTCGTGACTCAGCCAACTCAGATTAAAATTGGGCTTAATCGGATCAAAATTGACATCTTTATATGAATTGTATCTTATTATATATTTTAAAATTAAAATTAGCATACATTTTATGTTCATATGATCAATCCTGAACTTATCATTCAAATGAGGTGTGGCCTAACATTTTGCATATCATACGACAAAGATGATCATAAACACAAAGTTGTTAAGATGGTCATTAGCCTTCGACTCCAAAACTCAACTATATTGAAAATAATTTAGAACTAAACTAGAAATTTAGCGATGAGTATTTGTTAATATTGGAGCTATTAGGAGTTCCTAAAAAGCATAACTATTCTAATGTGATAAATAATAGCTATAAATTCTTTAGAGAATTCGAAGGTTTGATGGACCTTAATTTGACACATGATCATGACTACTTGGAAATACTGAATGAGGCAAAAAACTTTATGAATTCGTAAAGTATAAGCATACATTGATCATTAGAATAAAATAAAGGGTAGCATAGTAAATAAGTTGGATAAAAGACAACGTAAAGAAGCAAGAGAGAATGATATATATATATATATATTCTAATATAAATCGTTTCAGTGATGATGGGATAGATCCTTATGAATTGTACTATAGTAATGAAGAATATTTACAAGTTAGAGAGAATTCTAAGAAATATACTAAAAATATTAGGCTTGGCCGTGATGTTATTAATGTAATTGATGATGGTGGGAAGTATAAAAGATCAATCCATAGTGATTCTAAATAGAATGTTAGTATAGGTGTAATGGGAGAAGAAATTGATAAGCCCTTTTTCAAGTACATTGACTCAAATAGAGAGTTGTCTACTGTAATATCAAATGACGTTGATGCTATTGGTTGTTCTATAAAAGTAAGAAAGAATAAAGGGAAGAGTTATACTCTAAATTTGAACCATAAACTATCATAGGAATATAGTTTGAGACTCTCAAGCAATTCAAGATTGTTGTAATTCAAATTTTTATCTTGACCTCATATAACATTAGGTGGAAAAGGACTATTAACAAACAAGTGGAAGCAATTTGTGTTCCACATTATATTTGGAGAATTTTTGGAAGTTAAAAAGGCGAAGAGAAAACATTCTCAGTAAAAATTTATATCCTAAAATTGGACCTTCCCAAACCTTGAATTTCAGGAAAATTTTTGTTGAGTTGTTGTTAGAAAGAACTCATCTTATAATGTGAAGGAAAAGAAAGTTGACGTGGCTAAACGATTTATGATCGTTGTCACAAAAGTGATGTGTTGTAAGGTAAGGAAAAGCATTTAAAATAGTGAGGGATTCTATAAAAGAGCGATATGTAATGCTGTGATATTATATGCATGAAGTATTTATGATAAATAAATGAAATACATTCACGATTTAAACTATTGTAGAAAGTCTACATAATAAGCCTATAATTAAGAGGTTGTATATAGGCTTTAATGCATTAAAACTTTAAATTTACACATATATAGGAAGATAATTTAGCTAGATACATATATTTAAAGACATTTTTAGGTGGAACTTTATTGTCAGGAGTGGATAGAGATGAAAATAACCAAAGTCAATTTCACGGCTATAGCGAAAGGTATGAATTCTAATTCTTAGAATTGGTTTTTAAGGAGGATGTGAGTATGATTGATGACAATGGATGAAGTTTCATCAATGACCAACATCTTGGTCTATTGGAGGTTTAAAAGAAATGGTTCCATATACAAAACATAAGAAATATGTAGGGCATATTTATGCTAATTGGAGTTATAGGAGGTATACTTACAAATTATAATTTTTGAACACAATGAATTTCATAATTAAGTATGATTATAAAGCATGCGTGTAGGATATAAATGGCTTATTTGTTGATGCATATCAAGGGCTCCAAATCCTCTGTACCCTTTTTCCAGTTCCAATCCTGTGCTAAGCATTATCATCCACAAAACTCATTTATTTATTGCAAACCTTATGGAGGAGGTTATCGGGCACAGGGTTGAAATTGAAAAAACGGTACAAAAGATTTGGTTCCCATATCAAGACTATAAATAAGGATCCAAAGACATTTATTAAAGCCTTTATAATCATACTACCCAAATATGTGACTGTGCATAACAACATAACGAAGGCTAGGATTTAGGATATAGTCTGTCATCAATATGCTTGACGATATAAGAGTGATGTTAATGACTAGGATTGGATATTAAAAAAATAAATTTTGTTGAATAGTGATGATGTTATTTACCTTAAAATCAGGAAGAAGTTAAATGTATTAAAGTTTGAACCAAAGTTATACATGCCCAAATCCAATTAAAGTCTAAAGTTCGATGATTCTTTCTTTTATGATAGATTTCTAGTTGATTTAGATAAAAAATGACTATAGGTATTAGAATAAGAGTAGTATACCTTATAATCATGCAATTAGTTGCATATATTTTAAAAAGCTTAATCAAAAAGATTTTATCAATAAATGGTACAAGAAAGAAACACATATAAAGAGTTATCTGTAACATCCCATGTTTGGAGCTAGACCCTAAAATAGTGAATTGAGTGTACTGTGAAAAATTAGAAGTGCATATGGATGATATTGTATTATATGAAACAATGTAAATTATGGTTTTGATATAATACGATAACATTGCGGATTTTAGAAATTGTGTGATTGATGGTTTAATTTATGATGCCATGTTATGTACAATGAAGGTGAGATAATTAACATATCATCTCTGTCAGGCATATATACGTGTATCCGATGGACGCACGTGTATATGTCAGATGGGAATAAGGTGTTACATTATCAATATTTTATTGAACCATTAATTGTTACAAAATTATGGCTTGTTATGGAATATGAACCAATTCACCCACCTAAAATGAAAAAGAGATTAGGAAAACCAAAAAGAATGAAAGGAGAAAGAAAGATGAAACATAAAGGTGTTCAATCAAGATGAGTATGGAAGAAGTTAAAATGAAGTGCTAACACTGCAAACAATTTAGAGGTAATAAAAAGGGATTGTCTTAGAAAAGATAACTACCAATAATTAGACATCATATGACTGTGTATTACTTAATGAAATTACTTTTTATTATAGTTATGTACTAAGTGTACATTTATTTTTTTAATAACGGAGATAGAGAGGTAGATAAAAAATGAATAAAAGTTGAAGAATCAAATACTAATAAAAGCATTCTTTCAAATATTAAACAGAAAAGTACTAACACAAGCAATAAAAAATATTGTTAGGCCAAGAGATGTGAGGGCCATATTTAAACATACTATGATCATAAGAGGGAGAGCTAAAACACAAAGAACTCACGAGACAAAAGCCCAAAATGTTGTAGAAGACAAGCAACGAGGAAAATAAGAGGAGAAATTGATGTATCATTTAAAGAATTTTCAAGAAATATATATCATAAGGTAATTTTAAAAAAATAATAAAGAAATAATAGATGTATAGCTGCTGCTATTCTTATATAGAGCTAGGGTACATAGTTATGGGAGTCTTCCTAATTAGGAAAACTCCTTA
>JAOTIZ010000008.1:7438327-7460080 GCA_027123425.1 Erythroxylum panamense | reverse complement strand
GTTGTTCTATGTAAGAATATGAATACACTGTGGTGATTCCCTGTTTGTGCTTTCTCTTCCTATCTGTGTGCTTTTTTTTATGGTTGCTTATTTTGGTTATGGGTCCTAGCGTGGGAGCACGTTTCTGCATGGTTACAGAATAGTTCACATGTTTTGTATGGTTCTTTTAGACGGCTACGTGGTCGAGATTTGCTTGGCCTGTCATTCACCGGAGAGGTTCTTTTAGATAACCCTCATCACGTTTCTAAGCAAGCTCTAGGTTTCTAACGAGGCAGTTCGTTTCTCTCCATATTTTTGTGCCAACGTTGGCGAGGTATCCGATTTGGCCGAGGGAAATAGTTTGTGAGATGCAGTTTTCACACGAGCTCTTGCATGCAGGAAAGCTACCTTTTTTAGAACATTCCACTCTGCCTTGCCGGGGAAGGGGATGGTGCCGTAGCCGGTGGTGAAGCGGCAATAGTTTTATCGGTACTAGCGATTTTGGCTTAGAAAGTGGTAGTAGAAGCTAAGTCATGCAGCTCATGGGAGGGGAGGGGGAACGTAGGTCTGCAGGCACAGCAGTCGATGAACGCTCTCCCACATCCAGATCTCCTAGCAACTAACATCATATCCTATGTCTCGTTCCTGACACCTTGACGTTGTCTACACGCAACTGTCAACTTCTCCTGTTGTTTTACCGTTGGTACCGCGCATTTTAGCCACCGTTTAACGCTTCTCAAGTTCTTTTGTTCTTGCGTCGTTCCTTGGTGTTCCTTTCTTACACTAACAGGCTTCTCCTTCACATTCACAACCTCTGTACGCTTTAGCAACTTTTCTAGTTTTGCTCTTTTTTGGTTTCTCTCTGGCAGTGTACGTTTCGGCTAAAGTGGTAATCTTCTTAGTTCGCGTCCTGTAGCATGTTTTTTTTTAATGCACTTTTCAGTCAGGCCTTAGTTTCCATGCAATCTTTCTTCTAAATGTCTTTACAATCTCCTTAGTTAGCTTTTATTATTAGCCATATCACCCTTTTTTTCTATTAATAATTTCGTGTATTTTTAATTAAGTAATTACCTAATTTTATTTATTTATTTATATTATTCTTATATATTTATTATTTTTTACTTTTATTTTATTGCGTTGTCTAACCCCTAGTTTTGTGGTTTTACTATTTTTGGTTATTATTGTTCTTATCAGTTTTCTTTAGTGCTTTTATTTCTCCTTTACTTGTATTTTCATTTATTTTAAGTTTTCTGTATTGTTTTTGTTACTTGCATCATTCATATATTGTCTCATTTGCATGTGGGTCCACCGGAAATAGCCTCTCTACTATGTAGGGGTAAGGCTGCGTACAATTGGACCTCCCCAGACCCTGCTTCATTGCGGGATTTCAGACTGGGTGATGATGATGATGATGATGATAATGATGTTACTGATACTCAACCTTTAAAATAAATAAGGAATAAATGTTTGAGAGGAATGCATGATCAATTTATCCAACAATACAAGTTTCGCAAGATCCAAGATTACAAATAAATCAGCAGATCAAAACAATGTTCCAAGCTCTCAATCCAACTAAGAATCTCAAACCACTGCTAAACATAACTTTTTATCCACTTAAGGTAGTGGTATAACCCACAACGAGGCATCACTTAGCAAGAGGTTTAAGTGAATGACAAGGAAATCATTAAGAATATATGTACAAATGAAAGCATTTACAAGAATTAATTTGTATTGCTTACCATCCAATTGTAAACATTTTTGTGTTTTAGCAAGTAATACAATTGTAATTAATTATGTTATTGTATTTTAGACTTATTTTGATGTTCCATTTTTATATGTTTGTTTTAGATTTATGGATTGTGATACAATTACAAGTTAATTTTAATATTTTTAAAATATATTTTTTCATACATAAATATTTTAAGGTTTATAAATATGATGCCATATAAGATAGCATTAACAATCCTTATACAACAGCTTCCAAAAGTGAATTTCCACATGTTCACTAAATTAATTTTCATTTTTGCATAAATTTAAACTCTTAAAATAAATAGAAGCTTTTAATAGACAACTTGTATATGTA
Organism: Erythroxylum panamense; assembly: GCA_027123425.1. Lineage (NCBI taxonomy): Eukaryota > Viridiplantae > Streptophyta > Magnoliopsida > Malpighiales > Erythroxylaceae > Erythroxylum > Erythroxylum panamense. Next base: position 7,458,018 of record JAOTIZ010000008.1, on the reverse strand, counting down.
CATAAGGTAGGCAAAGCTTGTTTTCCACAATTAAACATGTTAATAGTCCCAACATTGTCAGACTGTTGACACTCTTCTTTTTAATAATGTAAGAATTAGCTAGTTCTAATACAACATTTTTAGTTTTTAGCTTTCATTTTCTCTACCACGTTATTTTTATCAACAATCTTGTATTCCAAACTAGAAATTTGTTGTTATCATAATATTCATCTTTTCTTTATCTCCTAATTATGCTTTCAAAACTCTCAATTTTTGTAACGAGCTTAAAAGCAACATCTTAGATATTTACATTTCCTTCTGTATGCAACCATTCAAAATAAGGACAATCGTGTTTCTTTCATAGTGAACACTTGTAAAACCTTCTTCCAGGGTTGTTGGCTGTGAAAAGTATTAATATTATAGCATTCAAATCATGATAACACATGTTTTACTCTTTAAGGACACTATTGATTGCCTTTTATAACTCATATTAGTGGCTATTACTCATATCTTCTTTCGAACTTGTAATTAAAAGTTATGTAAATGTAGTCCCAATCTTGGTTTGTGGCAACAGTTAAAAAGGATGAGGATTAATAGTGTAATTGGCTTAATTATTTTGGGTTTTGATATTTGTTTATTTATTTACATTTTATGCTTTTCTAGTTGATTGGAGGCACCTCTAAAATGAGTAAAGATGCTACATTGATAAAAAGCTGTCAAAATTTGTTAAGCGTGCAAGTGGGATTTTAAATAATGTAACTTACTACAAAAATTTTAATATATACAAGGTTAGCATTAAGAAATCATAGATTTTAAATCTGCAATTTACACATTTGAGGTTATTACATGATACATATAATTTACTACTGTTTCTAATATACTAATTAAGTTGTGGTATATATAGGATAAGTTTTAAGTAGTAAAACAAGACATTGTAAAAGCTACATAAGAGAGGTTAATTAATATGAAGTTAATGTTTTCTGTTCAAAATGAAAAGATCCTTAATTAGAACTTCACTTCTTCACATAAATGGCCAGATACTCTCTTAAAAACAAATATCTTAGAACAAAGAGTATCTATATATTTCAAATCAACTCCACATAAACTATTTAAAGCTTTCCTAGGCACAAATTATAGGTCTCATTTTTTTTCATTTTAATATTGTAAATAACAGCGATACCGATGCAATTTCAGCGCAGAAAACAACAATTGTGATCACCAAAATTTGGTGCCTTCACAGAACATATCCCAAAAGCATGCAACTAATCATTACTAGAAGAATCAAATCCTTTAACTGCTACTTAGAAAACCTCTCATACTTGTAAGGGGTAGCTCGATTAACCATGAAGTGATGAAATATGAATTATATAAATGTAGATGGTATTAAGACCTAAATGTTAGGGTAAAAAGTTTAGGTATAAGAAATACAATAGAACCATGCGCGCAGAAATGCGTGCATATGCGCATATTTGCTGTTCATGGATTGTTGTACTTGCATGAGTATGGTATAGATCATAAAATCAAGAGTTTGAAGCTCACAGAGTACGTGAAATACCGTGTCTTTGAAACTATATGCTATACGCTATGCCTCCATATTTACGTGAATCAAACAGAAATTCGTATCCAGATAATAGTGGATACTATGTTCGACTGTTTGCAGGTAGCATCGTCCTTGTATGAGGGCCATATCTTTCTTTCTTTCTTTCTTTTTGCCAGAGAAAGATTTTGATCCCACAAAGTAGAGACTCCCATATAGTTGCATCATACCCTGAAAATATTGCAAGATAAATAGGCCCCCCGTAATCAGTGTAAGATTTCGTAACTGTGGTAATAAGATGAACATACGGTGCATATACAACACGTAGTATCTCTGGGAAGATTGCATGCAAAAAATTGCTGACATCGGCTAAGTATTCTCTATGTTATGGACTTCATCAGTTACCTGTCATCATTCAGTCGCTTGGTTCTTTACTACATTGTTTTGGGGCTTTGTCGAAGGTATTGCTGGGGTGTGGCCAATGAACAAAGCAACATGTCCCATAAGCTTGTCCTTCCTAGAGAAAGTAGTACCACATGAGCACTGCCACTTGAGATCTCCACAGTGTTTCTCATGAGTCCTTAGATCAGACAACACTGAGAATTGCTTCTTATTGCAACGCTTGCACACATACATTTTAGGGCAGTGGCTTCTCTTGTAATGATTCTTCACACATATCATGGACTTCAATGGCTGGAACTTGGCATGTTTCTTATTCCACCTGCATCCCTCATGTGGGCATGAGTATTTTTTCGGCAACTTCATTGAAGAATCATTCTCCCCCATCGCACCTCCTTTGCTATTCTTCATAGGTTTGGTTAAGGCGGCGCTAGTTTTATACTCATCACCGTGAGCTCTCATGTGCATCCTCAAATTTGCGTCACGCTTGAATCCTTTCCCACAAACTTGGCAATAATGTGTGTATTTAGCTAGTATATCCTGTGCATCCAGTTCAATTATATCGTAATTCTCTGGCCTTTTCTCTTGTAACCCTTCAACAATATGATCGTTTCCTTGAGACAGATGTCCCCTCGGAACCCTATTAATATGACTGCTCATGGCATGGGCACCACTATTGTTGTTATTGTTGTTCCAAGTATTATAGTTCTCACCATACCAGTCTAAAGTTTCATGAGAAACAAAAAAGCTTTGCTCTTTATTTTGACCGATGTTACCTGCTCGATTTGCAGAAATAGTGTGCTCTAATAACCCTGGATCTTGGATCTTGCCACGAGACTGGTGCAATTCGTCCGTAGTATTATTATTGCCTGAATTGGTATCAATAGCCATCTGTTGACAAGTGAGCAAAATTGAAGAAGCAGTGATTACTATTTCCTTGATCATAGATTCCAAGCTACCTAAAGCTATAGTCGACGTTGACTCGGGCTGCGTCTGATCTGGCGAGATAAGGATGGTAACTAGAGACTGCGCCTCATGAACTTTGTCTTTGAGAATTGAAAGACCGTAAAGGAGAGAATTTGAGTGAGTTTCGAATGAAGAACTTGACCCCAGTGAAGAAACAATTTCTTCAGGGACAGAATACATTTGCAAGCCCTGTGAAAAAGTACTAGGAAAACATGAAGTGGACCCAGAAATCATTTTCAAGGAACTTGCTTCAATTTTCACACCTATATATGCGATCACACTAATATCTCAAGTCTAACTTTCTCTAGAATGGGGTTTTGCGGATCATCTGTTTCGTATAAAACACTATTATCCGCGTCTCTTTAAAGTGTATGTGGGGAAGAACATGAAGCATTTGTCCTCATTGGCTGTTCTTTAAAATAATTATAAGATTACAGCAGTCGAGAGAAAGAAGTGAAAGTCAACTGGGAAGCTTGGTTTCATCCCACTTCAGGACCTTCCTCAGTTGGAGACGGTCCTGAGAAAAGAGTTGAGTTGAACTTTGCATGTTTATCTTCTTTTTGTACAAAACATGTAATATTTTTTTATCTTTAATTTTAATGTCTACTATGGACAATTATATTTTATTATTGACCATTTCTTATAGTCAGGCCATAAGAGGTATGACATTATTGTAAAGAACTAAATTAAGGATTTTCATACCAATCTGTTAGCGTTGGTTATCAATCTCAGTCCAAGTTAACCATTTTCACTTGCGTTTTAAAACTTCCGCTCAAGGAAACTAGTCACGGTTCGATAGCCTAGGAAATTGGAATTTCTCCCAAGTATATGTTACTGGTGAACAAAGGACTGAGGACACGGTTTTGCAATACTCATGAATGATATCTCTCTCACGGAAAACGCTTGCTCATATGTGTAATAATTTATGTGGTTCCTTGTAGCATATTATCGCCAATCTGAAGTCACAATCCTTTATTCCATTCTAGGAGTGACCTAATCTAGTTATCTTTGAGAGTTGGAGAAGATTTATCACAAGTAGTTTGGTCTTGTGTCAATTAAGCGCAAACAACTTTTAAAGCGCGAATCTGTTTGTATTAGTAGAGTATGTGGACGGATTCTCTGTCTGATATTACGGTATTTTATTTTGTCCTATAAATTTTAATTATTTATTTATATAAATTTTATATTTATTTATGTAAAATCTACGTAAAAATTATATAAATAAATAGCTGAAATTTATAGAATAAAATAAGACACTATAAAATTAAACAAAAGATATAAACTCTTCACAGAATCCATTAAAATGTGTTAGCCCTCGAATTGGCCATTGAAGCATGTGTCTCTCCCCAAGCTCATGACCCATGCCGAGGGAGTCGGGGGAAGGTCTACATCAACGGGTGCGAAGAACGAAGTGTTTAATTTAGCTAACATCCGAATAGGCCGTCACTGGCAACGTGATCAAGTGATTTACTTGCTTCAGATGGTTTTATGTGGGCAGGCAATATATGTTTATTTATTAATTAATTCCTTTTGAATACATGTAATTTTCTTTAACGCTGAGGTCCCCTCAGGCCAATGTCATGCGAATAGCTATATCACGAGATAAGATCTTTTGTTTAATTTTATAGTATTTTATTATATCTAATAAATCTCAGTCATTTATTTTTATGGGATTCGTATTTATTTATGCGAGACTCACACGAGACTCACATAAATAAATAATTGAGATTCATTAGACACAATAAAATACCATAAAACTGGACAGAATATTTAGACTCCGGTACCACATGCCTTATGAGTTATGACGCAGTCCCCTACAATCAATCTACAAGTACTCATGGTTCAACTTGGGAAGGCTTGGGAATTTGCATTCAAAGTTTGAAGAGATGAGCTTTCATTTCAAACTTATCATCAATTCTGCTCCCGATAGATAATCTAAATTTAATATAAAACAAGAATTAAAAAAGAGACCGTCCCATTTTCTTTTAAACTAAAATTTTTTTAAATAAATAAAATTTATGTATATGAAATGAAATAGTATTCATTAAATAATTAATTTATTATTCTATTATGTTTATATATCTTTTAATTATATTTGAAATAAAATATATTTATTCATTAAACATAGAATTTTAATTATGAATAATATTTTAAATTAATTTAACAGATAGTAAATTAAATGTATTGTTAAATTATTTTTATTTATAATTTTATACAAATGACTTAATATGTTATTTTGTTTTATCATATTAATAAATAAAATTATAAAAACTCTTATAAATTTATTGATTTATCATATTTATATTTTATTATTTAAATCAAAAACTACAAATAAATAATTTTACATTATATAAAATTTGATAAAATTATATAATAAGAGTCAGTATGTACACTAAATTTCTAATAATTTTAAAAATCAAATATAGCATAAAATTTCATAATAAGTTTTAAACCCTAGAAATGAACTAAGTCTCACTTAAAAGTCTTATAAAGGTACAGTGGGCTCAAAATTAGAACCTCAACTCCCAAGTCCCAAGTGAAAAAGAGGCTTAAATCCCACTTCTTACCGATTATGCTTATAATTATGAGGATAACGCTGGAAATAATCCGAAATCCAATCCAGGTGGTAAGGTTTTTACCATGAGATGCAAAAGGCCAAGTGGCTTAGTGGCCAGCGGATAAGATCAGAGTTTTCGTGGGGGTGGCCATGGCTTCGCTGTTGAGTTCTTCTTCTTCTTCTTCTTCACTTCACTACTTTAATGTGAAGACAAATGAATCGTCGTTAAGACGTAGACTACACAGAAACACTGTTTTGGTGATTGTAGCCCAAAAGAAAGCCAAAAAGACTCGAAAGGTAATTATTTTACTATTGAAATCAAATGGGGTGGATGGTTTTCCTATAATTTTGCAGAGTTTGTTAAGGGATTTTCTTGGTTTGTTTTTTTTTTTTGTGTGTTAGATAATATTGAAAGAGGATGTAGCAGAATTGGGAAAGAAAGGGCAGCTGATGGATGTGAAAGCTGGATTTTACAGGAATTTTCTTCTGCCCATGGGCAAGGCCCAGCTTGTCACTCCCACTCTACTCAAGTAATGTCAAAATTGTTGCTTTCAATTTTCCCTGTTGGTATGGTTTCCAAAACTGGAGTTAGAATTGTTTGGTCAAGTAGTTCTCCTCTGTATTGCATTTTGGTAATTGATGTGGAAAGTTGGGTAAGTGCTAGCAGATATACATGTTATGGGTGATAGTTGATTCCAGCTTCAAACTTGAGGACGTTTGGGTAATTTTCTTGAGAAGCGATGGAAAACCTGGAGAACTTTGAGATGTAAATACCATAGGTGGATATAGATTTTCTTTCGATTTTTAAAATTAATTTGTCAGAGTTTTAGGTGATGTATCTGTTGACACAAAATAAGTGTTGGTGGCATCTGTACATGCATTTCCGAGGATTTTGTGACCATCTGTCAGCATTTGGCGAGTCTGAGAAAGTGTTTATTGTGTTTTGCCTTTAAGAGAGTTAGCTGTTTGTTGGAGGAAAGTAAATGAATGGAGTTCCACTAAGCATTTTCTGTTTATGATTTGTAGCCTTCACAATTGACAGCTGGTTTGCATCTCTTTTAAACTAATTGCAGTTCATTTGTTTTATGTTGATAATCAACTTCTAAAATCATGTGCTTTTTAGCAGATAAAGTATGACAAAACTTGCTTAAAACTTGTCGTTGTATCTTTTGATCATTAATGTGCAGATAATCATGGTTTTCTTTTATTTTACTTGTGATTTCTTTCTGCTTTGTTTTATTTCTAGAGTTGTTTTTATCAAACCTCTGGCTCATAGCATACCTGTTCTTTGTCAAAACAACTACGAACCTTCAGTTGCCTGTTGTTTTCTGCAAAAGAAGAAAGTATGATATTCTATTGCAAAGCCAACTAATTCCTCGTTTCATGTTTAGCAAAGGCAGAAACTCCATGCTCATGTAACGTTATTTTTTAGATGTGATCTCTTAGCACACATTTCATCTTTATACATTGGAAAGCATGTAACTCTTTCACTCAGTGATTATTCTAGTCAAATTTGTAGTATTTGTTCTCGAATTGAGTTTTGCTTCTATGGGACTTCAAAATATCCATTTGCATTTCTACTTTGTTTGAACTCCTTTTGTTTTGACATTGTTATTGTGATTAGCCATATCAGCAGGGTTGTGGGAATGCCACAGCAAATCATTGTACTCCAGGTCCGTTAATAATATAATGAATACTGGACCAATGAGAGATTTGTCCTAGTAGAGCAATTGGTCTTGTGCTCTTAGCTTATTCTTAGTAATGAAACTGTTTCTTACCTATGAGTTATCACGGGTGGAATTCCAACAGATATTTGTTCTTCGTTTTTTAGGGAAATGAGGATAGAAGAGGAAAGGATTGAAGCCGAGAAGAAAAGGGTAACTAGATCTCACTATTTAAGACCATCCCTGATTGTTTGTTCAATCTTCCTTTCCTAAGTGCTAGTCTCATTAGAAGTTGAACTACTTATGCAGGTAAAAGAAGAGGCACAACAGCTTGCTCTAATATTTGAAACTGTTGGAGCTTTCAAGGTGAAGCGCAAAGGTGGAAAGGGCAAACAAATATTTGGAACGTGAGTTCAGTTGAACTCAAATTTGAGCTTTTTATCTTATTCAAGTTTCACTTTTAAGTTTACCCTCTCTGATTTATGCGCCTTTTTGTAGTGTAACTGCACAAGATCTCACTGACATCATCAAGGCACAGCTTCAAAGGTATCATTTACACCTCAAGTACCCTTGAGAATCATGCTCTTGCAAGCTATCACACAGGCATTGACAATTCGTAGTTAGCGTTCATTTCCCTTGCTTATCTAGCTTCGCTCTTTGTGTTTTTCATTGTTCTGTAGGGACGTTGACAAGCGAATAGTTTCACTTCCAGAGATCAGGGAAACAGGGGAATATGTTGCCGAACTGAAACTTCATCCAGAAGTTAGCGCTAAGGTGAGGTTGAATGTTTACGCTAACTGAGGGAGGCAAAATCGCTTATGGAGGAATGCAACGAATGAAATACATATGCTGGAAAAGGTTATTATTTAGTCCATCAAGCATTTGTATGTGTACTTTCCAGAATGGAATTCCTCCAAATTGCTAGATAGTCAGAGCTAAAGCTTCTCGTGATTAGTTCCTTGTAACAATTTTATGCTGTAATTTATTTGAAAGGCTCAAGTTTAAAGTCAAAATGCAAAAGGGACACATTTAATGGATTAGATTGTTATTTTTATGCCATATGTTCCAAATTTGCAAGATGGGCTGACAGTCCCCAACATGAGGACGAGAAATTTATAGCAGTCTAGAACTTCACAGTGGCTCACATCACAGGGTAGGAACAAGTAATAGGAAGATGATCTTTCCCTGACAAAACTGTTGCTTGTCAAAATGTTTAAACGCACGTGTTGCTGCCCAGGATCGAACTGGGGACCTTTAGTGTGTAAGACTAACGTGATGACCACTACACCACAGCAACTAGGATATTGAAGGTTGACCACTCATATCTCTTTATAAATGAGCCATTATTGCACAATGACGATCGGAAAAGTGGCGTATAGTTCTGTACAGTATAAGTAGGTAATGACATGAAAAGCCTAACTATAGAATAGCGTTATTGTTCCAACAATCTCCAAATCCATAGGTTAGTTCACACTTCATGCTAAACGTCGGCCTTGGCCGAAGCTATACAATAGCTACTTCTTGGAGGCATGCTAAAGGGTCCAGGTACTCCACAGTTTAACTTAGAACCATAGACATTTCACGAAAAGGAAAAACGAAAAGAAAAAAACAGTTAAAATTTTTTTTAACACCTTTTTGGAATATTTGTCATATCATATCATTAAGCACCAGCTCTTTATGTTGTCATATAACGCACAAATGGAACTTCTTTTCCATATCACATTCGAGCAATAGAAAGACCAAGCTGGAAGTTCCTTTCCTTGTATCCGTACGACGCATAGCATAGGCCAAATACCACCACATGTAAAGCATCTTTTGTTATTCTGCCACTGGTTACGCTTATGCATCCATGAGGATGGCAAATGTTGCAGGTAGGGTCTTTCCTTAGAATCTTTTTTCTCTTTTATCAAATTATATTTATTCCCACAATGCATTGATTTGTCAACAATTCTTTTCGAATATAAATCTAGTACTTCTTTGCTCTGTGAGCCACTCGGACTAGCCAGGTTTACTCAGCAACACATACACATTTCACAGTTTCTTTTTTCTAATAATTATTATGGCATCAAACTATGGAGATAAATAATTTTAATATGAAACCAAAATGCAAATTTTTGGACCGTATTTATGCTGAATGCTTCACAAGAAATGTATACAATACCACCAAAAAAAAAAACAGTGAGAAGGCCTAATCAGGTCAAGATTAGGATGGATTATCATGTGTGACCTGACATTGTGCTAAACTTTCTATTTGCATGAAGGCATTGTAGCTTGTATCCAGCCACAATAATAGATAGGAAGAGCAGCCGGCTAATACCAATTTGGCCCATTTGGCAATGATCGAAGACATGAGGATTTTGTCTATATCACATCGTAACATAGCAATTAATCATATGTGAAATCTGATGGTTCAAAGTGAAGTCAAGACCCAGGTCATGACATGTTTCTTAATTTATACCGAATTATGCTGTGTAATATGAATATCAGAAAATATCCAGCTGTGGAGTTGGAGAAGTAAGCCACTTCAAGGTATCAACTCCACTTGTTAACTACTTAAAGCGTTTTGGCTTTAGATTACAACTTAGGATGGAGGAAATCGCAAACATCAGACTCTTCACTACCAAATGAGTGTTTTTAGTGTTATTAAACTGCTAATTTAACAAATTATGGACCAGTTTTTTTAATGAAAGAATACCCCTTTTTGTACAAAAGCTATTGCTATTTGACAAATGGAGTTAAGATTGCTTTATTCACAATAGAAATTTCATAACAAATGGAAGTAATTAGGAAATTACAAACATTCAATTAAAGAATAACAAAGCCTCAATTTCGAATATTGCCATGATCTTTCTGCGTAGACTAGCAATAATACACGATCTTTCTGTACATGTTGACTGGCCAAGACCCTTTTACAAAGTAGGCTAAGAAAGCATTAAATATTATCAAGTACTATTAATTACAACTCTTAGCTCCTACTTTAATTTGTTCACGGAATATGTAATGCTTAACATATATATAGATGAAAAGAGAATACATTGGATAACAGACAAACACCTCACTACATGTGCTGATGTTTATGATGGTATTGTCTTTAGAAATCTCACGCAACGTACCCACTTGCCTTCTCTTAATGCCAACATTCAACTCAACGTGCACATAACAAACTCCTAACTTAGAGGTGGGTATCAATGATCTTAAGTTGCACAACTCTCATTTTCCAAATTTACAATATTGAGAGATACATTCAATTTTTATGACTACATTTATATTAAATTCTCTCTTTCTCTTCGAAACAAACTTTCATCTACAACCCTTCTGACTGCCAATATGTGCTTGCACTTATGTTAAATGATGTTTACTAATAGGTTTTTATACTCACAATTAGTTGATATAAAATTTTAAGATTAAAACCATTCTTATTAATAGAATTTTAATTATTTCGCACATGATCCAAAAGTAAAAAAGGAATAATGCTTCCTATCAATGTTCTTACGACGCCCAAAAATTACAAATACAAAAGAGTTTCAGATGCCATACAATAGTAAACTCGAAGATGTTTTAAGAGAGTCAATTATTCGAATCCAATTGGAACGCGTTTGGTACTAATTAGGATCGAACAGTCTCAGCATCAGCACGTATAGACAACAATAAAGGAACGTGGGTGGCAATACGTATGCTCTGTACATGGACCTTGTAAATAATACTTGTGGAGGAAATGCGCAAGTGATATCCCCATATCATGAAAAATACATATCTGTGTTGTTCGAAGAGTTAGCTGTATCTTTCTTGGAAACATCAATTGGCAATCCCATGGACCCCAATCAATTTGTCTTAACTAGTACAGTTGAAGTGACTTCCAAAGTAAGGGAAGCTAGTACAGTTGGTTAATTGGGTAGGTATGATGAGAAGGCTAAGAATAACTAGAAGTAAGGTGGACCATTAATTATGATTAAGAGTGTTACAATAATAATCAATAAACATATATATATGGATACGGAGAGCAAAATAAAGAATAAAAAATATAGGTGGATACATACGGCATATGGGCATGTAGCAACCGACTCAGTGAGTTCAGATCTCCTGTCTAATATTATCTTGTCTTATTCTGTCTAATAAATCTTAACTATTTATTTATATAGGTCCCACGTAGATCCCGCGTGAGTCCCGCATGAGTCCCGTAAAATAAATGACTAAGATTTTATAGAACAGAATAAAACAGAATAATATTGAATAGAGGATCCCATGCCAACTCAGCTTGCTATCCATTTATGATTTTTCATTTATTGGCGTTTGGAACAGAAGATATAGCTAAGGAGTTCTCTTTTAGGTTTTTTATTAGCCAAAAACAACAATGGAAGAACCTAATCCACGACTTCTTGTTGTGGCGGTGGTGATTCCATACCATATGCCGTTTCGTGCTTCTCTCTCTCTCTTTTAAGAGTTTCCTATCGATCACTGTCCCACTTGCAAAGAATCAAAAATACCAAAGGATGTATTTGAATTATTTTCTTAAAGCTTTTTTCAATATGATCTTGTTACTCACTTTTCGTGAATCGAAGGCAACCACGAACACTATATTCACTTACTCAAAGTGTTCCACTTCAACTAATAAATGATCAAATTTCAGAAAGAAACAAAGAATTAAAGAATTGGCAATTGCCAATTCTAATTGATTAGAAAAAGGCTAATTTTAATTCACATTTAACCTTTAACTATCATACTTCTCATATATTTAAATATTCAGTAATGGCAATCCACCAAGGCTGGGGCAGGAAGCACCAGAGCTTGTTTGGTTGATGAGAACTGGTAGTTGGGTGGTTCACGGAGGTGATGATCGTCTTCTGGTGCCGGCAGATTAAGATCCAACGACAAAATATTTCTCGTCTTGATCTCCCCATCAACACCAGACCCAATGTTCACACTTGTATCGGTACTTATAGCAACCTGAGGATTACCTGAATTAGCTTTGTGCCTTCTCATGTGGCCGCCAAGAGCTTGACCGGATGTGAACTCTGAGCCACAGATTGAACACTCGTGAATCTTGCTCTTGCAATTTCCCTGAGAACCCTTGTTCCTGCTAACGTTGTTGGTGTTGGCTATTTGTAGAGAAAGCAGACCATGGCTGCTTTTATTGAACCGATCACAATCATTCCTTGGCGTCACATCTAAGGTTTTTTTCTCTTCAACAGCGGCCCTTGGTTTTTTGTGACTAGCTCTGTGTCCACCTAACGCTTGGAACGAAGGAAAATTTCGGTTACAGGTTTTGCACTCGAAAACACAGAAACCTGTCTTACTTACAGTTGGTGTTGTGATGATACGGGAGAATTTTTGGGTACTTAATTTCAGTTCCAATTCTTCAGACCCATTATGGACGTGGCTTGGAACAACACCTTGAGCTAATAGAATCAAACAGTTGGCCATGTCTTCTTCTTCCTCCGTGCTCTCATGATCACCGGAGGTAGTTGTAGCAGAGGAAATTGAGCCATAGTACTCCTCCACAACACCTTCAACGCCAACATCACCACAACCACTTGATGAGCTAGATGCCACCGTCTTGTAGGGTGATGGTGATCTTTGACGCTTGGTTCGCTTTCCCTTAACGATCTGAGATAGATTATTAGTCCCCATGAACTCTTCCTGAGCTTCCATGTCCAGTTCTCTTCTCTAAAGGACCTTCAAGATAATATATATTTGGAATTGAATGGAAGTAAGGGATATGTAAAAGTGACCTAACAAAGTGAAGCCTAGTAAAGAGCAAAAATAGTAAATAAGTTATAGAGAGAGTAAGGAGAGAAGCTAGCACAGGAGTAGTGATAGTGGGGTTTGTTTATATGCAGTATGGTGGTTGGTGTTGGAAAAAAAATGTTAAAAATAATTTTTTTATTTTTTCTTCTTTAGTTCTAACACTTAAAAGCCGACCCCACGAATATGAATAGTGACCAGGAACTGATCTGATCTACTATTCCTTGTCTTGGCCACAACCAAAACTATCATCCTTCTTCTCTTCCTACCTTGTGACTTTCCAAGTGTAGTTACCAAATTAAATAATTCTATATTTTACTAGCTGGGATGGGTTAGGTTCCTCTTCTAATCTCATGTATCAAGTCATAGTTGAAAAAACGGAGGCTGTGAAGGGATTAGACTTCTTCATTGCGGTCATTGGATGCATTGATTATAATTTGTGTTAGGAAATTTTGACTAGATAACATAAATATTGCTATTGTCCTTATTGGTGGGTTGAAAATAAAATCAAGTATTATGGTTTTTTTCAAAGAACCAAAAGCCGTCAAATACAACCTACGAGTTGTGGCACAGTTGGCTGCGCAGGCTGAGTTTGTGGGAAGAGCTCTTAGGTTCGATTCCCACTAAACACACCTGCACGGAAAGGCAAGGAGCCTTAACTGTGACTACGCCTCGAACCGGATTAGTCGGCCCAGTGGGTTCGGATACCGGTGGTTTATCCAAAAAAACCGTCAAATACAGGACAATATATATATATATATAGTTTTTAATTTTTGTAACATCGATCCTCTTTCTGTATTATAACATTTGCGTTTTCTAATGTTAAAAGAAACAAAATTGAGATGTAGTAACCGATATTGAACTGCTGAGAAAGGGAAAAGATAAAGAGTCAGGAAATTAGGACAGTTAGAAACAAAGGTTGGCATTAGCGTTAGGAGTTTGAGACCACTAGCTTTCTAGTACTGTCCGCCAACCAAAGGTCACGAATATACACACAAACCCACAGAAAAGCAAAAAGGGCTGTGTGGCACGATAAAAACATGCCAACCTCATTTACTCCTTGTCTTCTTCAAGTAAAGCACCAATGGCCACCGCTAGGTTTTTGAGTGATTTGGGTAGCTTTTAAGCAACCCATGAGCCCCTTTTCCTCTGTAGGTCATACAATATATAACTATATATTGTCTCTTTCATGTGAATAGGGGGTTTAGAGTAAGCACAAGTGCCTAAGCCATCAACTATAAAGAACCTTTTTGTGTGACCATAAGCCAAGTCGGGTGGTTTCAGTTACGTAGGTTTAGGTTATTTTACAAGTAAATGACAAGTACTCCTTGTTCTTATCAGTCAATCCACAGAGCAAGTAAAAGTTAAAGTATTCTAATTTGTACTATCTCTTACTCTTACCTAGAGGGTTCGAAATTTTGGTCACGATAACATCAACTGGTTTGCGACTCGAACTCTTCCTTGTCAACTAGTTATATCACACTTATCTTATACTAAACGATCAAGAATGTATCTAATTTTCCTTGCTATTTAAGAAGAATTATGATTACATCAAACTGCAGTTTAAAATTTAAAATTGATCCATATAAATATATATATGTTAATTATATACCTAATTAATATAAACCAACTCCAGCTTAACAAAAGCTTTAATTAACATTTAAGAAGGTACTTTATTTTATATGCAGATTAAAAAGAAATATCATCTTAAATTTTATAGAAGTCAATTCTGAATCTAACAAAAGAAAATCAGTTTCAATAATAATGAACTACTAATAATTAATGGACAGTCAGTCAAGAAAGCACGTCAAAGGAATTAAAAATCAAATTGTCAAGCATAACCGGGCACCAGCAAAAAATTGATCTTAGTGGTAGGTTATTTAACTAAAGAAACTTGCTTGTTCTTCTACAAATATGAAATTAACTTTGCTTTGATTTTAAGCAGTTCCCTCTACTGAGGAGATTTAGTCTAATACGTCAATGGCAATTACTTAGTTAATTAATGAAATTATAGGTTAATCTCTATACTTGGGTCAAATTCATTGCATGTATAGTTAAGTGACAAGTTCACTTAACATGGTCAGGGTATCTTTTCCATCCAATAGTAAATGGCACATTAAAATAGTTCATAATCACTATTCGAACGGTTCATGTACCGTTGAGCTCCCCTTTTTTTTACAATTATAGTAGTTACCTTTTCTTTAATTTCCTGGGAAGCCAAGTTTATTTATTAATCTCAGTCTCAATTTTATATTGGCATGGGGTTAAAAACTTTACAAGGTTAGGTACAATGGAATATGCTACTTGAGGTTTTAGTATACAATTAGTCGTAATAAAATCCAATAAGAGGAATGGGATTGTAGGAGTGAAAGAAGGACAGTCGGTCTTATATATGTAGACTAAGGATTTTGAGAATTTCAAATTAGGATGGTTGCAGTGACGGAGTTAGAAGTTTAAGATAGGAGGGTCTAAATATTTAATTTTTTAAAATCTTGAGGGGCTCAATGTACCAATGGACTCCAAATAATTCTGTCCTTATATAAATATAAATATAAATATAAATATTTAATTTTTTTAAATGTTGGAGGGCCCTGTACACCATGAGCTCCCATGTAGCTCATGGTTGGATCTTAACTAATTAATCTGTTCGCAGAGTAACATGGAAAGAGTATGTGTCATATAAATGAGCTGTTTAGTGTTATTGAGGTCGGCCTTAAATTAAGAAACATAAAAGAAAATTCTTGATTATGCAACTACAAATAAATTAATGCTATGCTTTAGCATAATATGCGCTCAAAATCAATCCATATAACATAGATTCTTGAACTTTTAATTCTGCAAGTCAACAAAATTATTGGACTTGGACTTGGTCACGTTACCCCGTAAGAATATTTTTTCACATATGATATGATATGTATTAGTTAGTTCAATGAGTAATAGACGACAGATAAAGTGTACTTGTCATTGGTTTCTTGTATCCATTATGAAAAATAGAAGCAATCCGGGACTCCATTTTTGGGAAGAAAAAAGGAGGAATGCAAGCTGAAACAACCACCTTTCAATCAATTTTATGAGGCATGCACTTCGCAGCTAGTGATATCATTGCTTAATATTTTATATTTATTAATTAAGTTTTTTTGGTAAGTTATTAATTAAGTTTTAGTAATTGTTCTAATTCAAATTTTATTTTATCCCCAATTTATGATATTTTATATCAAACCAACCATTTATCATTTTTCGTTGCAAAAAGTTTTCTTTGGACTCATTAAATTAAGTTATGACTAATATTTAAATTAGTTTTTAAACTTTATTTTGTTTCCTACATATATGTTTAAGAAATTGTATCTCAAAATTCACGTTTAGACTAAATTAGCATAAATCTAGCTTATCAAAAAGGTTATTAAAATTGTCCAAAGGAGTATAAAAGCTTTTTTTTAATTATTTTGTTTTTTAGAGTTTAAATCAATATTTATTCTGATAGATTTCGGTAACTGTTGAAATTATAAATGATTTAATTAAATTTTAAATTGAAATGTCTAGTTGATGAAAAATAAAATAAAAAATAATTTGATTTAATTTCAAAATAAAATTTAAGGACTGATTTACGTATTATTCTATTAAATTGTTGATTTCTACTAAATGACTAGATTAAGTTGTAAAGTTCGAATTTAAAATTCAAAACATTGAGCGTTTCTGATATTCCTGCGTATATACATTCATCAATTCACGAGGAGAAGGAAATGGCGGGGTCTCTTAACTCTGCTCCAGATTTTGCTCTGATCTGATCAGAATGGAGTGTGTATCACTACTGGTCAGGTCGACCGCACAGGATTATAGGTCGATCGGTCCAATCCTACTTTCACGCCAGGTCCAGGCCCGACACACGCTCCTTACGGTCCGTCAGCATGAGAACTTTTCATGCAGAGATAGAACTCTACGTTGAAGACCTAAACCTAGCTGCAGAACCGTATATAAGGTATTATTCTCCCATAACTCAGGTAACGCAATCATAACCTAGCTTCTTCTCTACATTCAGCAGCCTTACCCTCACCAGAAAACTGACTTGAGCGTCGGAGGGGCTAATCGGGACATAACCCCCGACGCGCCTTCATTGTTTTGCAGGTATATTCTCGTTGCATTCATCACAAAAGGTAGAAGACGATGGACTTCAATGGAAACGCACCGTTCAGCCAAAACCAGGCAGAACCACTACTATTAGGCTTCCAAAGCAGATACTGTAATTACATTTGTTTTTATTATCTTGTGTTTTGGTTCCTATCACAATCAGTTGTTAATTTCTCGAGGATCCTACTATTAGGATTCCAAGCAGATATTGTAATTAAACATTTGTTTTTATTATCTTGTGTTTTGGTTCCTATCACAATCAATTGTTAACTTCTAGAGGATCCTACTATTAGGCTTCCAAGCAGATATTGTAATTAAACATTTGTTTTTATTATCTTGTGTTTATCTTAGATGAATAAATGCTCATAAAATAAGATAAAAGATAGAATAATTACGGATGATAGGTAACAAGTGCAATTACGCGTAAAGAACATATCAATTGCCTTTCTTTCTTTATCATCAACATTGTCCCATCTTTTTGCTTGCTGACTTTGACTTGATAGCTCAAAGTCCCTTCAAAG
Organism: Erythroxylum panamense; assembly: GCA_027123425.1. NCBI lineage: Eukaryota > Viridiplantae > Streptophyta > Magnoliopsida > Malpighiales > Erythroxylaceae > Erythroxylum > Erythroxylum panamense. The sequence goes on along the minus strand of JAOTIZ010000008.1, from coordinate 7,440,528 downwards.
CAAAAGACAGATGTGTGTACCATTCCCAATTATTATCAACTCATACTGTCATTTTGAGGATAGTGTTTCGTAAATATAAGATCATATATTCAAGTTATGAATAATCTTTTTGTAAAAATATAAAAAATGTTGCATATATTATTGACCATTTTTTTACTTTTGTAAAGTGGAGAGTCTTGTGTACTGGGTATGTTAGACTTTGATTTTAACTTTAACTTTAACTATCATTTAATCATTAACAAAGAATGAATAAATTATATATTTTAATGAATAATTATGATAATTATATATGTATATTATTATGTAATCACAATAATAATTAAAAATAGTAAGAAAGGAGAGGTGAAATAGATTTATATTAATTCATTATCAGATGCAAATAGAATATTATATTTTTTAATTTTAAGTTAGGTTAGCCAAATCAAACTTTTAGGTTGGTTGACCCTGTATAGAAACATTTTAAAACATCAACTTTTAGTAAGGCCCTGTTTGATTGGATGTTAATTAATGGAATAGAACGGAGCAGAATGAAATGGTTTATAATAAAATGGAATGTAATATAGTGAAAAGTTGTTTGGAAGAAATGGAATGGTTTGTAATGTAATATAGTGAAGTGTTGTTTGGAAGATGAATGGAATGAAATGTAATGTATAATAAATGACTATTATATTCCCTTATATTAAAATAGTTATTGCAGAAAGTTTATTATTTTATTATTAATTATATAAAATATTAGTATTAATTATTTAATTTAATTTATTTAATTTTATTTATATTTAAAAATATTTTATTTTATTTTTATTTTTATAAAAATATATGCAAATAATTACAAAATAATTTTTATATATTTTCTATTTTCATTAATAAAAATTTTATTAAATTTATTATTAATTATATACAATTTGGTTGGGTCGGATTCTCACAGGCCGATCGGCCTGTCTCGCCCCATGGACTGACTTGGGCTCAATCCATATTCTCCTAAGCCCATCTGTAAGTAAGAAACTCCCATGCAAACACGTAAAAGCTCAACCCTAGCACTCATCCCGTATATAAGGTATAATCCTTCCATAATCAAGGTACGAGATCTTAACCTAGCCTGTTTTCCTGCATTCCGCAGCCTTACCCTCTGACCAGAAACTTACTTGAGCGTCGGAGAGGCAAATCGGGAGATAACCCCCGATGTGCCCTCATTGTTTTGCAGGTCACTTCACGCTACAATCATCACAGAAGGTTGAAGAAGATGGATCACAATGGAAACGCACCGTTCGACCAGATTCAGGCTGAACCACATCCCAAGCCCAAGGTACCCTCTATTTTTCGCTGCATCTACTTTACTAAGCATGATGTTGGCCTTCGTCACGTAGTTGCTCGACAACTAAGAGAAATTCAACAAAGACTTGACGACATGGCAGCTGATAAAGTTAGGTACCAACTTTCTCCGTCCCAGAAAACTGAAACATATTGGGAGAGATGTGACTACATCTTTCGTCGATATAGAAAAAGTAAAAGGTAGAGATAAAGAAAAAGATGAACTCAAAAGAAAGGTACTTGAGGCCAGATCTAATCCCCAAATTATCTCTCTTGTGGGGTTGGGAGGAATTGGAAAAACTACATTAGCTCAATTAGTTTATAATGATAGTGAGATCCAAACTCATTTTCATAAGAAGATATGGGTATACGTTTCAGAGCCTTTTGATGAAATACGGATTGCAAAAGCAATTCTTAAATATCTTTATGATTCTCCCACTCATGATTCCGAAGAATTAGAGAATGTATTTCAAGAAATAAGTGATTTTCTCAATGAAAAAAGATTTTTGCTTGTTCTAGATGATGTCTGGAATGAAAATAGTAGAAAGTGGGAAGAATTGAAAACACTTTTCAAGTGTGGCTTGCCAGGAACTACAATTCTGATAACAACACGTAATGAAAGAGTTGTTATAGTTATGGGGTGAATCCTGAGAGTATACACAAAGTAGGAAGTTTGACTTTGGAGCAATGTTGGTTGATAATTAGTCAAATTGCTCTTGTTCAAGGTGATTGTCAAAAGTTTGAGAGCATTGGTAGGAGAATTGCTGATAAATGCAAAGGTTTGCCTCTTACTGCTACCACAGTGGGGGGACTTTTAAGGTTTAAAAAATCTGAAAAAGAATGGTTGAGAGTCTTGGAAAAACAGGAATGGGAAGGTGAAGATCTCTTGAGTC
>JAOTIZ010000008.1:7416930-7429208 GCA_027123425.1 Erythroxylum panamense | reverse complement strand
TTCAATCCTACTTTTTCGCCTTCCTTTTTCAGATGTATGTTTTAAGGATGGGAGGCTTATCAATACTTCCCCCCCAAAACAGCCACCTTGTCCTCAAGGTGAAATTATGGGTATTGGTGGTCTATAACACAGAATAACTCCTAAGTTGCCTGAAATTCTGGCAATGCCTTCCACTTGATCAACACCTCATATCCTCGTGCAGATTGTCTGGCTTGTAACACCTTCTCAGGTTCCACCACCCATTCTACCTCAGAGCCCAATGTTAAAGGTATGGGTTTGACCCTGCTGATGAGTTCATACTGCCCATTTCAGCTGGGAAACGTGGAAAACAGGGTGGATGGAGGTTGTAGAAGGAAGTTCTAGTTTATAAGCCACGACTCCTACCTTCTTCAGAATCTTGAAAGGCCCAAAATACTTGGGAGATAATTTTTCATTAAGCTTACCCGTCAAAGAGCGCATGCGATACGGCCGTAATTTCAGTTATACTTGTTCCCCTTCTTCAAAATGAATATCTCATGTGTTGGTCAGCTGAAACCTTCATTCTGCTTTATGCATGGGAGAGTAGTTGCTTTAAGTCTTCCAAAATGGCATCCCTTTCTGTTAGCTACTATTCCACTGCTGCAACTGATGTTGGCAATGAGCCAAATCAAATTAATGGCAGAGGCAAGCAGCCATACACAACTTGGAATGAAGTGGTTTTGATGGACTCATGAAAGGTTGTATTATACCAATACTCCACCCATGAGAGCCACTTGCACCATTTCTTTGGACTTCCATTAGCAAAACGACGAAGATAGGTCTCGAGGCAACGGTTAATTACCTCGGTTTGTCCATCAGATTGAAGGTGATAGGCTGTGCTTCGATGGAGTTTAGTGCCTTGAAGTCAGAAAAGCTCTTCCCAAAAGTTGCTAATGAACACTTTATCTCTATTCGACACCAAGGAACGTGGTACTCCATGCAACTTAACCACCTCCTTCACAAAAACAGCAGCTACTTCTTTAGATGTGAAAGAATGCTTTAGGGGAATAAAATGAGCGTATTTGCTCAATCTATCGACCACCACCAAAATAGTTACATAGCCCTCAAATTTAGGTAAACCCTCAATGAAATCAAGGGACAAGTCCTCCCATATTTGATGGAAAATTGGAAGGGGCTGAAGCAAACCAGCCAGTGATAAAGCTTGGTATTTATTTTGCTGACAAATATCACACACTAAGACAAATTTCTGCACTACCTCTTCATTCCTGTCCAATATTTATCACTTTCCATTCTTTTGTACATCCTAAGAAAACCGGAGTGCCATGTATAACGCCACAATGGTACTCCGGAAGGAGCTTGGGAATGAGGGTAGAAGTAGGAGGAATGACCAGTCTCCCTTTAAAGAGTAGGTTCCCCTAAAAAATTGTGTAACCCGGCCATTTTGATTCACCTTCCATCAAACCACGAAGAATAAGACTAAGTTTTGAATCTTCAGACACCTCTTTCTTAAGCTGGTGTTCATCCATCACTATCTGGTAATTGAGGATTGCCAGCAAGGATGGGTTAGCCACTGGTAGTCGTGACAATGCATCTGCAGTGTAGTTCTTTTTTCCGAGTTTATAGTGAATGTCAAAGTCATATCCCATGAGCTTCACCGTCCATTTCTGATAATCGGGTTGAATCACTCATTATTCTAGTAAAAATCTCAAGCTTCTCTGGTCTTTGGCCGAGGTGCACTTTTTCACATTCAAGTTTGGTTGATTCTCCTTCAACAAGGTCAGAACCAAGTCTAGATGTCTCTCATGAATGTTTGCATCATTGCTATAAACCAGTATATCATCAAACAAACACAAGAACAAATTTTCGAAGATAAGGCCGGAATACTTCATTCATCAACAATGGAAAAGTAGTTGGGGCGTTTGTCAAACCGAATGGCATAACGAGAAACTCATAATGCCCTTCATGTGTCCTAAAAGTTGTTTTAGGAACATCCTCAGGTTGAACTCGGGTTTGATGGTACCCGGATTTCAAATCCAATTTAAAGAAAATATCTCCTCCTTTTAACTCATCCAATAGCTCTTCTATAACGGGAATTGGAAATTTTTCTGGAATCGTGGCCTTGTTCAGAGCTCGGTAATCTATATAGAACCTCGATCTTTCATCTTTCTTCTTCACAAGTAACACTGGACTAGAGAAAGGACTCATGGAGGGCTGGATAATTCCCATCGCGCACATTTCTCGTACTAATTTCTCAATCTCCTTCTGAAATTGTGGGTATCGATAGGGCCTTACATTGATTGTTTTAGTCCTGGGTTCCAATCTAATAGCATGATCAACTGCTCTCTCAGGTGGAAGACCCAATTTCTCATAAAAGACTTCGGGAAATTTCTTCTTCAGCTGCCCAAACCATGTTCCTTGTTGGCTAATTACTCACTCGCCTCTTGAGTCTGCATCTGAGTACACTCCACTAAGATGCCATAACACTCCACTAAGATGCCATATCCTTCCCTATTAATTTCCTTCATCATTGTTTTCAAAGAAATTCTGGTTTTGCACAAGCTCATGTCCCCTCTCCACTTCACCGCCACACCACCAACATTGAATACCATCAAAAGTTTCGACCAATATACCTCCATTTTTTTTTATTGTACTTAGCCATTGCATTCCTAGAATGAGATCAGTACTCCCCAAATGAAGAGGCAAAAAATTAGTAATTATTTCCAATCCCTGTACTAACACCCTCACATTTCTACATATTCCCTTTCCCTTTACTGAGAGCCCATTTCCCATAACTACCCCATAGCTACAATTTGAATTCACTAGAAGTTTGAGGGCTGCGACCAATTCCTCCGAAATGAAGTTATAAGTTGTGTCACAATCGACCGTTATAATCACTTCTCTATTTCCCATTTCAGCTCTCATTTTCATCGTTCCCAACATCGGCAATCCCATCACAATATTTAAAGAAGCTTCCACTGTTTCCACCAGACTTACCTCCATCTCCTCAGACACTGGCAGACTCAAGCAAGCTTCCTGCTCGTCGTCATCGTTGATGTCAACCAACTCCTTTTCTCCATCGTTGGCCACCATAATCTGCAATTCTTTTTTGCATCTGTGCCCCGGACCAAATTTCTCATTGCATGTAAAACATAAGCCCTTAGCTCGGCGTGTCTGGATCTTGGCATCGGTAAGTCGTAGCCGCTGCCTGGGGCTTGCGACTGTCGAATGGGTCTGTTCCTTAGCTCCGAATGTATTCTTGTTCAGATTTCTCAAAACTATCCCTTGAACCAAACTGTTGACCCCCAATCTTCGGATGTCTAATGGGCTTCTAGAATACAACCTGGTGTCCTAGATTCATTTGCGAATTGGCCCTTAGCTGATCCCGTAGAGAACGAACCTTTGAGTCCGTTGACAACCCAAATTTTCTCCTCCACTCTTTGGGCCATATCCATCATAGTCTTCAACCCAATGGAATATAGCACCTTCAACTCGGCCATTATCTCTAGTTTCAACCCTTTAAGAAATGTTCCCGCCATCACCTTCTCCGGTAGCTTAGCCAATGCGGCGGATCGAGCCTTAAACTCCTGCCTGTATTTTGTTACAAAACTCTCCTGTTTTATGCCCAAAACCCTCTCATACTCATCTCCTTCTTGCCCATTCTCGAAACGTTGCAGAATACTCTGCTTCAATTCCACCCAACTCCAAAAAGGGGTTCTTACATCATTCCACCTGAACCATGCAAGTACCTCCTCATCAAAACTGATCGATGCTGCCATCAATCTCTCGCCATCCGTCATTTGATGTACTTCAAAATACCGTTCCGCCCAAAACAACCATCCTTCTAGATTTTCTCCGATAAACACCAACAACTGCAACTGCCGGTCCCCTCTCCACACATCCGTGCCTCCACTTGCCTCTCCCTCACTCACGGGTTCCCCCATTCGTCCATTGTAACTCATGGTTGGTTGTTGGAAAAAAGTTTGCGATGCTTCCCCGATGAGTCCCCCACTTGTTCCCGAAGTGCCCTCCTCACTCACATGTTTTCCTTTTTCCTTGGCTCGCTCAAACAGCTCAATAAATTCTACAACTTGTGCCAGACTCTAAGTAATACCATCAATTTGTTGCCCCATTCCATTCATCTCTCCCTTCATCTCTTCTATCCCCTTATCAATTGTCTCAAACTCTGCTTGAGCGTTTTTCGGTGCCATGGATCAATACTTTGATACCAAGTATTACAGGTCTTATGGAAGAACCAACCCCGAAAGCTAGTTTACAGGGTGGGAGAGCCCATAAGCCTATAAACCCCATATCAGCCTCTCTTATTATTGATGTAAGACAATTAGACCGTAACATTCCGCCACACTTCGTAAACCAAGCACCGGCGGGTTGGCTGTGTGCTAGACCTTTTCTAGCCCTAAACGAACACTGCTATACCGACGTCACCACCCACGCACCCACGAGCTAGTTGTACGCTGGACCTTTTTCTAGTCCTAAGCAAACACTACAATACCTGTGTCACCACCCGTGGGTGTGGCATGAGGACTTGAAGGAATGATGTTAGCTCTAATACCATCTGATAAACCCAATTCCTTCGATTGTACAAAACAACACTAAACAAAGAATGAATTAAAGAATCTGTAATGAATTAGCCGTATCTTCCATTGAATAGAAAAAGAAACAAAGAATTCAGCTGAGACTTTTCAAGAGGGCCCCTCTCTCCAAACAACAATTACGACAGTTCCAAAAGATCCTTCTAGAATCCATATTATTGCTATTTAAACTATTTCTAACGAGTATAAGGAAATCCCAAAATTACCCCCACAAAACAAACAAATAACAGATATCCCAATCCTGCTTTTACGCCTTCCTTTTTCGGATGTATGTTTTAAGGATGGGAGGCTTATCACAATCCCTCAACCCCACCCCCCAAGAAAAATAATAATAAGAAGATGGGAAGAACAGAAAAAAAATGTAGCTCAAGCAAGTTACCTGGCTATCTACTATTGTTGCTTCAGCCACCCCTGTATTATGGCACATCGGACAATATCTTGTTAAGTGCTTGGCAAAGAATACAAGAAGTTCATAGAAAATTAAGGATTGATGTACCATCTGCATTAGCAACTATGTTTCCCAGGTCGCCCGCATGACGAATTTTATCTTCAGGAGCACCATGTGTCATGTTGTTGGGATTGAAATGTGCCCCTGCGAAGTTTCATATAAACAAGAAAAAAAATGATTATAAACACACAACAGCAAGTATTGAAATCGTTTCCAAATTAGCTGAAAGTTGCTGCCAAGTCCCACCCGTTGAGATGCATCCATTTGTTGTATCCCCATATTCATGCTACAGAGAATAATGACCAAAATAAAAACTTCAGTAAAGGAAACTAAACTCAAATCTAGGTATGAAAGAGAATAAAAGTAAAAAAAAAATGCAAAAACATGCACCAGGTGAAATCCATGAAGGCCAGGAGTAAGCCCTGTTACACGGACATTCACATTTGTTGGACCTGTGAAAGCACAAACACCTCATAAATCAACCATCACTAAGTTACTGGCGTCTTTCCATCCTGAAGGTAACTCAACCATATAGAAATTTCCGTCTTAGCATATTCAAACAACCGAACCACAAAAGTTATAGACTTATTGACTTAGCCAGGCAGACAGAATGTCCACCACATATCGCATATAGGTTAAAAAAAAATCAAATTTCCAAAGAAGTGAAAATCTAAAAACTTGAGCAAAACGAAATCAAAATTCCGAAAACTGAACTGTTAAGGAGCTGAAACAACATTGTTCGAGTAATGTCAACTCCAAATTTTACACTAAATGCACCACATTTCCTCCAGGAGGTCGTTCCAAAGATAGTTGATAGAAAATGCAAAAACACATTTTTAATTTTTAAAAATGAGCTAAAATCGAAAACCCAACTGAAATTCAAACCTTAAAAAGAACCATCTTCTAAAACAAATAGAGCATTTGGAAGTCAGTTCCTAATTACCCATTTCAGGGGGAAAAAAGTTTACCCATTTCCCAAAACGAACTCCCAGTTACCTCCGCCCTGATTATATCATCATTTAAACACAAAACCTAACATCAACAATCACCAAAAAAAAAAAAAGAAGCCGAAGAGGAATCAGTCAGAATTAATTGAAAATGCAATCCTTAAAGAAAAGGAGACCAGGGTCACAGACCATCATCCTCTTGGGTCAAAGTGACAACCCCTTCAACAGTGGAGTTTCCCTTGAGGACAGCAACGGCCTTCTTTGTAGCAGCTACGACGGAGAGAGATTTCTTCGAGGAGGCCGCAACAGCGAGGGATTGGCGAGGGAACTTGAGGGAGATGCCCTGGAAAGACGAGTGGAGAGAAGGCTCAGGGTGGCTGAGGGAGGTGGAGATTGATGGAGAGAGCAGAGGAGAGGGTGGAGAAGCCGTGAGGATGGTGTGAACTGCCATTGCTGCCACTGCTGCTGCTTGCATCCCTTGAGGCAGATGATAAAATGATAATGTTGGCGTCAGTTCTGGTGGCTGCTATACTACTACTATACCAACTATTATTATTTTTGTTGTTTTTAATATGATATTGGCACTTGGACTTGGGTTGGTGGTGATGGGGTCTATGTTTGCATTTGGTACATGGAATTTGCTTCATTGGTCCTTATCGAAGATCCATGTAATGGGGTAACGTTGGCAGATAGGTAGTGGCCTGGTTTTATCTGATTTGCATCATATGTAGTTTTTTTCCTTGTCTCTACAAGGTCTTGGGTTCGGCTCATTTCTGGATTGTGCTGTTGTGAAATGTGATCAGACATGCATCTAATAGAAGGCTTTATCAGGATCTAGAGTTGAAGTCTAAATTTTTTGTCTAATTTTATGGTGTTTTATTGTGTTCAGTGAATTTCAATCATTTATTTATATGAGTCCTGCATGAGTTATGTATAAATAAATACAAATCTCACATAAATAAATGGTTGAGATTTATTGAACATAATAAGATACTATAAAAATTGGAGCTGATAGGACCTCGCAGTCTTTGTTCCTCTTCTTCTTACGTGGTGTAAAATGAAATAAACAAATGCTTATTGGCTAAGGGGATCCAAGTTATGTAAGACTGTGATTCTATTTTTCTTTTTCCTTTGACCAACAGCTGGATTTTTTTTTAATCGAGCCTCGAACCGGAATCCCTAATCCCTAGTCCTCCGATTTCTTTTCTTTTCCTTTTTCTTTTATTGCATTGCATCCTTCTTCAACATGATGGACTCACCTCGAGATTCGTTTATGGAGATTATACGCAGCCACGGCTTGGAGATTTTTCATTCTCAAAAGTGTAGATACACTATCACATTTTAAAGAACTAGGAGTCATTCTCAAAGGTTTACACATATATTTGCTAAATGCATGTGCAGCGTTACATCATTGAGAACAAGGCCTGGAATAAGGAAAAACAATTGTGCCAGGGCAGAGAACAACGAGACATGTACATCCTGAATGTAAAGGTGAACTGGTTTTTACCAACATACGAAGGAGATGAGTTTTACATACGAATCGTTTGTAGTATAAAACATTATGATCTTGCTTCGTCACCAAAAATACAGGATTGGCAACGTCAATGCTGAATTCACGATATTTATAATGTTGTTGCTTAGCTATTATAGGTAGGGCCATGTATAAATTAAGGACGTAGCCTTTGATAGTTTGGTCAAGAAAAAGAAAAATCAAAATTTCTACAGTTGGCTTCCCATGAACATACTAAGTTTGACAAATAGTATAATATAACGTACTTTCAGTTGCATAACAACGTTTGGCAACCACTTGTTTTCAAGTTCAACAAACAAAACAACAAAAACTGGCTATTAAAGGCTGGAACAGGAAAAATAAGAACGGAGGTGACACACCGAGAAGAAAACGCAAACAACCAAAATTTTGTTAAGCTCAATTCAGTTTCTGGATGTCCTTTAGAAATGCCCATAATAACCAAACTTTACAGTTTTCCAACATCTCTCTTTGTTTGACTTCTGTTTTTACAGTTGAAGCAAACCAATTGATTAATGCCTATCTTTGAGTTAGGAAAAGAAACTCCGGAAAAACTCCTTAATCTCCATTTAAATAAGCATTATTTATGCTTGTGAAAGTTCTCATAACCAGCTAGCTTAAAGATTTGCATACAATTCCTTCTATCAATTCTTGACGGGTTCTTCTTTTTTCTGATTCATCAATGGAAATGAATCAAGGAAAAAATGTAACTGTGTGTTTTAGTATACCTCCAAAGATTGAATCAGATGGTTATTTTCATGAGCGCCAACTTATTTTGGGGGCATCCTTGTCACTTCTTCAATTGCAGATGGTTCTCATTTTATTCACTGGTCAGGCAGTTTATTTCTTCCTCAAACACCTGGGAATCTCCTTATTTGTCTCGCAAATTTTGGTATGTTCCATGTTTCTTGTTTCATTGTGTTTAAAATGCGCTAATTGGTTCTGACCACTTTAATCATGATAATCTTAAAACAGACGGGACTCATTCTAGGTCCTACTTTCCTTGGACAAACACAAACAATGAGAAATTTGGTGTTTCCTCATGACAGTCAAGATGTGCTTGGAACAGCAGCTGGATTTGGCTGCTCATTGTTCATGTTTCTTATTGGAGTGAAGATGGATCCTACATTGTTATTTAGGACAGGGAAAAAGGTTGTGATCATCGGTGTCACGACCGTTCTCACGCCTTTAGTATTTGGCATGGGCTATGAATGGGCCCTTATAAATACATATCAAGGAATTACAGTGACAATTCTCCAATGTCTCTCCAGCTTCCCTGTCATTTCCTACCTCATAAGTGACCTGAAACTGACAAATTCTGAACTTGGTCGCATGGGGTTATCTTCTGCATTAGCCAGTGACACTTTAAGTGTATTTCTCGTAGTTGTCTTACCCATAATTGGTAATAATTCTGCAAAAGTAATAACAAAAGATGGAGCAGCAATTCTTGCCTTTGTCTTAGTCACCCTTCTCGTAATCAGACCCATTTTGGTTTGGCTAGTCGAAAGGACTCCTGAAGGGAAACCAGTCAACTCTTCCACCGTTCACATTCTAGTAGTATTCGCGTTACTTTCGGAGATATATTTCCATTTGTTCCATCAAGTTCAATATGTAGGCCCTTTCATCGCGGGATTAGCTGTACCTTCCGGACCACCTTTAGGATCTGCTTTGGTACAGACATTGGAGTCAGTTACCTCAGCCATCCTTGTTCCTCTGTTCGTTGCGACAACAACTATGCGGGCAGATCTTTGGCTGATTATTGGTAATTTTGATAATATCAAAATCTTCATGCTCTCCATGATCTTAATTCTCGCGGTTAAATTCGTGGCATGTTTAATAATTTCATGGTGCTGTAACTTGCCTTTGGTTGATGCTGTGGCACTCGCTTTAATAATGACAAGCAAAGGGATCACTGAGCTTATCATGTTCTCTATTCTGAGAGACCTTAAGGTATTACACAAGTTTCAACTTTCATTTTTTTTCCCTACTACGATAATGTATATCATTCGTGGTTGCTAATTTTGTCTTTACCGTGAACTGTTGCAGATCATAACTAATGATCTTTTTGCTGCACTGACTCTGTGGATTACCCTCAACACAATTATTGTTCCAATGCTTGTGAAAGCCATCTATGATCCTTCTAGGAAATATGCAGGCTTTCAGATGAGGAACATTATGGGTTTGAAGCCTGAGAGTGAGTTTCGAGTTCTTACATGTATTCACATGCCTGAAAATATAAACAATGTCTTGAAATTGTTGGATGCAATGTACCCCACAAAAGAAAGCCCGATCGATTTATATGCTCTTCATCTTATCGAGCTAGTTGGTGAATCCACTCCAGTGTTCTATGCCCACCCGAAGAACAAACCAGTTGCAAACTTCTATTCCCAAAATGTCGTCCAAGCCTTCAACAACTATGAGAGAGACAATTGGGGTACGGTCTCTGTCCATAACTTCACAGTAATTTCTCCTCGAAACCTAATGTATGAGGATATATGCACTCTTGCCCTTGACAAGATCACATCCTTTATCCTTATTCCCTTCCATACCAAGTGGTCTATTTGTGGGAACATTGAGTCAGAAGATGAAAAGCTGAGAGCTTTGAACGCCATGGTCCTTCACAAAGCTCCATGTTCTGTTGGCGTCTACTTCAGTCGAGGAAAACTTACCCGTCCAAACTCAAGGCTATCATTAAACTCCTCCACTTATGCGTGTATGCTTTTCTTTGGAGGTATAGATGACCGAGAGGCCTTAGTTTTAGCCAAAAGAATGACCAAGAACTCAAGGACAATCCTGACAGTGGTACGGTTCGTTCCCCAAATTGATAATAGTGGAGCTGCAGGAAAGGAAAGTAAGCAAGCATTAACTACAGAGGACATGATTCTAGACGAAAAAGAGTTGAAAGATGTGAAGCAAAACACAGTTTGTGATGAATATGTATTCTACTCGGAGCATGAAGTGAGTGATGGACCTCATACTGCAATGATAATTCGCTCGATGGCACATGATTATAGTCTTTTCATCATTGGAAGAAGGCATGGCGAGAAGTGCCCTCAATTAGAAGGTCTAACAGAGTGGATGGATTACCCGGAATTAGGTCCAATTGGAGACTTGCTTGCTTCCAGTGATGTTGATATCAAAGCATCTGTATTAGTGGTGCAACAACAAAAGCAATTGTAATAAGAAACATTTACATGTTAATCGTGGTAATAGGCAAGTTTGGAACAATTAATATTTGATCTTGTTATTCTTCATATTTTCTCATTTCTTACCTTAATATGATGTGTTCCTTTTTGGCAACCTATTAATCTTTAGCCCCATCTGAATGTAGATTGACCAAGTTTGTAGTTTTCCACTTGGTTCCTGACAATATAAACACGTTTTGATATTAAGCTACGAAGAGAATACCTTTTCAAACAAGTTGATCCAAACTTTGTTGGAGTTCTTGTGTTAGCATGAAATTTTCGTAAGGTTTATAAAGATAAAGAAGTAAATAGCTCCACAATCTCGCTTTGTACTGTTCAAACAACTTTCCTGAGAATTTGATCCCTCTATACGACGATGAATAGACTCTAAGATTGGTTAAATTATTGACTTTGTAGCATATGTTAAAATCCCATATCGGGGAAACACAACATTGAGAGAGCCTCTTAAGCTATAAAAGGAGGGCTTCTTTTTTTTTGTTGACCTTTATTACATTCCAGAAATTGCTTACCTCTTCTAAAGGCAAGTAGTTTTTATTTCTTTTTGTAATATTTCACTTATATTATTTTTTGAAAAAAGTGAAATATCAATTTAGTAATGTTTCGTTAATTTATGGTGTTCTTTAGTTGTCTATTTAATAGTTATTGTCGGGTATAGTTGTAGTGAATTATTGTGTTATTAAATTACATGTCTAAGAAATTCTGTTTAAGATTGGGTTTTAAGTGGGGTCGTTTATGACATCTCTAATCGTTTCTGAGAATTTATTTGCTGTGATTTTTTAGTACAATCGTTCATATTTTATTCACCTAGGTAATACTGCTTAAGGTGAATTTGTCATCGTTGGTAGAAATTAACCTAAGTTTTACATCAATTACTATCAGAGCTAAGGTTTTTTCTTAATATGCTCTTTGGTTTTGCAGCATCGTCTGATCTTTCACATCATAAAAGATTTGCGGTGATTTTTCATGGTACGGGTCATTTCGGCATGTGATAAAGTGAGGTTCAAGATGCTCTTTTTCAGCAAGGTCTTGGCATTGCTATTGAAGAAAAAAAATCAGATGATGGTGAGGTGAAAGATTAGAAGATTATAAATCGTTTGGCATATGGTACAATTTGATTGTGTCTTTCCAGAGAGCATTGGAAGAGAAATTTCTGAAGAAAAGCAGATAGAATAAGCTCTATATGAAGAAGAGATTGTTTCGTTTCTCTTATGTCTCAAGTATCACTATAAATGATCACATCACCAATTTTAATTAGTTAGTTACTAATTTAATGAATTTGGATGTGACATTTGAAGATGAAGATCTGACTTTGATATTGTTGAGATCCATTCTTGAGGAGTTTGAGTTTCTTGAAACTACTCTACTTCATAGGAAGGTTGATGTAGGACCTCGGCCTCTCGGGCCTCGCGTCCACAGGACCTCGGTCTCTCGGGCCTCGCGTCCTCCACTTGGGCCTCGGCCTCTCGGGCCTCACGCCCACCCACTTGCAGATATTGTCCGCTTTGGGCCTCGGCCTCTAGGACCTCGCACCCTCACGGTTTTACTTTTCCACAGGACTTC
>JAOTIZ010000008.1:7342605-7356708 GCA_027123425.1 Erythroxylum panamense | reverse complement strand
TTAACATTTTCCTTCTTCATTCATAAATAATATTGAAGTTTAAGGAGGTGGGAAGTTTTGCCTTAACTGTAATTTTATTCAAATTAAGAACTAAATTAAAATTATATATAAAAAAAAAACCTTAAGCCTACCCGACATCTCACCCGTACCAGTCACCCGCCATCGAGACTACTTTGCAGTTCCCAGTGGCCCCTACCCTACGACATGTGGTGTATACTGTGTAAACCGCAGTTGCAACTTGCAAGTGCGGTAGGTACCCAAATGGGCTTCGGGGTAGATTTGCCAAGTCACCATTTGTACCAGCTAATGGCAACGTTTGGCTTGGGATATTGCGAGGCTTACTCTTGTTTTGATACATGTAGACTGCCTGTGAACGAAAAATTGTTAATTAAAGTTAAAAATTAGAATTTCAGTAATAATATTAGTTGAAATTCGTTAAGAGCATAAAAGAATTACAAGCATCATAAATTGAACAGTATAAGCAAACAATATAGATTAGTTTAGAGTTGAATGATATGATTACATAAAATAGGATGTAAATTTATAATTGTGAGTTATAGTTGAATAGGTTATAGCTGCGAGTGTATATTTTTATGGTTGAATTATGCAATTATACAAAATAAATTATATAAGACATATCTGCTTTGTGCTAATTTCAAGTTAAACAATACATATTTTATGATAGTAGTTGATAATAAAATTAATTGTTATTTATTTTGATGTGAATTTATTAATTCAATTTTAACATCTCTTTATTTATTTTACAGATAAATAGAAGAAAGTTCAAAAACTCGTAATAACTCGACTGCTTCAGGTAGAGAAAGATTCAGTAATCTAACTTGGACTAATGCTAGATTAATTCCTGAAATGAAGAACTATACTATTTTATTTGTATTATAATAAGCATTTGAATCACCAAAATAAGGAAGCATTTAGCTAAAGTTAAAGGTCATGTAGAGCCTTATACTAAAGTGAATTATGATGTGAAATGACAAGATAAAAATTTTTCTCGAAGAGTATTAGCATCAGAAAGATAAAAGATAAAGATTGAACTACTAAATTGCTAGTAAAAGTTCTTTTATTGCTCATCAAAATGATAGTGCGGACACTGAAGGATGTAATATTTCTATATAATAAGAGCGAAATGTTGTACATGATGTTAGAAAAAAAAAAGAATTTTTTTGCACGACAATAAACTCCTGAAACTCAACCTTTAATTCATAATGTCTTATAATATATAGAAGTCGCTCATAAGTAGTTGATATATGTTATATTCTATAATTGTACATATTTTTATTTCAAGTTTTCGCTTCTAATTAGTTATTTACTAAATCAGAATTTTTATTGTAAATTGTAATAGTTAGATAATCATAAATATTTATTTTTATTTGATATTTTAATTTAATTATTATTTATTATACGATGAACTATAATATTTTAAGTGCTTTGTATTGTTCCTAATTTTATGTTTAAATGACGATTAAACGATCTTTTTTATATTAATTATAATTATTATTTATATACAAAATGTAATATTAGTAAAAATAAATAAATTGTTACTATTTTTTTATAAAAAGATTATTTCGTAATTAAAAAAATAGGAAACATTACATAAATTTAAAAATTATCTACAATAGTATTCATCATTATAATACGCCGAACTAAATCTGATGCCGATGCTAGTACGTCATTCTAATGTTAATTTTCTTCCCTGGATAAATTGTTTTCTACATGGAGAGCATCATGAAGACGTTACCCCACACGAGAGAAGCAGAACGTGACGTCTCGAAGCCTTACAAGCGCGTACCAATTACAATCTACACTATTATTGGAAAACCTTGTCCTTCCCAAACTGCCTCTTCACAGTTTTTTGTCTCTTTCTTTCTTAAGAAACAGTAAAGTCAAGAGACTTACCTCCTTTTCCAGAAGGGACATGGCCCATGGGTCCGTTCTTAACTGAAAACCCTGTGGGAGGGAAAAAAAAAAGTAGCTTAAGAAAGATAAAATCTATTCTTAACCAATACATTTTTAGCCATCTCTGATTAATCACACCACAGCTAATACATACATTTACGTGAACAAAATGATTAAGCTATTCCTCATCTGATCAGGCCACGTAAATTTCGGATCCTTCAACGATTGTCACTGATATTAGGATTTAGACAGTCTGACAAGGTAATTTGATGGGTTTCTTTAAGACTTTTCCTGTTGTCATTAATTGTCGGGGAAGACAACGGCTGGCGTGAGGTTGTATTTAGAGAGAGAGGCACACATTAAATAGTAAGCAGTGGATTCCCGGACGAAGAACGTGGTATTGTTGTGTGCTGCGGTTATTTGGGGAGAGATGGTGGTGTCAAGGCAACTTGTTAATTAATTAGGTGTGTCATGTGTGCTCCAATATTTAATCTGTCCGCAAAGTGCTAACCATATGAAACTGTTGTTGAAATTTTCCGAGGTTTATGTTTTTGTTTTCAGCTTGAGATTCGGACTTTCTGAGAAGGAAGATATTGAGAGGGACTTTGTAGAAACTTTGATGAGCATGGAGACTGTAATTGAACAGCGACAAGATTTCGTGGAACTTGGAGTTTCTAATGCACCTATGTTGGAGCTTGGATCTGGGGATCATGGGTATGCCTTATTCTTTCCTTCTAAATTCAGCTGTTTGATTTCTTAAGATGTTTCTGAATCCGCGCTAGAGCTGTTTCATTGATCAGTTACTGAAATTGTCTTATCTTTTTGGGTGAGTATAGGTGCTCGCATTATAGGAGGAGATGTAAGATTAGAGCACCTTGCTGCAACGAGATTTTTTATTGCAGACATTGCCATAATGAAGCGAAGGTACCAAAGTCATTGTCTCTTCTTAAATTTTCTTTTACGTGGGATTTTGGTCGAAGTGTCCTTAGCTGAGAAACTAATTTTCTTTAACTAACAGAACGCATTGGAAATTAATCTTCTTGATCAACACGATATTCCACGCCACGAAGTTGCGAAGGTTGGTTTGTTTTTCTCTTCAAATATTTCAGTTATTTCTCAATATCGTATCAGGATTAGTAATTGACTGATTCAAATTAGGAAAAAGGAAACAGGATTGAATGCGACTTCTGTCTCTGGAAAGTTTTTTTTTTCTCTCTTTATTCCTTAAGTAGCTAAGTTTGATCAAACAAGGGATAACTCTTAAGAATGAAGACGAATAAGAAAATGTCCTGCACATAGGGTAACCATACATTCTTACAACAAGCTGCCTCATATCCTATCCTGAATGAAGCATTAACTTATTATTCGGTTGTTATGGGTTGAAGTTTTGATGTGAAGATACGGTATTCCTTAGTGGATGAGCAAGTATGCTTCTTTGGTCAGTTCTCTTCAATTCTTCTCTAACCATATCCATCTCTACACCTTTCTAGGTTATATGCTCCCTCTGTGGTACAGAACAAGAGGTAGTCATCTCTTATTGAAAGTTTTTGTCACTTAATTTGGATAAATTTGTGCATGGATTCTGATTATTGCCCTGTGATGTATCATCAGGTTCAGCAGAATTGCATCAACTGTGGAGTTTGCATGGGAAACTACTTCTGTGCAAAGTGTAAATTCTTTGACGATGATGTAAATGTCTCCACTTCTCACTCTTGATGAAGTTACTCTTTCTCAAGAAATAACAATAATTCAAACCAATTGTCTATTTCAGGTCTCGAAGAATCAATATCACTGTGATGAGTGTGGAATATGCAGGTAAGATCTCCAGTTATGTTCACCTTTTTCTTTTCCATTCCAAACTGCATCCTGACCTCAGAAATTGATACCAAGTATGTAAGACGGATGGAAGTCGTGAAAGTACATACCATTTAGTTAGTTGTGCCATAGCAGATCAATTAATGGTTTTGAGTCGTTGCTTTTTGTGATTGATTTTACAGAACTGGGGGAAGAGAGAACTTTTTCCATTGCACTACATGTGGTGAGTATACAGCCTAGATAGAGAATTGGAAATGCAATTGTTTTGTCCCTTTGAAAGATTGGATCATTGGAAAATTTTAGTAATGATAATGACAATTAACATTTTCAGGTTGTTGCTACTCCAATTCCATGAAGGATGCACACCGTTGTGTGGAAGGGGCCATGCATCATAATTGTCCTGTTTGCTTTGAGGTAAAATACGACACCAATGTAATCTTAAGCTTAAGCTTAAGCTGCTGAAAGTAACTGCTGCATACTTAGCGAGTTCCTATTTGATGTGCAGTTTCTATTTGACACTATGAAAGATATCACTGTATTACCATGTGGGCATACAATACATTTGGAATGTGTGAGAGAGATGGAGCAACATTACAGGTAAGCACAATAAGCCTTAAATGGGTGGAGCACTGCTAGAAACACATTATCACCTAAAACTTAATTTCTTCATTAGGTTTATATTCAGAGATTTTCAATCACCTTAATATTTGAGATTGTCTTATCTATTTTTCTTCATTACTAGCTGATCGTTGATTCATGCACAACATAATTTTGCAGGTATTCATGCCCAGTTTGCTCCAAATCTATCTGCGACATGTCAAAATTGTGGAGAAATCTTGATCAAGAGGTGCCGACCACGATAAGATTGAACAATTTTTTTCCTTTATTTCCCATTCACTTTTTCTCTAACTACTATGCTCGAAATGCTGGCATACAGATTGCTGCAACTCCAATGCCTGAAATCTACCAAAACAAGAGGGTAGACGGCAGAAGCTATATATGATCCTTAGTTCTTCTACTTGCTGCCATTTTCTACATTTTTTGGGATTAATTTTGGTTTTGGTGAACAGGTGTGGATATTGTGCAATGATTGTGGAGCAAACTCCCACGTCCAGTTCCACATTCTGGCACACAAGTGCCTGAGCTGCAAGTCCTACAACACCAGGCAGACACGAGGCGGCCCTGCTGCTTCATGCTCATCAGAGATGGCTGAAATGGTGAGATGAGACTATTAGTTTCACTCCTGATAAAGGCCGATCCAAATCAACTGACCATTCTTTTCCATGGAAATATGTAATTAACGAAGGAAATAAGCTATCTTTATGAATTTCTAATCATTAGGCATTTTGTACTAGAGCCCTGTAAATACTAAATAGACTTGCAAAGACAAGCAACAGATGGCAGATAAATGTGGTCCTGACCGTTGATGGTAGTCCCTATCCATGTCAATGGCGTGCTAAATCCAAATGATCATTAAAGGAGCTGAAATCAAATTGATGTTGTTTATACAAGAGCAGGGTCCCGTTAACTACAGGGCTAGATCAAAAACTTCTGCTTGTTTCATCTTTGACTATGTAACTGCCAACTTAACAATGCCAATGCATAGTTTTATATCAGTTTTCTTAAAGAAGACTATTTTCCAAATCCTATTACATTCCAGGAAAGTACTCCAACGACCAATTTGGACAGACATGTTGGAGGGCCTTGCAGAGTAGTATCAAGTAGGATTTAACCTGTGCATGCATAACAAAACAGGCATACAGCCTGTCAAGAATGTTTCACTGAGACCGCAGGAAGTGTGGGTAATCAGCGAGTTCTAATTAATTAAATGTAAAAAACTTTCTCATTTTTCAAAATTCAAATCATGATAAAAGAGATTAAATAAATATAATTCACTATTGATATGTTACAACCCTTAATTAATACATTGGTATTACAAAATTAAATATTTTAAATTTGAAAATACTACATAAATTTGGGATTGGGAGTGAAAGAATTTTGAGCATTTAAAAGTCATTTGAACATAAAAGATTAAACTCTTTTTTGCAATAAAAAGAGTAGAAAACTCCATCGGCTGATGCTGACCGTAAAGTGTGTATGGACCTGTTTTGGAAGCAGCAGTGTGTAACAATTACGATAAATGAGTTACGATGGTGATCGTTTGTATGATCTAAGACACTTCTGAGGGGAGGAGTTGTTGTCTCGTCGTTCGAACAAAGTTAGGCCTTTTGTTCAGATTCTTCATTTATTTGCATTACAGTTGCAGGCCTCTGCCATGTTCTGACGTTCATTTTCTGACAATGTAATAACAAGGGAAAATGCATTACAAGAGAGAAGTCTGAGAAACTTGAAATTATAATCATATTGTCCCTCGCGTTTGATATGCAAACAATCAATACACCACACACTAAATAGTAGCAGTAGTAGATCCTGATTCTGATTTGCGGGATCCACAGCAACCCGACAACCAAAGCCTAAGACCTAAGGGTTGTTGGCCTTACCCATCTCCCTACCCCAACAACTTCCTTCTCGCACCCAGCTTCTTTTGTCCTTCACACTGTGATTCACACCAACTCATACACATACACACAAATTCATCACTGGATCTGGACTGCTTCACTAGGCAGGCAGCATCCTCATAAAGTTCCAATTTTTTCACTTGCTATTATATATTTATATATATATATATATATATCAATCCGATTTTCAAGTCATTGATTTCCCATTTACCGTCATGGGACATAAGCTAAAAATGTGAATAAGGGAAGCAGAGACCAAAAATCTCTAATCCCAGATACGTTGGCAAAAAGAGCCAATCACAACTGCCAGCTACTCTTCTCTCAGCTTCAGTCAACCTGGAATAGCTTCTTCTCTATAAGACTCTACTCTCTAAAAGTAAACCAAACGTCTGTACAAAAATGCTAGATCAGTGGCGTCCAGCTCAGATTTCCCATTGCCTAATTAGTGGTTTAAAAATGATTGTAAGTATGTAAGTTGTGAAACTTTGTAAATCATAACTTGGTAACTTGTAGCGGTCAGTGAAGGACAATCCTTTGATGCTTTGTCTCTACCGACGAGTCAAAGCCACCACAGAGAACCCTCTTTCTGTTGCATCCATTGACGGTGTTGGGGAACGAGTCTTGGTGGAGGAGTTGTGGCGGAGGAGATGGTGGTGAAGGGATGGTGACTGGTGGGATCTCAAAAGAGGGTGGTGGAGGGTGTCTCCATTCTGGAAGTGGTCCGGCCAAGAGCAGAGTTTTCAAGAGTGGACCAGCTTTCATCACTGCTTGTAAAAGCTTTCCCTTTTCAGGCAATGGCTTTTCAGGCACTATCCCTACTGTTTGCTGAGTCACAGTTTGGGTTACCAATTGCGGTACTGAAGTAGCTGGGAATTCTTGAGGTTGTGGAATTGGGTCAATGACTGGAGACGAAACAATGCTCTCTTCACAATCTGATGACGAGAAGCCATTGTTGGAGTCAATCCTTTTTCTTGGTTCATCTTCGATGCCTGAAATCCCAGAGAGAGGAGCATTTTGTTGTTGCTGTAAAAGCAACTGTTGCTGTAAAAGCAACTGTTGCTGTTGGAGCAAAAGCTTTTCGAACACTAATCTTTGGCATTTCTCTTGTGTATCATCTCTTTCTTTCACGGTTTTGGTTAGTACATCTTTGAGGTGTATCAACTGCTCATCTCTCTTTCTTAGCTCTTCTTGAGCTGCTAGCCTTGTTTGCTCAAGCTCCAGAGTTGTATACAGAAGGGACTGTCTCAGTTCCTCCATAGTCTGCATTAGTCCCAAAAATGACCATTTCCAAGCACAATTAGCCACTTTAACACCAAAATTAGAAACCATGACTTTGATTAGCAGAGTTGTATAAGTAAGAAAATGGTAGTCACTAACCTTTCCTTGGCAATAGTACCAACTCAGGACGGAATTTCGCTGGTTCTCCATGCTTCAACACTTGGAGCTCGTGGACTAAAGCAAAACGCTTTAAAGACACAGGCCGAGAGAAATGGAAGATGGGATCATGGGGGGTTTTTGAGTGGTTTAGGTAGCTCTTATAACAACTTGCTAGCTGCTACTGTTTTCTTTTTGTGTGTTCTTCTCTGTTGCTTTTTCTTAGTAGGTATTGGACAAAAGCAGAAAAGGCCAAAAGCCTATCAATGCCAATTTTTCCCCCCTATATCTTAAGATTTTCTCTCTATCACTGACTGTGAGTCAGTATTTTGTACTGAGCCTACTGTTCTATGTACAAACAAGAACAAAGAATCGGATATTAGCAGTAAAAGCCGGTAGAGACCAGACAGTGACCACTCCTCTTTGTTAAATTTAACACCACAGAGCCGGAGAGCTAAGGCTGTGCGTATACTTTTCTCGTCAGTATCTTATTAGCACCACAGAGCCGGAGAGCTAAGGCTATGCGTATACTTTTCTCGCCAGTATCTTATCCTCAACAAGAAACTGCGCTAGTGCTGTTACCTTAAAAACATGCAAAAGTTCTTTACGCTCTGGTTAATTTGTGAACATTTGCAACTAGTGAAATGTCATGACATGCTCATTGCTACCAAGAATGCCTAGTCGTATGATCCAACTAAAGATGTTACACACTACTGAAGCAAATAATAATAATAATATGAAACACACCATTGAAACAAAAAAGGAAATAATATGAAACACATCGTGGGAATCTGTTTATCTACTCTTGGATTCAAAATCGTTGAAATTAAGGAATAGGATTCTTCTTTAACTTTTTGCAACATAATAATTAATAAATTAATGACTCAAAATTAAGTTCATATTGATCATTTTTCTCTTTTGAAATTTTAAATTGTATTGCAATTCAAATTTATAATTAAAAAATTCTTCAAGGACTAGCTCCATCAATTAAGTTATCCTAGATAAAGCAAATGTTCATATTTATAATTTTCCAAAGACAAATTAGTCTTCTTAGGTTATTTAGGAAACAAAATGACTAGCATGTCTTTTTTGACAAAATCACACCCATCCATAAATAGTTTAGAAATGATAAAACACATTAAGCACTTCTCGTGGGTCTCATTTTTGACCTGGGGGCTCTCTCTGCATCACGACATTATCAACTGTTGTTATTTTCTAATCCATCCTGTCTTTATTAAAAGGAATCACTTTCATTCACTTGTGTTGTGAGTGGTAGATGGGATACAAATAGTTCCATTGGTCAGAAAACAGAGCTGGTAACCAAACTTTCCCACCAATATTTTGCTCAAACAAACGAAATGGACCCATTTCGAGCACCTTTTAGGAAAGATGGAGGCTTCTCTTTGACTAACGTAGGAACTCATTCAATCTATCGTCTCTGTATATCTATCAGATGCATAAACAAAACTATGAAACTGGACAAGTAAGAGTGGTCTGAGTGGTCAAAGCTCCTCACTTAAGGCTCTCCTTTTTAGGAGGTCTTGAGTTCGAATCACGCCAAAAGAGGAGAAATAGGCATTATTCCTATTGATGATCCTCTAGTCTCCTGGACACAGCTCCTTGATCAGATCAATTACGGACGTCTCGCTTCCAGCAGCAGTGTGAAAGTTGGAGCTACTAGGGAACCTGAGGGTTAATGGGAACCTGATGCTGAGCAAAGGGGGGAGGCCAGCGATCAATCATCAGCTGAACAATCAAGTATGTGAAGACTCCTTGTGCGCAGAAGTATACAGGCGACGTAGGAACCTGAGGGATCTTGGAGTTTTCAGGTTTACCCCCTCTAGGGCTCTTGGGGTAGGGTCTTAGGGGATTAAGATTAGTCCGGCAAAGCTGGGATACCTAATGTAATAAAAAAAGGATGTTCTATTTTCTGCCAAAGATTCTGTAAGCATTTAATGCGTAATTAAGATGTATGTGCAACTTAAACATGTTATACGGACCTCCACTAGCTATGTAATTGAATCCAAGAAAAGTTGGTTTCACCAAATAATTCATCGGATGATATGAAAATTTTAGCAATTTCAATTTTTATTTAAGTTTTGATTAGATCTAGATAGTGTGGAAATTTTTCAAGTCTAATTCAATCCTATTACTATTTTGATTATTTTTTCCTTCTAGACTGATGCATTTTTAATCTATAGAATTCTTTCTGATTTTTTTGGTTAATTTTTAAGGTTTGATTGTTTCTATTTATAATTTTTATTTTTAGTTTTATTTGAATTTTTTGTTTCCATTTTTGGTTTTGGTTTCTTCTAGTTTGTATAACTTAAGAAAACCATAAAAGTTGATTTTTGATTTCTATTTCTATTTTTTATAATTTGATTCACTATCAATTAAATATATATTATTTAATATATATTATTTATTATTTAATATACTAATTAACAACAATAAAAACAACAAAATCACACTAGAAGTCTGACTAAATGCAAGGTTTTGATAAGTCTAGAAGTACACAACTTTACCCCTAACTGATAAAGAGATTGTTTTTGATAGACTCACATGAATAAGAAAAAATATACGAATGAATGTATAGATATATACTAAATAAATAAGCAGGCGTGAGAGCTTGGTCCTTCTCGTTAATGGGTTTTTCTGGTCTAAAAAACTTGCATTTCTAGTTGTTAACACATGGGCAAAGCACATGCTAGAGCAAAAAAGGACTAGAATCGGTCATGTTAATGGAGGATGGCGTTTTAAAAATCAAATTCTCTGAAGCCTCCAACTTAGATGAATGAGTAAAATGGTACCTTGACACATCGAAGATCAATTGATGTTCGTGCAAAAGTGGAGGGCAGGCATGGAGCTCAATTAGGGTACCATAGACATGCTTCCAATTTGGGAGCAATTCCCCAAGCTCTTGTTGGAATTCTGGACAATCTAAAGGCTGAGCTTTCTCGCTATCTCCCTAGGAAAGCCTATCTGTATGGGTTCCCAAGAGACACGTATGGAGAAGATTGACTATGCTAAAGTATGTATCGAAATACCTAAAACACCACTATTGCTTGATCAATTACCTCTTATAGGTATGAATGATATTGGTGAATTTGAGCAAACATTTATGCATATCTTCTACCCCTGACAACTGAGTACCACCTCTAAGGAAAGGATCCCCACTGGTTAGACTTTCCAATCTACTTGGCGTGATGAATTAATGATGAGTGCTACTAGAATAGTTTCTTGTGAGCAAGTAGTTAATGAAGTTACTGTTGTTTGTGGTGAAGAGCGTATAACGCCTGTTAGTTTGCATAAATAGCATAATATGGTTAGGGTGATAAACTCTCTACAGTTTGTTATCAGAAAGGAAGAAAAGGATAATGAGGCTACTGATATTTCTATCCCCTTTGAGAACAGGACAGTGTAAGTAACAAAGATTATTAGCTCCCCTAAGCATAGAAAAATGGTGACAGAAGGTGGTAGAATAATAGTGGCAGCCAGTGGTAGCACAGAACAAGCAGATGTAGATATTGACAAAATTGTGCAGCAGCAATCTAAGGTATTCAACTATTTGGTTTAAGGACTGAACAAGTTGTCACACATATTTCCCAGTAAAAGACAACTCTTGACAACTCCAGTGCAGACAATGTGGAGAATTTAGACAGTTGTGCGAAAAATTTCATCTCCCAATATTTGGAGCATTGTCAGATAGATTGGGCCAACATGCTAACTCTAGTTGCAACTGTTGGGCTAACTAAGAATTAGGAGACAAAGGATATCGAACAAATAGAGGATGGTGATATCGCACTAGCTGTAGCCCGTGTCCTAAAAATCCCTGACAATTTTTGCGTGCAATCTAAATCTACAAAAAGGAAATCTACTAGGAAGAGAAAGTAAAATCCTAAATACCAAAAATGGTGAATGAGCCTTCCCATGAAGATAAAAGTTCAGTGGTGGTGCCTATACTTGTTTCTTATTGTTGTTGTTTATTATGCAAATAGTCATATTATCTTCTTTAGGGATTTTTTGTTCTTGGGTCATATTGCAATATGATGGGAGGCTTAAAGCCTTGAACTCGTTGTAACGCCGATTTGGTTTTCACTATAATTTAAATTCTTTTTTATTTATCAAAAGTATAAATAAATAAATAAATACAAATACAAATATAAAAAATTAATAAAATAAATAATATAGTAAATATAGGATAAGGTAAAGAATAAAAATAAAAGATAAAATATGTGTATAGATATATAAGCAAGTAAGAAGATGAATGAATAAAACAAATAAGTTATTAAAAGAAAATGTTTAGGTTAAGTAAGAAATGCTTAGGCTAAATAACTAAGAGGAAAGTAACACATTAAATATTTAGGCTAAATACAAGACCTAAGACTCGAAAGAAAATGTTTAGAAGACTTATGAGACAGAGAAGGTCATCTCTATATTAGATCCTTTACCCGTACTTTAGTACGTCAAAATTTTTTATCGAAGCTCACATCCTCAGTAAGTTCCAACAAGTCATATAATTTTTTATCACTTCCTCCAGCTTTTCTTAGGCCTTCTTTTTCTCGTCTTATAGTCCCTAAGTACAATCATCTCACATCATCTTATTAGAGCATCAGAATATCTCTTCTTAACATGTTTGAACCACCTGAGTGTTATCTATCTTAATTTTCCATTAATATTTGTCACCTTTAATTTGTCTTTTACCATTACATGTTTGACCTTATCTGTTCTAGTAAGGTTGCACTTCCAACAAAGCATCCTCATCTCTACCACTATGCACTTGTTTGATGCGTCAATACTATACTCTAACCTATATAGCATGGCCGGTCTAATCTCTAAACGATAGAATTTATCTTTGAACTTGGGTGGCATTTTCTTATCACATAAAAACTCATAATGAACTTCTCCATTTAAGTCACCCTGATTTGATACGGTAAACAATATCTTTATCAATCTCTCTATTGTTTTGAATAATAGATCCTAGATACTTAAAACTATCATTTTATGTTATAACTTCTGAAATAATCTTTACCTCCACATCATAAGCCTCCCTATGGCCTAAAAAGTTACACCCTAAGTACTTAGTCTTAGTCCTGCTCAATTTAAAACCCTTATGCTCTAATGTTGTAACTTGTTACTGGCACCCTTTTTTTTTCTCATTTACTAAAATAATATCATCAGCAAACAACATACATCAAGATACATCCCTTAGATATTCTTGGTAAGTTCATCCATTCCTACTGTAAACAAAAAGGAGCTTAATAAAGAGCCTTGGTGTATCCCAATACTAAAAAAATGCTCTGTGTCTCCTCATATCATCCTTATTTTAGCCTTTACACTTATACATATTCTTGGTAATCCGTATATAAGTCATAGAGATTCCCTTAACTTTTGAACACCTCTACATGATTTCCTTAGGTATCATATCATATGCCTTCTTTAAATCAACAAAACTATTTATAAGACACATTGTTTTTCTTTGTAATATTTCATTAATCTTCTAAGGAGATGTAAATCTTATATCATAGACCTTCTTGGTATGAAATTAAACTAGTTCTTCGAGAAAAGTGCATTTTTTCTCACTCTCTTCTTAATCACCCTCTCCTATACTTTATGGTATGACTAAGTAGTTTGATTGCTTATAGTTGTTACAACTTTTGATGTATCCTTTGTTTTGTATAGACAAATTAGCATACTAAATCTCCATTCATCCAACATTTTGACATACTTAAGGATTGCATTAAAAAACTAGACTAGCTAAGTAAGACTCTCTTTACCTAGGCCTTTCCATACTTATATAGGTACCTTATTAGGCCCTACTGCCCTTCTACTCTTCATCTCCCTCAAAGCTCTTTTAATTTCTTCCTTTGTGATATGCCAGTATCAAGTAAAGTTACAATAACTTTAGGACATGATAAGATTACCTAAAGTGATGTTGTCTTCTACGTCTTCATTAAAAAGGCTATATAAGTGTCTCTGTCATCCTCTCTTAATGTCATTTTCAGTCACGAGCACTTGTCCTACTTCATCTTTTATACATTGAACTTGATCTAAGTTTCTTTCTTTCTGTTTCCAACTTAAATATATTTTGTTCTTCATCTTTAGTTGTCAATCATTGGTATAATTTTTCATAAGCTCTACTTTTAGTTTCTAAGACTATCTTCTTTGCCTCTTTCATTGCTAGTTTGTAACTTTTTCTGTTAACTACTCTCTCTACCTAAGAGGTTCTATTCAATAGAGCTTTATAGGCAACCTTCTTGATCTTAACATTTTTCTTGTACATCTTCATTCCACCACTAAGACTTCATCTTATAAATAATTTAATTTAATTTATATAATTATTTTTAAAAATAAAATAATTTAATTTTAATAATTATTAATAGATATAATTCAAATATAAAATATCTTCAAAATATATAAATTTAAAATATAATTTTCTTTAATAATTAAAAAATATATTAAAAATATTAAATTATAAATA
>JAOTIZ010000008.1:7312996-7340689 GCA_027123425.1 Erythroxylum panamense | reverse complement strand
CCGTTTGGTGACTCACTCCTCCCTACCTTAGTGAATCTCCTAGCATATGTCAATATGGGTTTAGGACCCATATTGCTGTCAGTATTGCTATCAGTATTTTTCTTCCAAAGTTTTTTGCCACCTTGATGACTACTGCAAACTTATTACTGCAGTACTTACATGGTTTCATAATTAGTGATTGAGAATCACCTCTAATGTCTCACCTGCTAAGTAATCCCATTGAACTTGCATTGATGTGTGAAAATAAGAGAATAGTTAATTGAGGGCTTGATAATAACCAAAGACCCTTGTAGCCTTTATATAGAACCAATTACATAAGGAAAAGATCTTAGGAATAAAGAGAAAATCATGCAATAAAGATGAGATCATACTTTTCCTAATATAGATATTTCCTAACGTCTAATATAGATCTTAACACTCCCCCTCAAGCTGGAGCATACATATCATAAGCTCTATGCTTGTTACATATAGGTTTCAACTGATCAGCAAGTTGATCTTTTGACTTGACATGTCGTCTCTCAATCAATCCTTCTTGAAGCTTTTCACGAACAAAGCGACAATCATCCTCAATATGTTTGATTCTCTCATGAAAGATTGGATTCGAGGCAATATGAATGGCTGCTTTATCATCACACATCAACTTCATTGGAGCGAAGTGCTCGAAACCAGGTTCCCCAAGAAATGCTTCAACCAAATCAACTCACATGTAGTATACGCCATGGCCCTGTACTTAGACTCAGCTGTAGAACGTGCAACAACTGACGACTTTTTACTTTTCCATGACATCATCTTTCCACCCAAAAATACATAGTAGCCTGAAGTAGACCGTCGGCCATAAGAGCTTGTCCAATCTGCACCTGTATACTGTTGAATCCAAATGTTTCCATGATTTTGGTAAAGAGATATTGCCTTGGAGAGCCTTTCAAATATTTCAAAATTTTAATAACTGCATCCCAATGACTAGTTCACGGAGATTCCATAAAGTGACTGACTACACTTGTAGCAAACGAGATATCTGGACGAGTAGCAATCAAATAATTCAGTTTACTGACAACTCTTTGATACCTAGTTGGCTCTTCCAACTGCTCTCATTTATTAGCATTAAGTTTCACATTTGGTTCCAAGGGGCTATCAATTGGTTTTGTTCCCAACAAACTTGTTTCCTTTAGAAGATCGAGGATGTACTTTCTTTGAGATAGATAAATCCCCATCTTCGAACTTGCTATCTCGATGCCCAGAAAATATTTTAGTAAACGAAGATCCTTCGCTTGAAATTTGGTCCGTAGGAATGACTTTAAAGACTGGATTCCTACTTTATCATCTCCAGTAATAACCATGTCATAAATATAAATGATCAAAAGAATTTTACCAACCTCGGAGTGATGATAAAACATAGAGTGATCCACCCCATATCGATGCAGACAAAACTTCATAACCATTGTACTAAAGCTCCCAAACCAAGCTCTCGGTGACTGTTTTAGACCATATAAAGATTTGTTAAGGTGACACACTAAAGTAGTCTCCCCCTGAGTAACAAACTTTGGTGGTTGCTCGATAAAAATAGTCTCTTGAAAATCACTATGAAGGAAAACACTTTTTACATCAAGTTGATGAAGAGGCGAATTATGGGTGGCTGCCAATGCAATGAAAACAGAAACAAATGTCAATTTGGTTACAGGAAAAAAGGTTTCAGTATAATCCATACCATACACCTATGTATAACCCTTAGCTACCAAGCGAGCTTTTAAACGATTAATCGTGCCATCAGAATTGACCTTAAATTGAACACCTAATGACAACCCACAATTGTCTGATCATGTGGAAGAGTAACTAAGCTCCACGTATTACTAGCTTGCAAAGCCATCATCTCTTTTTCCATGACACGTTTCCATCCAGGATGATCCAAAGCTTTTGAAACAGACTTAGGTACAGGTATAGAAGACAAAGTAGATACAAAAGGAGCATATCACGGTGATAATGATTTGTAAGAAACAATGTTTGAAATAGGGTGAGTTGTATAAGTCCTTCCTTTATGGAGAGCAATGGGCCAATCAAGGTCATCATATGATGGAGTTGAAGACGGAGAAGACAATGGTGACGAGCATGAATCGTAGTCGTTCTTCATGATGAGTGTGTCGAGTATAAACCTACAAACCAAGGCGAGATAGACGTTCCAAAGGAGTAGTATTAGTGTCAGGAGCAACATAATTGGGAGTTGTTTGGGAAGGAACAAAAGGAGTTGGTAGACACTTATCAATGTCAGCAGAGACAGACTGCGCATCAGAAAATTATGGTGTGTCTTTCAAAGAATGTAACATCGGTAGATACAAAAAACTGATTCAATGAGGGGCTGAAACATTCATACCCTTTTTGCAAACGAGAGTTCGCGAGAAAATTGCACTTTATAGCTTTTGGATCTAATTTATCTGTGTTAAGCTGATGAGCAAAACAAACACAACCAAATACCCGAGGATCAATGGAAGGTCTTGATAGGGAAAGAGAATTGAGAATGGAGTTTTACCCATTAACACAAAAGATGACATTCAATTGATAAGAAAACATGCAATGAGTACAACATCTACCAGAAACTTTTGGGTACATTCATGTGGATTAAACAGTATGTTGGATTTTTTGCTCAATTACCCCATTTTGTTGAGGAGTGTGTGGGCAAGAAGATTGATGCTAAATACCTTGTTGTTTCAAATAGTTAGAGAATGAGCTAGAGAAATATTCTTTAGCATTGTCACTACGTAGAATATTGATTCGGGAATTAAACTGATTTTAAATTTCAGTACAAAAAGATCAAAATATAGAGAATAGTTTTAAACAACCTCTTATTAGATATAACCAAGTATTCGAGAGAAATCATCAATAAAAATTAGCAAAATTGAAATCCTAACCTAGAATTGACATGACTCGGACCCTAAATACCTTATGGATTAACATAAAAAGTTTTTCAACTCTTTTATTGACTTGAGTGAAAAACGAAGAACGATGATGTTTGCCACTCACAATTTAAACTAGAAATAGAATCTAACCCTGAACTATTTTCTTGAGATTTTCCAATGATGGATGACCCAATCGACTATGGATATCAATGGGAGGGATTGACACTGGGCATCTGATGGATGATTGCAACTCGCTAAAATAGTACATTTCATTTGATTCACGCCCTTCGCCAATCGTCATCTTGGTCTTCAAATACTAGATGATGACAATATCATGGTAGAAGCATACAACACAATTTAGTTGTTTAGTCAATTTGCTCCTTGACATAAAATTGAAAGGAAAGTTCGGTACAAATAATGTAGAGGGTAATATGAGAGAAAAACAAGGATGAGAGGATTCGACATCTTTAATGGTGGCAATAGATCCATCAGCAATAGTAAGTTTATCATTATGAGAGGAAAGCAAAGAAACGATATGGTTAAAGTTGGTTATTTTACCTGAAATATGATCAGTGGCACCATAATCTATTACCCATGAGTGTTTTTTAAGGATATATGAATAATAGGCGGTTGGGTTACCTTGATGAGCCACAGATGCCATAAAAGAAGACGATGTCTACTAAGTTGACTGATACTGCAGATATTCAGTATACTCATCCTGAGATAACGTAATTGACGATTGTGAAGCTGAAGCCGAAGAATGTTCTTTAAGAGATGCAATTTACGCAACTCGCAAATGGGGATATTTATCCAAACATGACTTTTCATCATGTCCGTGTTTATCACAGTATGTGCAATGGAGTCATGAGCCTCTGCCATGTCCTCCTGTACCAACAAGACTACCATGTCCTCCTCGACTTCCCCCATGACTTCCTTGAACTTGTGAACCAAATTGTGCTGCAAGTGCTGACCTGTTAGAGTTATTCTCTAGTGGATTTGTCTTAGTCATAGAGCAAGAGAGTTTGGAATATACTTCAACTAAAGATGGAAAGTCTACTCCTCCCAAGATTTGTGCTCACATTGGCTCAAATTCGGGTTTCATTCTAGCCAAAAATGTCATAGTAGTGCACTCTTTGAGTCTGCATCTCCTTAATATTAGATGTGATCGGTAGTAGAGAATTCAACTCCTCAAAAAGTATTCAATCAAACTTTCCTCCTGTTTGCCCTGAAATAAGTCAACAAAAATATCATACATGCGAAGCATATTACTGGAGTAAAGAAGCTTAGCATAGTTCCAAGCTTGCTTACAAGTGCTAACATGGGAGAATAGGATTGAGATTTCAGTTTCCATAGGATCGAGAAGAATATGTAGAAATTGTGCATCATTAGCTTGCCAATTTTCTAGTATTTTTTTGATCAGTTGGGGGATTAGATGTAAGGTGTGACAACTTTCTTTGACCTCTAAAGAACAATTCTACATTCTTAGACCAGAAAGAATAGTTGTTACCATTGAAACATTGTTTGGTGATTCACAAAGTTGAGGAACTAGAATCTGACATCTCTTAGGTATATTTGACGGAATTCCTGGCTAAACGAACACTAGTGACACTGTTGACGATGTTCCGAAACATATAAAAGACTTTACTACTATCAAAATAGCCATGTTTTGGTTAGTTTTGACATAAAACAAGACTAGAACTCCATTAAGGACAAAGAGGTGAGTTGACCCATCAAGCTACCCTCGCCGGTGGTTGCTAGATGACGACTCGTGATGCCTAGGCGCTGGTGAGTAGGTGATTTTCCAGAGACATTGCCGGTATTATGGTGGTCGTTGGCACCTCCTAATTGCTTCTATGTATTTGGTTTTGGTAAGTGGAGATAAGTGTTTTGGATAGGTTAGAAGACGGTGGGGTTTTACGGGAAAGTAGATTTTGTGGTTTGGAAATTAACTCTACTCCGATACCATGTGAAAATTAGAGAATAGTTAACTAAGGGCTTGATAATAACGCAAGACCCTTGTAGCCTTTATATAGAACCAATTACACAAGGAAAAGATCTTAGGAATGAAGAGAAAATCACACAATAAAGAGGAGATCATACTTTTCCTAATATAGATCTTCCCTAATGTCTAATATAGATCTTTCCTAACATCATGATCTATTGTTGGCTTTCTACCCACACCACCAAGGTTTGTTTATTTTGAACATGTACCTTATGTCATGCTATATGGAATTGGGCATCCCATATGTTTCACACGACCCCACTTACATCTTTGATGTTATCTGTGTTATGATGTTCAGAGCAAAACATGTTGGATGTTATGGTTACATACAGCCACATCACTTTCTACAAAAGATGAAATTTTTTTATCTATCTAGACTGCTCTACTGAAGCTCACGAACCTGATATGTGATAATTAAGTAGTACTGCTCACAGCATCCAACCCAATTTATCATGAGGGGACAAACCACATAGAAGTGGATTGTAACTTCATTTGAAAAAATGTAATATCCAAAGTATTAGTCACAGATTGTACAGTTTTTTGATGTTGTACTTAACGTCTCATGAACATTTAGACCTATTGTCTCACAATTGATCCACTGATCTTTTTAGGAAACATCTTAACCCTCCCCTCCCACCTGTGGTATAAAGGAACACCTGATATTTCCCATTCCTTTTTCTGATCTGATTTTGATTGAGCAAAAAGTTGGGTAAGTCGGGATTTGGGTGGAGTGGAGACTGCAATTGTTTTATGTTTCAACATCTGGAACCATATTATAATTGTGAAATTAAGGATTTATATGTTGGAGATTCCGTGTTCTAAAATTATGGGATTTATATGTTAACTCTGTCTATTAACAATGTATATCTTTCATATTGTTTTGATTTTTAAAGGTTAGAAGTGAAATTTTCTGGTGTTATCTTGATACTAGCAGATAAATTTTGGAGGTTGATGTCTCAAGTTATAGTAATGGTTATCTTCACTTAATCTCATTCAATTCAACTAGATGATTCCTTTCTTCCTTGCTTCATAGGTCTACCATGCTATATAAAAAGATCTGATCTGCTTTACGGAGGATATGTTCATTATTGTATAGCTCTTTTTTGTTTTCTGAAATGGATTTAGAGTTCACGGAAAATTCCTGCATCATGGTGTTATTGAATTTGTGTAACTCATGTTTGTTCCTTTTATAGACAGACTATCCTGACAATTGGAAGCCGACAACTTTGATTTTGCAACGGTCAGGCTACCAAATCAAGAACAGTAGTGAAGAAATTCTCATAAAATCAGAGATATTCTCAAAGAACTTGTCGGTTGGTCCTTTACTTTTCATCCTTTTGTGCTTATTCTTTTTCTACTAGCCTTTTCTTCATCTTCAGCTTGTTTTCTTTGCTTCCAACAAATGGAAACATTTTTTGGGCCTCTGGTGAAACTGTATTAACTATATATGTTAAACAGTTAGCTAAATATTGGGAGCTCTTTGATCTTGATTAGCTCATATTATCATTTTCACACGATCTAAAGAAGTTTTTTGGGCAAATCTTTATTATTTACGCCAATTCCTCATCTGACATGACAAATCAGGATTGTTTTCTTTTTAATTCTTATATATTCCAAAAGCACTTCCACTTTAGGGTTGTTAATTTACAAGCATGCATCTGCAGCTTCTTCTTTGAACTTTTCATATTTTCATGTTCTTGATGTATGTTGATTTGTTACAGATTAAAATTCCTTCTGGCCTGTCAGCACAATTTCTTCTGTCATGTTCTGATGGATCTTCTCATCCTCTCAGTGCATATACTGTTAGGTCAGTGTTACTCAATTAAACTTTTGTTACATGAGGTTAAACCATCACCTATGTTTTGGATTGTATCAATTTTATTTGTCGGGGCTGTTTTGACAGAGAGTGAAAATATGACCAACATTTTGCTTTACTCGATTCTTAAAGCGTATTTACTAGCAGTGGATAGTGCACTGCATGAGTCATCAATGACGATTGAAAATACAAATAAAGAGAATGGTGAAATGGTTAAAAATGTCCATGATCTTTGTATAATAATTGTTGCTTTCATCTTCAGTTAATTCAGGCAGAATATTGATAGAAAGAATTGCAAGATGAATGATACTTCATGCTAACATTTTTCATGATCAATGAAATTTCTAGGACAGACAATTAGATAAAAGGACTAGTTCTCATTTTTTTTTTCCCCGTTACTTGTTACTGATCTACCTCTTCTAAAATTAAGCAGCACGGTTAAACTTGTCTAGGGCTTCTGTAATGCTCTCTTGTGACTCACATGATTGGTTTCTAGTATATCATTTTACTTTTATTGCATAAGTTTACACCTTAAATTGGACAAAGAAATTGTACTTATTTTGTGAAACTTGAAGCGTGTTGCTCTCAGTTCTGATGAAAGATAAATACATTGGAGATTATTTTGAGTCATGAAAATTTTCTTGTAGAATGCGAGATACTGTTGTGTTGACAATGAGGATGTTCCAGAGCAAGGTAATATTTTTCTTTCCTTCAAGTCTGCTTGAGAAATTTTCCAGCTTTGCAATTGTGCATGTGAAAAAGCTTTGTTGCTCTTTAACTTACATAGTCACTCTTTCTGTGAAGTTGGAACTCAACGGATGTATTTGCAAAATTTATCGTCATATTTTTTTCTCTATTTAGCAGACTCAGACATTTTCCGATGTCATTAGATTAGACAGTTATTCAATGCCGCTGCTTCCTTTTTAAATCAACTTTTTAAGCAGTAATTGAACAATATCTGTGTCATTAGATTAGACAGTTATTCAATGCTGCTGCTTCCTTTTTAAATCAACTTTTTAAGCAGTAATTGAACAATATCTGTAGATTTTCCACTTCGATAGGAAAATTTAGGGTCATCAAGTTAACAGTAACACTACTATTAAAATGGACTTCAATGCAAGTGTGATGTTTGTCCAT
The DNA here is from genome assembly GCA_027123425.1 of Erythroxylum panamense. Lineage (NCBI taxonomy): Eukaryota > Viridiplantae > Streptophyta > Magnoliopsida > Malpighiales > Erythroxylaceae > Erythroxylum > Erythroxylum panamense. The sequence goes on along the minus strand of JAOTIZ010000008.1, from coordinate 7,332,846 downwards.
GGTGTTGTAAAGTAGCAATTGTTAACGAAATGAAAACACGTGTTTTTTAAATAAAATGTGCAATTTCTATAACAAAAGCTATATATTTCTCTGTTTTCCTTTGGAACTTACGTTTTCTATTGTTAGGTTAATCTTCCATATTAATCATCGTGGATTTCATGGTCTAGTCAATAATCATCTACCTTGTAAAACACTATATGGATACTGGGAAGATATACTATTCGGCATTCATAAATTGACAATTCAAACAGTAGATGCTATAGTAGATTTAACCAGAATCATAATACTGGTAAAAGTAAAACTTTGCGTAAGATATCCAAGTGTATTCCTTCCCAGTTTGGATAGCTGAGCACTTATAGGTATCAGTCAGTGTGCAAAGAAGAATATTTGTTTTTATGTAATATGTCACTTATTTTTCTGTTTGGAGGTTGGTGGTGGCTTGCATTTTTTGTTTAAGAGTTACATTGTTTTGATTGTCCCTGTGTGTGTTGTACCAAACAGGCCTTGGATGAAAGAAGAAAAGATAAAGCCTAGAACCAAGAAACTGTCAAATAATTTATTACAGTGACTTCAGCCACTATTCTTTCTTGTAGAAGTTGAGAAGAGAATAAACATGTGCAAACGTCCGACTCCCTACTTCATCGACTATAGGAACGACATTTTAAGTAGTTTTCTTCAGTGTATCTTGTGGTGTCATTTATATACATACATACATACATATATACCCATTGGAGACTTTTCATGCTGGATTTTACAATGTTATATTATAAATCTCTGTAGCATTTGTAGTTTCTGACAACGTTGTCTCATTGTAAGTCCCAGTGAAATTTTGTTTAACAGATTTCTGAAGAATAAAGGAGTTTATCTCATGTTGTTTATGTTCCATGAATGGGTAATTTCCTCTGAACAGGCTTGGGGATATTTTCTCTGGATTCATCCGCTAGTTAGTGAAGGTATTCTTTTGTCAATAATCATCATCATTATTGAGTACAGGGAAGAGTAACCGTAGGTCTTCAGAAAACTTTTTGTTACGTGAACTGAATCCTATATAACCGCAAGGACACACTGAACCCTATATAACCGCAAGGACACACGTAATAAATTCTGAGTGACTAGAAATTGAAAATGTGAATGTGAGATCATTCTTGTCTGTGCCACAAAAATCTTATCTAATTGGTAATTGTCCTTCTATGGTCCACCCAATGGCTGATGTTTGGTAACAAATCACTAGTAATAATAATTTATGACGAGTGACGTCTTTTGATCAGACAAACTATCAGAAAATCGACTGCGATGATGGTTGATCTGGGTCATCTAGGGAATAATTACCAATTCATTAGGCGGTTCTCGAATCCTATGAGTAGAGCTGGACCTGTAATTTTTGTATGTTGGGCATGCGCATAACAAAATGCAGAAAATGCACAGGTTAGGTTGCATGCGGCTGAAATAGGACACAACCATGCATTAGGCTGTAAAACTTCATCCTAAATACTATAGTGATGTGTTTTGCATGACTAAGGTCTTTCTACTAATATGTTAGAGGGGCAAAAGACCCTGGTCGGGTCGATCGTGCAGGGCCTGAGCTCAGTTAAAATAACGACCTGTGGGTCGATCGGTCCAATCTTTAAAGGTAAGTCTCATACCAACGTCAGGTCCACTCCCACGCTCTCCATGGCCCGTCTGCAGGTGAGAGTTTCTCATGCACACGTAAACACTTAAACCTAGCTACGGTCCCATATATAAGGTATAATTCTGCCATAACAGAGGTACGTAATCATAAACCTAGCTCTCTCAGTTTTACGGCAACCTCACCTTCACTAAAAGACTGACTTGACCGTCGGAAGGGCTAATCGGGACATAACCCCTGACGTGCCTTCTTTGTTTTGCAGGGATCTCACCGTCGAAATCACTGTAGAAAATAGCCGACTCATGGATCCAAACGGCAACGTTCAGTTCCGCTAGAATCCGGCAGAACCAATATTAATAAAATTTTAAAATAGTTAAAAAAATTAACTTTTAATTAATAAATTAAAAAGCAGCTAATAAGTTGTTTGCCACGCACCTGCTCCTGTTATCGCTGATAGACCTGAAGCTTTATTGTTCGAAACGAATAGGGTAATTCTGCTCATCCGACGTAAATAGTAATCAAGTTTTAATAGTAGTAAATAGGTTATGTGTAAAGGAGCAAAAATTTTCAAATGGGATAGGTTTATTGTTTCAATTTTTTTACTTAATGTTAATTAATTATTTAAACAAAATCATAACACGCACATCTCATTCCACCCGTTATTTTAAATGTCCAAAAATATGCCCGATGTGACTTACATGTTAGCTTTATTGATGAAAAAACTAAGACCAGTGTTGCAAAAAAGTTGAAAGTTTTGTTATTTGATTGTCACAATTTAAAATTAAATATTATAATTATAAATTGAGTAAAATTTGAAATTCTTTTTATAATTAACCCTATATAATACATACTAAATTACAAAAATTTTACCTATATAAATCTTATTTTTAATAAAAATATAATAATGTATTATTCATAAAAATAGAATAAATTTAGTTAGTTGATTTATAAAAATAATTGGTCTTTTAATATTTAATTATGACTAGTAATAAAAGTGTAAGTACATAGATACACTCAAAAAAATCAAATTTTGATTTTTATTTTAAAAACATATCAAAATTAAAAAACAAAAATATAAGTAAAACCAAACAATTCTTTAATATTAAAACTATTTCATATTTTTTCAATTCATTATTCAAATTCTTGTCACCTTATAATAATGAACATCTTTGTTTAAAATTTTCATAGTGGTTTATAATTTTGATTATATATATAATTTTATGAACATTTATCCTTTTTTATAATACGTCAAACTTCATATGTGCTGTATGATAGATCTAAACAAGACACTTTACAATCATTTTTAAGTAAATTAAGGTTAACGAAAAATTTGAAGATTCTAAAGTCAACCTATTTTGTTTATTTATTACAAGCTAATTATACATTTTTATTTCCCCAATCTCTCAAAATGGTAGAAAGAAGTGGAAATGCCATTTTTATAATTGCGAAAGAATCCCTTTATCCGTGAAGTCAAAGGCGAAAAAGAAAACATAGTTTGATTAAAGAGTAAGGCTGCACTGTCTCAAGCATGTAATAAAGCAATAATGATCGTGATACCGTAATAATAGTCATAGAAATGCTATTATAGTAATTACTATAATAATTGTTTTAATTAGAAATTAATATTTTATTAAAAAATCTCAAATTTTATATTATATTAATTTATGCTTTTTCTTTATTGAAAAAATGACCGTAATGCAATGCACACAAAAAAGAGACAATATATATCATTACGCGATTATCTTTACCTAACATGTATTAACTAAACACCATGCTCACCCATACATTAAATAATGGATTAACCGTTTTCTACAAATGGGACCCGTTTTCTCATTTTTTTGTTTATAGTAAATAAACATGCAGCAATCCATAAATGTCCGAGGCTATGATCTGGTTGGCAACACTGACAACAATATACCATGGGGAACAAAACAAACTAATTAATTTAAACCCACAACACGCTTGCTACATTATATATGAACCAAAGGGATAAATAAATATGATTGCGCAAATTTTGGTTACCCTAAGAAACGTTTGGATTTGGTCGGCCAATATGGATAAGGTTTTCAGTTAGTTAATGCTACACATGATGTCCCAAAATTGACTGAATATTGTGTCAGGAATTTCACATCGGACAACTATAAGAGCATTAAACAATTTATAATAATATGCAAACATCCTCCTCTTAAGTTAGCTTTTGGGGATGAGTTAGGCATTTCTAACATGGTATCAGAGTCAAGCCAGTTTGTCTCGATGGTTTGGAGCGGTACCCGATTATATCCCTTTATCCAATATATCTATCAGATGTTCAGTCCTGCTCTGGACTGAGGGGGGTATGTCAGGAATCCCACATCGAACAACTATAAGAGTATTAAACAATTTATAATAGTATACAAACTCCTCCTTTTGACCTAACTTTTGAGGATGAGTTAGACACTTCTAACATATTGCTTTGAGTATTCAAAAGACGATGTCGTAATTAACAAAGAAAAGGGAGCACTCGCCCTTTTACCAACCAATACCCATCTCTTTACATATTCGAAAGTAACAAATGTATAAATTAGGTTTGGAAAATGTGTCTCGCATCTGATCTACTCCTCCTTATTTTTATTGGTCCATATTCGTCAAAGGTAAATCTAAAGTTATAACGAACTTGGTAAAGAAACGAAAGTAACTAACCAATTTCTTTTATGACAGTTGAGAGAATCGAATAGAATCGCTCTCAAGCATGCAGATCTTCGCAACCACTACTCTAATCTAATCCATGTTTTGCTTCTTTGAATCTTTTACGCCGTAAGATGCCTTTAGGCTTTGTTTAAGACAACTTGCGAGGGGTAGTGTTTTTTTTCTTTTCTTTTATGAATCTCTTATAATACTATTAACTTACCTCTCCTTTCCGTGAATTAGCCCCATCTCCCCAGTACCTCGTAATTATGTTCCTTTTTTTATTTTACAATTTTTTAACATCAGCAATGTCCAATCCAAGCCCCTTAACCCAACTCCAACTTCACGTCAAGTTGGCATGTGCGTGTGATTGATTTCACCTTGAACCCACATGAAAATTGGAAAGAGAATAATGTTGATATCGAGAATCTAAGATCAAATCAATATTTAACCATAAAATCAACTAAATGCACATCAAATCAAGCTATAAAATCTGTAGTTATAGTACATGCATCAATAATATGCATGCAATGCAATGCATAGAGCACAAAGACTGATACACAGATCCATGTGCAACGCCTTTGGGGTTACATCAAGATTAGAATATCTTATTTAAATTAGCACTAAACTAAAAGGAATTATAGCCCCCCTGTGGCCTGTGCCGTGCTTGAGACCGCAAATTAGAAAAACAAAAAACAAAAAAGAGAGTAGGGACCCACCGTCTAATACCTGTCGGAGATAATCATGGATTCGGACTTTTGGTTAAGCGTGTGGGGTCCATGTAAGAATCAAATGGTTAGGGATGTGTGTTGGTTTGGGGCCCGCCATGAGGCTCTTTTAGTCTTTAAGGAGGGCCCTCGATTTCCATCTAAAATCATGTCATGTTCTTTGGAATCCCAAGTGCCAATCACCTGTTATACAAAAAGTTAAAGCCCCCACAAGCATTAAAAACAAAAACAAAACAAAAACCACGGCTAATTAACAATTACTATTTGATAATTAAAATAATAATGGCAACATTCCATCCCACATCTCTTGTGTTCGTTTAAAAGTTTTCTTTAGTGGAACATTTGCAGTTTCTTTCTTCTACTTTACAAATACACTGTTTGAAAATTATGGTATATGAAACGTATAAGTGATGCTTCATAAAATATAATAATTAATTAATTAATTAAAATATATTATTATTTTTCGAAAGGGCATAAATATATTTAAAAACATATCTATTTTCCTTAAATTCTTTTTGTGATTAGCATAACTTCAACTAAGTTTAAAACTAACACATCTTCTTCTTCTAATATAATATGCCCAACGAATAGATTTAATAAATTTGTCCTAAGGTTACTAGTGATATCTCAATTAGATGTTATTAAAATTTTAATGAATATAATTGGTCCTAATAATGTTAATAAAGATTAAATTATATCCTTGTTAGCACTTATGAACAACTTAAACTCTATATATACTCAATTGAATTGATACCACTCTACTTTATAACATCAATTTGAGGCAAACTTTAAATCAATAGATAAAAAGATGGAGTTGACTTTAAACCATTTAGGTAAACATGAAATTGTAGAAGTTGTGGATAAATCTCTTAGGAAACAAAATGGTCTAACTTATATGAGAAGTTTTAATCTAATAATGAGCCTAAATAGGTTTGATGACATCATTTCACCCCTTACATGAAAATTGAGGTAAATTGAACTTACAAGGTAATATAAATGATAGGCCTAACACTAGGATATATGTATGAGTGATTCCAGTTAACTTAGCGAGAGATATCACAATAAGGCTACTAACCTTCTTACAAATTATCCAAAAGCTAACGGATAAAGACCAAGGTTTTTATAGAAACATGGTCAGGGATCATGATAAAAGGGACATCATAAAATCGGTTAAGGTCACAACTCCTAAATTTGATAGTGCGACGGATGGTAATGTATTTTATGATAGGTTAGTTTTTATTTAAAAAATATTTGCATAGGTATGATATGATTAATATTGAGCATATTTGGCTTATTAAAATGAAATTAACCAAGTCCGTTAAAATACAACAATAATAACAATAATCCAGTAAAAATTTCATTGATACAGGAGATTTGAAAAGGTTCAATAATATGCAGCCTTACTCCTAACTAGTAGAAAAGTTTTTCAAACAACCTACATGAAAAAATAAATAAGTAATAAATAAAACATAAATAATAAACTAGGTAAAATAAATACTTAATAAATAAAATATAAAATATAAAATAAGTAATAAACTAAATAATACTATAAGGATAGACAAGGTATAAATAATAATGATGATGATGATAATAAGGCCAAGCAAGAAAAAGCTTGAGCTAAATCTCTACGAGGTAAGTAATACATATTTAAAAGTTTAGGTTTAATATGAGAGGAAAATACTAAAAGATTTATAAGAATGACAAAAATCTCTTTACGAGAGATTCTTTATCTATATCATAATACTTTAAAGTTTTCTATTGCAGACTACGTTCTCGGTAAGTTATAGCAGTGTCATGTCATTTTTCTATCACCTTATCTCAAATCTTCTTAGACCTTTCTTTATTTTTCTTACAGTTTTTAAATACAATATTTTCGCACCTTCTCACTGGAGAGTCTAGGTGTTTCTCTTAACATGTCCAAACTACCAAAGTTTTGTATCTTTTAATTTTTCAATAATATTTGTCACCCTTAATTTGTCTTTTATTATTACATTCCTAACTTTATCTCTTCTAGTAAGATTGTACATCCAACTGAGCATCCTCTTCTCTACCACCATTACCTTATGACTATGCACTAGTTTGATGGGCCAACACTCCTCAACATAGAGCATGGCTGACTTAATTGCTAAACGGTATATTTTTCCTTTAGGCTTGTGTGGTATCTTCTTATCATATAAAACTCCTGATGTACTTCTGTATTTATGTCATCCTAATTTGATCCAATGAATTGTGTCTTTATCAATATCTCTATTGCTCTGAATAATAGATCCTAGATACTTAAAACACTTCTTTTGTGGTATAACTTCTAAGTCAATCTTTATCTTCACATCAGTAGCCATCCTATGTCTTGGAAAGTTATATTATACATACTCAATCTTATTACTACTCAATCTAAAGCCTTTCGACTCTAACTTATCCCTTCAAAGTTCAAGCTTGACATTAACATCATTTTTTGTCTCATCTACTAAAATAATGATATTAGCAAACAATACACATCAAAGCACATTCTTTTGGATATTCTTGGTAAGCTCATCAAATCCCTACCGTAAACAAAAGGAGGTGTTTATTCTAGTTTTTACACTTTTATACATATCTCTAATAACCCGTATATAATTCATAAAAACTCCCTTGACTTCTACACACCTCCACATGATTTCCCTAGGTATCATGTTTTATGCCTTCTCTAAATCCAAAAAAAAAACATATGTAGGTTACGTTGTCTTTTCTTGTAATATTCCATTAATCTTCTAAGAAGGTGTAAAGCTTCTGTCGTGGACCTTCTTAGCATAAAGTCAAATTGGTTTTTCGAGATTGAAGCATCATTTCTTACCCTCTTCTCAATAACCTTATCTCATAACTTCATAGTGTGACTACGTAATTTAATGATTCTATTGTTATAGATTTGGGTATCCCCCTTGTTCTTGCATAAAGAAATTAACATACTAAATCCTCATTCATTCGAAATTTTGACTAATTTAAGGATCACATTAAAAAGTAAAGCTACTCAAGATCTTTTTGCTTAGGCTCTTCTACACGTCTATGAGTATCTCATTAGGCTCTGGTACCCACTCTTTATCTCCCTAACTGTTTTTTATTTTAATTTCTTCCTTTGTAATCTGTCAGTAACAAGTAAAGGCACGATATTTTTCGAACGTGCTATGATCACTTAAATAGATGTTATCCTTTATGCCTTCATTAAAAAGACTATAAAAGTATCTATGTCATCGCCTCTTGATGTCATTTTAAGCTAAAAGCACTTGTCTTGCTTCATCTTTTATACAACGTAACTTGATCTAAGTCTCTTGCTTTTCCTTCCTTAGCTCTCACCAACTTAAATATATCATTTTTCATTTTTAGTTTTGCAATCTTTGGTATAGTTTCTCGTAAGCTCTACCTTTAGCTTTTACTAAAATATATTGGCAAAATATGTTACAAGATGTAAACTCATTAGGGTACACTACCTATCACTCGATAAGAGAATATGAAATCAAAACTTTAAAAAATGCTTCCTTAGATCTTATAAAAGTGACTTAGTTTGCTCATACAGTAAATTTGAAATAATTCTCAATTTATGTAGTGAAATATTCTCCTGAATTTGAAACAACTAGTCTCCGAGAGTGAATTTCACCCTAAGAAACAATTTTATTGGATGTAACTGTTTTATCAATGGTCTTAAGTACAATATTCAAAAAGTGGTTAACTTGCATGCATCAAACGTACTAGAAGATGCCTAACAATAGTGTTAGATGTTGATAAATCCAATAAGAGCCATACAAATGATCACATAATTCAAACTAAACCATTATCATATACTATGTCTTCAAGCAATAATGTTAAATTTCAAATTGTTTGTAATAGATGGCATCAAACTGAGTAGAGTTCGAGCCATATATACACAACCCAAAGCTCGGTCAAGGCTAAAGCATTTGACCTAAACCTTATCTTAATCAAGATTTCATTTTGATATAATATATAAAACGATGTCATTTTGTTACATATATAAAACAATATCATATCATATGTAAAAGAAGTTTGAGATTTGAGCTAAAATAAGTCTAAACGTGTTGCTTTTGTCATTAAGTATAAAGTGAGTAATGCATTTATTATTTTTCATAAATGTCACCAAAAGGGTCATATTGAATTTTTTAATTCTCCACATGCATTAGCTCTAGATATTAAATTAAGTTGTTTAAAGATTGAGGAGGACCAAATTGTTGACCATTAGGTTATTCTGGTGATGAAGATGATCTTAATGCAAGCTTTTAGGATAATGATTGTCTTAGTATTGTTAAATGTATGTGATGCACTAATATCTTCCTCATTTTCACTCAAAGCAGAGATAGGAAGCGTAATAGATGGAGGTAGCCTAATAAATGTAATTTTTAAAAATGTTATTAGTTTATTAAATTGAAAATAGAACCATATCGACATCCATTTAGGATAACATGGGTGGATATGACTACTTTATCTATCTTAGAAAGATGTCTAGTTTTTGTTTTGTTGGACTTTAAAAAGATGACATATATTAAGTATTATTATTAAGACTTATATTAGGTATTAGTAGTATACTATAAGTTACTATTAAAAGTATTATTAAGACTTATATTAGGTGTTATTAACAGTAATTTTATAAAAAAAATTTACAAATACTATTTGAATCGATCTCATCACTTAATTACGAGTTGTTAGTGTGCTAAATACTTTATTTAAGACACATTATTTCAACAATTTATCGGTATGTACTCAAAAAATATTTTGACCAAGATGATTAGTCCGAACCAACTCATGTACAAGTTAGGCAAGTGTCTGATCTTAACCTTCAGAGTTTGGTTGAACCTAGTTTGATTAATGTCGGACTGCTTCTGTCTCGATGGCTTAGACATTAGGTATTACAAAGTTGAAAATGCAGAACTTCTTTGCGAAATGTCTTCGTGCAGTACAAGTAGACGTAGAAATTGTAAGAAAACATTTTAAATTCGTGTCTTTTTCTTTTTCTAAATTTTGTTTCAGTTAAATCAAAGATTTTAATTGTCCGTGTCGTGATCGTGATCATTTAACGCGGTTTTGTGTCTGAAAGTCCATATAAAACGACAGACTACTTTGTCGCGTTTCGGAGCAAGCATGTGAAGTGATTCTGATTAGTAGTTAATGTTAGTTGGAGATGGCCACTTGACTTGGCCTATGAGAGCCCTTTGCTTTGGCATTGATTTGAAAGGGACGTTTTGATTGTTTTTTTGGGATTTGGGAGACACCATATTTTAAAGAGAAGAGCTCCATAAGTTTCTCTATGGATATTCATGAATATAAAAGATCTTTCTTTTCATGGGTTCGTTGCCTAAGAAGCTTGGGCCTTTGCAAGGAAAGTTCCACTTCGGCCTATGGGTCTGATCCCCATTACTTAATCTAGAGCGCCAGCCACCTTATACTATAAGATGGCAAACTTACAAAACAAACTCGCAGCCAATAATAATAGTTATGTCGGTGGTGTTATACATAGAAGAATTACAAACAGCAATTGCACCCAGGTGTCCTATTTGATGTTCTGCATGATGTGTGATCACTCTACTCTGCGCATTTTGACATTAAGTGGCACTTCCTTGTAGGATTGCACCTTCACTGCAGCTTTCCGTAATGGTCTTCCTATTGAAGACCTTTGTGTCACTTCTTTTCCATTTCTCTGGTCCCAATTTCCTTCTGTTTCCATGGATGAATTAGACAAAGATGTACCGTCTTGTTTTGGATTATCAGCAAGTGGCTGAGTGTCAGGAAATTTGGCATCTTCAATCTCAAACAAGTCCTCCCGCTCTTGAGATTTGAATCTAGCTGATTGCCGTCTCAAACAACGTCTGCATAATATAGTAAAACCAGGCTTAAGCAACTAAGAGCAATTGATACTAAGGCTGAACAATAACTTTGGAATTCTGAAACAGGATAAAAGGTGGCAAAATGTCCTGAAATGTGTATAGTCTGCTAAAGATGAAGAATGTTCTCAGAAAATTTTAGGCACAACCAATACGCACAGATCTAGGTGCATTAGAAGGAAAGAGTGGGTGTCCCGAGAAACCTTTTATTCTCTACTTTCTCCTTCTCTGTGCCTTGTCGTTGTGTAGTAGAAGGGCCCATAGCTGCAAAATATTTGAAAGGAGATTAGCAGGTGGGAAATAAAGAAGCAGTAAACTTTTAGATTTAAGTTTCCTGGTTGGAGTGAATACAGTGACTTCTCGCAGTTGGCCTTCTGTTGCGGCTAGAAGTTTTGGCACCATTCTTAACTCTACGAAAGCAATCTGCGTCTAATTTCTCCCCTTCCTTGAGGCAATAAATGTCAATGAGTTAAGTCCTATAACTTTCAGCATAACAGAATATCAAGAGACTAACCGGTATGCAAGATTTTTGACAATTGGCATCTCCTCTTCCCTGCACAGGAAGTATAGCAAATTAGCAAAGCCATTTCTGTTCTCCAGTTCTCAACTTTCGCATCTTACTGGGTATCCGATTCCCAAATCACCTCTAAAAAACCTCTTATTAATTCTCATTATCTCTAAAGATGCTCTAATCTAAGACTACTGACGAGATTAGTATTCTGTGGGAACATTTCAGACCTGCAGTATTTCTTTTTGCTTCAATGCACACCCTTAGGTTCTTATTCTTATATGCTGTCGAACGAACAATCAGACAAGTTAGGCTCCATTTATCTCCGAGAAATTTACCGGTTAGCATGTTCCCATCTAATTGATCTGGATACATTGCATCGTAAGAACCCATTGTGTGTTGTGAGACTTAGGTCTCTCATAATACTGCCTGGATTTAGGTGATGCTTCGAAACAAGTTAGCATGGTACACGAGACTCTTGAAAGCACTACCACGTTTTGACAAATGCACTAGGATGATAATACATATATAGTTCCCTAGACGATTAGTTGGTTCAGATATGCAAAGAACGAGTCAATCAGCTCATTGGTGATCAGTCCATACCGTCATGGTGGTCTTGGGCAAGGGCAGAAAGAACACCTACCTAAGACCCACTCTTGACATGCTCCTATTTTGTCTCATTTTACTTTTTACGAATACTCACTCTTAACACTCCTAAAGAAAAAAAAGAAACAAAACAGAGGACCTTTTTTTACTTTACCCAGGACAATAGTAACGCCCTGTGGTCAATATCTATACATTTTCAGCCTTTGCAAGTTTTGGATGAAATTAAGAAATTTCTTGTATTCAGATTATCATAATGTGAAAACCAAAACCAACCTGTAGTTCCGAATTCTTGGCTTTTTGTAAGGCATCCTTCAGCACAAGTTCATGTTGTAGTGCCTTCAGCTGGAACAAAAACAGCAGATATTTGAAATCGGAGAAAGAAGAAGCGAATGATTCCACAAACGGGAAAGACTAGAGACGCATTAGACAAGAACGTCTAGTTAATCTAAAACATACCTTTTCTCTGCCTACGTTAAGCTCCTGAAAAACGTAGCAACCCAATCAGAATCGTTTGGATCAGATTTCAGAAACCAAACCCATAATGAAGTTTCATAGACAAAGAGAAACATACAGCTAGAATATGGCTATTTGATTGAGCTAGATTCCAGTTTTGCAGCTGCAACTTCTGATAGTTCATCCGCAGGCTCCGCAATTCATTTCCACTCAATTCTATGATCTTACTGTGTCACCAGAATCAAGGAATCCAAGTCCAACCAAATATAAACAGCTAAGTTCCAACTTTAGTAATGTAGCTGAAATTTTCCACGAGTGAAAATGAATTGAGATCGATTTCCAATTCTTTCCCTTTATCGGAAAAAACACTAAGAAAGAAGAAACAAAAATCCAACAGTGGCAGACAATCTAAGGATACTTCCTCTCTTCAATAAGTTTCACCAACGTTGCCTTTTCCTGTTTACCACCACCCACAATAAGATAACAAACAGTGCAAGTGTAAGAACAGCCAGGTGTGGATGCAGAAACAAAAGAACACAACTTCAGCACTAAAATTACATAAAACTGCTGAAAGCATAACAAATTTAGATAAACTGCTGAAAGCATGACAAATTTAGATAAACCCAATTCGCATTATTTGAATAAAAAACCAGAATGAAAATTATACCCTGAGAAGCTTATTGATGAAGTCTTCATTCGAATTAGAAACTTGAGTCTCCTTCTCCTCAATTTCACACATTTTGGGCTGCGCCTGAGAGTTGGTTATGTCAGAGAGCCTTTTCCTCACTATGCTACCAAAAGATGATCTCTTTGCCATTCTTTGACCTTTCATGTTTATCAATTCCTGTTGGAACTTGGAAGAAAACACAATAACCGTTCGCGGTGAATCAAAAAGCAAGTTTCGTGAACACCAACAATAGTAGTGTTGTTGAAGCAAGCGAGAGACCCAACAAAGGGGGTGTTAGGACTAGAAGAAAATTGGGACTACCTAGAAACCGAAATGATCATTACAAACAGAAAACGCTGAAGACTTGGGAGCAGAAAGTGTTATGTGGAGGGAACTGGACAAAAGAGTTGCCGTTGCATTTGAATGAAAAGGTTGATTCAAAGAGAGTTTTGAGAGATAATAGACTGAAGGAAAGGAGAAAAAAGGAGGCAAAGAACTAAAGAAGATTCGGACTCGAGGTTTAAAGCGTTAACGGCTTCCCGAGGCTAAGCCCAAGCCTATAGATCCACCCGAACCTCATTTTAAATTTCCTAACCTAGAAGACTTTTCTTCTTCCTCGTTAAAATTTTCAGGTTTTCTGACACTGGATTTTGCTCCAAGTTATATACATCTAACAAAGTAAATGTCGTCCAGGCAATGTAAATATATATGCTTATACATCCACGAATGGGGGATTTCTCGTTATAATGCTCAATTACAATCTCCATTGAAGAATCTTTAGTAAAGGCATAAATGTGTGTATATATATGTTCCAACTTCCATGTGAGATCAGTAGTAGTACATCAGCCAAGGATGGTGGAACCCCAACCACAAGCCAAGTAAAATCTTTGATCGAGAATACATTGTCACAGACCCAAAAATAAGGTCAGGGAAGGCAAAGACCAATTTTGTAATGCTACATAGAAATGTCACGTAGGGCACAACATATGCCAGTTCGTAACTGTGACCTGCCAATGTGTTTCACTTATTGTATGTAGTCTTCATTCGTTCAACCCAAAAGCTCAGCATTTGGTGGTTTTCCCAGAGCACATACTCTCCACTGATTCATCAGTACTCACTTCCCTTTCTCAACCTGTTTCATCTACCTTTCGTCTCAGGATCAGAAGAGTTCTACAGCTTAATTAGTGTACATTGCGTACATATTTATCGGGCACCGACACCCAGAAAATGATAATGCTGACTTTATTTGATTTTTTGTACGTACTTTCTACAAAATTCACCTTCTGCTCTCGTGTAGACAATATGAAGCTCTAGTGCGAATCTGAAATTTGGCAAGAAATTTTAGCAATAAAAATCAAACCGAGTTGATAGAAGAAAGCATTCGACAGCAAACCTTAGATGCATAAGGCCGCAAATCTGTGCTTGTGATGTGGGAAGAACATTGCCGCAGATAAACTCCCCACATTTCAAAAATAATTGGCCTCTCTTTTAAAATAGGATTAGACAAGAGCCAATTTTCTGTTAAAACGAGGCAAATATAAGCCTTGAAAAGATCACAATTTTTGTCTTTCAGATCAATGGAAATGAGAGACCTCAGAACCTCGTCTTCATTCGGAGCCTGGGGAATATAACATAAATCATTCTGAAAGCCGGAATTCAATTTGGATTGAGGGATGCAGGGTTAAAATACAATAGTATAGCTCATGCAATCAGTTCATATTTTGGCTGAAAATAATTAACAAGAACTTGGGATGTGTGCACAATTGTAAGATTACATGCTTGATGCCCATAAAATGATGCGAAGGATATGACTTAATCAGAAGAGGAAACACTGAGCAGTATACATCAGTCCATAGAGTTGCCCTCTAATACAACAGTATAAGTTATGCAGGCAACAAACAATAATTTTCACTGAACCTATAAATCAGTACAATCCATGATTAGATATCAGTAAAAATACGGAGTTCATGAAACAACACGTAATTATTAGGAGAAACCATTTTTTCCATAAACAAACAGTATATCATCCGTGTTATTAGGATCCAAACGATTTAAGCACAATCAATGTTAGTTCACTGAGCGTGCATGCAATTTTCCAAACATGCTTACTGAGTTTCTGCACCTATAGCCTATATCTACAAGCTAACTGCTTAAGAATCATCACTTTTATAATCTTAAGATAACCAAACACTTTTAACCAAAAAGGGTGTCATTTGAAATAGTATTGAAGACAACAATAACCATTGCCACTAAACAAGCA
The DNA here is from genome assembly GCA_027123425.1 of Erythroxylum panamense. NCBI lineage: Eukaryota > Viridiplantae > Streptophyta > Magnoliopsida > Malpighiales > Erythroxylaceae > Erythroxylum > Erythroxylum panamense. The sequence continues at coordinate 7,317,472 of JAOTIZ010000008.1, read as the reverse complement.
GAATTCTGACAATCAGAAGTGAATAGAGAACATATATATGTAAATAAGAAACAAGATTAGATCTGTCTACAGAATGAATCTACAACAATAAAGAAAAATGAATCCCAATCTGTGCTAAGGGAGGAATTCCATCTTTTACCTTATTATCCAAACAGACAAGCAGCACATGATACGAAACCACATTTCTCAGGTGATTGCTACGAGTACTTATTTCTGGGATACATTCCACTGCTCGTAAGCAGCTTAAGTCCCTGGGGAGTCTGAATTTGAGCAACAACATGAATAAGATGAGAGAAAGCTGAAGAGTATTTAAGGGATATTTATGAAATATGAACTAAAAGCGCTAGAGGAGTCTCGAGGTTGGCAGTGGAAAGTTTTGTTTCAATATTTTATTTCCAAGACAAAGATTCTAGATGTTTTCAACAAATTCCTTTCGGTCAACTCTGCTAGGAATCCAGCTGACATGACAAAAACTGGACCAGTAATTGAGATTGACATATCAGCTGAAGTGAATGCCGAGAACTGCAATTGTATTGTTTAAACAACTTTAGGAATCAAATAGTAAAGAACTAAAGTATAAGGGTCAAATGGCGTTTATCCCTTGAACTATGCTTACGTCCTTCCAACTTTATATGCGCATAACATTTATGTTCAATAAAAGGTTATGATACAAACAAATTGGAAGCAAAACCCATCAAATTCAAACCTGAAGCAAACTGAGCTCCCTTGTGAACAAAATACAAAGAGCAGCACTCCTAGTGTAGAAGAACACATAGAACAAGATGAAAAGGTGTGTAATGGCATAACTAAATCATAATTACCTGCAAGCAAGAGATTTTGCTATGTTTACACAGCTGGTACTCCACTCCTCATCTGTGAAGCAACTAATAACAGATTGCAAGCATTCATACAACTGTATCAGCAGTCCTTGGAGCTGAGTATCTAAATATAGAAAAATAATGATCTCTACTAACTCCTCAGCTTCTGACGCTGAAAAGGTTGGTTGCTTACTCCTGCCAACAGTAAATACACAAAACCTTATTAAAGAACCTTTTAATCAAGCAGAGTTTTCATAGCATCTACAAGAAAGATAGAAATTAATTAGAAGAGCATTTTATAAAAGCAGTAAAAGCTGGCATTCAAATGTCTACATCTCTAAGTTACCTTGCATGACAATACGCAGCGATAAATTTTATCCACACACTGATGTTTTTAGGTGGCCCCCTGTCACCAGAATCTGAAAGCAAACTTAAAAGATGGTGAGAAAAACATTCCTGTAAATGGTATATGAATCTTGAGAACATTTGCAAGTAAATGAATATGAAGTATGCATAGGAAATCGTATTATACTAGTCAATCCTTTCTTTGCAATCTGTTTTTATAAGCCAAAATCAATCAAGATGAAAATAATAATGCAACCAAAATGTTATAAAGAAGTATGTACATTCATGAGGGTATCGTTTCTGACTTTGTCAGAACAGAACAGGTAAGTGCATGTGTTGCTGGTAAAAATCTACAAGATTGAAACATGTAGGGCAGCAAATAAAATATAAAGATGTTTTGATATCATCACACAAGTTAGGCCTAAAGCTTTAATTAACAAATTGTGTAATATTTTCCACACCCACCAGGGATGTACTCTTCTTATTATTCCTAAAAAAATTGATGTAGTTTTGAAACTATATCCCAAACATATTTCTCTGATTAAGAGAAACACATTTTATACAACTCACTGCCACAAACATAAATCTTGTACCATGTCCAACTAAATATAGTGATAATAAAAGTTCAAGATTTTCCATGCTAGGGAAATGGCAAAACCTACATGCATATAAAACATAGATTTGCTTTCCTACCAACAATTATGGAAAGAGAATTTGTTGCTTGAATTTTCAAAGTGAAGAATGCTACACCAAACTCCAGAATTACTAGAAATATCTAAAGGCCAGATATGGAAACACAAAATGTCTCCCCTGTAAAAATTCCCTGCATTCCAATCATCACTAATAAATGGCAAGAAGCCATGGTTAATAAATGGCAAGAAGCCATGGGAACTAACTTTTATTTACTGATTCTGCTGGTGAGGATATACTGAATAGAAATCCATAAGTTTCAAGAGCTTTTTTCAGTTCAGAATGGTTAGGCACCCACTCAGTTGGTAATTTATGACCCTGATCAAGAAAAATAACAGATGAAACACAAAATCATTAGTTGTCATAAAGTAATACAGTCATGATCAACTTCAGAATGAGCAGCAGTATTTGTAGAATATGACATGGAAATCACCTCATTCTCAGGCGAAAGAATGGTGCACCAGAAACTACATGCTGCTGCCCTCAACTCATCATTTGGTGAATACAACACTGATATAAAGAAGCATAAGCACATGATGATAATTAAAACAAACAAACAAAAGGCACAAGTTATTACTAACACTAACTTAGATGGAAAACCCATTTGGCTATCGACTTTTCTACACGACCATGCAAGGAAACCAATTTTGAGAGCCATTCATTTAGTAATAACCCTTGGAGCAAAATTTCCCCTGCAATTACATATCAAAGAGGTTAACCGATATTATGTTGGTAAATAATGAGAAAATAAGTACAATAATCATAGAGATATGGAGTTTTAAAGGGAGGAGGGCAGAGAGAGGCCTGTTTCTCCGTTGACTTCCAGTAGAGATTTGAACTTATCACTCTCAATGGACTGCAAAAGTGAACAACTTCTAAGCTCAGGAAAAGCCGCAGGTGGAGCAGGTTTCTGCGACCAAAAGGAGGAAAAGTATCCATAATTCAGGATGTGAATCTGCTATATAAATCTACCAAAATGATAGAAGCAATTTTAATTTGTCCTGCAGGCATGAATGTGTTCATTCAATTAAATAGTACCCGACTCCCAAAAACTTGTATGCTCGCCGACGAGACCTCTTCCTCATCTCCGATTTTTTTCATCTACAACAAAAAGTTACAAAATTCAGTAAGAGTGATGAAAGAAAAATAGAAATATAGTCAATAGAAGGTCTAATCTGGAAGAGCATGATGCCTGATTATGACATTCATCAATTTGTCGAGAGAGTAGAGCTTCTTTAGAACAGTCGTCATCATCCGCATCATACTTCTTTCGAACCTTGGCTCTTTTATTCTCCCTCTCCATCACTTTGTTTTTCTCCCTATAGAAATCAGCCACAAGATCGTCCAAGTCCATAACTTTCTTCCTGGTTAGCATATCAAACACAGAAAACAAGTTGAATAAGTTTCAGGGTATTTGAAACTAATGATTTTTTTATCGTCCAAGTCCATAACTTTCTTCGTGGTTCGCATATCAAACACAAAAAACAAGTTGAATAAGTTTCAGAGTATTTGAAACTAATGATTTTAGTTGAAGAAGGGTAAAAGAAAGAAAAGACCTCTTCTGGGGAATAACAGGGCAACTGAGCAGCGGATCTTCAGTTTCGAAATCTAGAGGAGCGTCCATGTCAACCATCTTTCTACTTTCAATCTCACCCGAAGCAGCAGTCCGAGCGCTACCGCAGAATTTGAGCGAAAAAGCGGCAATTTGGAAGCGGGACGAGCGGAGGAATATAATACTATGGATATATGCAATAATTACTTTAGATCATTTATTATTCATTTTCAATGTTTCATTTACAATATTTGTGTATCAAATTTAACTTGTATTATAATACAAAAAAAAGTTGTGGTTTATTATATATTATTGATCCAAAGGGAATTAAGAGTCAAGAAAGAAGTAACTTAGATGGTTATAAAACTTTTTTTGTAATTCATCAAACACTCTGTATACATATAATGGATTATTTGTAAACTTATGTACAGACAATGGCTTCAATGTATGCACTAAAATAAGTAATTAAATTAGCAAAAATTGCGCGGGAAGCATGTTGTATTGCTAAAATAAGGGAAACAATGTAATCAATAAAAGTTTGTTTAGTTAATGTCTAATAATTCCGTAGTAGATAAAACTTCAAGTTTATTTGGATGGACGTTGATTAATGAAATATAATAGAATGTAACGGAACTTTTTATAATGAAAATGAATGTAATATAGTGAAAAATTATTTGAAATAGATGAAATGGTTCGTAATATAATGTAGCGAAATAGTGTTTGAAAAATTGATAGAATAGAATGTAAAATATAATAAATGATTATTATACTTCTTATATTAAAATGGTTGTTGTAGGAGGTTTAACGCTGTGATTTTAAAACAGAAATTATGTTCAATTAAAAAGTCAGTCACAACAGTGACAAATAATTTTTTATGTATGAAATAATAATATTTTATTATTTTATTATTAATTTTATAAAAATTATTATTATTTATTTAATAAATCTTATTTTATTCTATCATATGTGATTTACATTTAAAAATAATTTATTTATATAGAAATATATACAAACAATTAAAGAGTAATTTTATATATTTTCTATTTTTATTATTAAATTTTTATTAAATTT